>VIBL01000354.1:0-324248 GCA_008271625.1 Lutraria rhynchaena
ACTCGTGATAACAATTGAACGGGTTCTGGATCTATCTATCTATTTATTTACTTTGGTTTTGTCAGATTTTATTATGTATGCGGCCAGACTTAATGGATGTGGCGTAACCATAATACTCGTTCTTAATGCCTCCGAAGTTATATTTTCAAGGTGAAATATGAGTCCCCTACAAATATATATATATATCGAACCGATCGATTAAAGGTCGAGCACTCTGTATGACTAAGGTATCCATTGTCGCGCGTAGGTTTTGATAAAAAAATTATATCATTCTGATAAAGAGGTGTACAGGACTCTTAAAATTTAAAGTATCTCGCATGATCTTCATCACTTTCATCAGTACAAATTTTATTACATGTATTTATATGTATACAATACATATAAATGCAAATGTTAGCTGACAAGTTAATTGAATGTGAGCGAATTAAAATCCGTATGTAGAGAAGTTGCCGGCTTCCCGTGGAAGGGTTAAGTACTGCTTAGTATACTGTCCAGGAAACTGGTTAGGTGAACCGTTCGCCGTATATAACTGAAAAATTGTTGATAAACGGCGTTAAACCCCAGTGAAATAGGTCACATGAAAACAAACAAACAAAACGTGCAAATGTTAGCGGACAAGTTAATCTAATGTGAGCGAATCAATCAACCAAACATGTGTGTCAGTGGAACATTGAAAGGTAACACGTTTAAGGTCAGCTTAGATTTAAGAAAACTTTAAGGCATTTCTTGAATGAAAAGACAAAATAGTCCCACTTTCCCAAAATACTACCTTCCCTACAAGCCACCTTCTCAAACCCAATCCAACACATTGAAACATACAGTGGAGGACAAAACATAATTTAGTCTACATCGGTTAGTTAACAGTCATGTGCTGTAAGATGTCCATATTAATGGACCTAATAAACATTCGGAGCAGTTCTTAGATTAGGATCGTCATGGTCTTAAACTCGTAAAAAACGGAGAATATCGAAGGGTTCAGGAAAACGAATCTCAGTGAATGAATTATGAAAATAACTAAATATTACTGTTGATTCTGATCTGGAGTCTAATTGTTTACCCTTTGTGAACGGGTGATCTGATATTATACAAGCAATACATATACAAACGGTTGAAATCTAGAACGACACAGATAAAAATATGATAACAAATGATTTTTTTTAAATTCATTTATCTGAAACTCACTGTTCGACTTGTATCAATTCCTAATCGACTAAAAGCAATAATTATGGGGTCTTTTGATTTGGAAACAGAAAATAGAGAACAAGACTCCAGTGATGTTAAAAAAATTGAAACAACTGTGAAGCGTACTTGGAGGCACTGGATATTGGGACCAGTAGGGACTCTCTGCATATGTGGTGCTGCTATGCAATGGCTTACGACAAGTCAATACTTTTACAGAAGAATACAGGAGGAAATATTTCCTAACCAAAGCTTTACTGGAGGAATATCATACTGCTCTGACAATGCGAGCGGCTCTGAAGCAGCCGCTCAAAAGAAGACCGCCGAATACCAGCTCGTGTTTTCTATCTTGTCTGGGGTGCCGGCGGTTATTGCTAGCATGATTTTCGGATCTTTCACAGATAAATATGGTCGCAAGTTTTTACTGATTTTATCCATCTCAGGGAAACTTGCTACCTCATCGATATTTCTAATTGGATCAATCTTAAAAATGGACTTAAAACTGTTTGGTATTGCTTACTTCATTGATGGATCTACAGGACTGGCATTCACTTGGTTGCTAGCTAGTTTTGCTTTCATCTCAGACATAACAACAGATAAAGGAAGAGGAATAGCGACGGTGCTTGTCGAAGTATGTCTTGGATTAGGCGTTTCTACGGCATCACTTGTTTCTGGATATGTTATACAAGCTTACGGATTCGTTGTGCCATATATACTTTCTGTAGCTTGTTTACTTTTGTCATTGTTAATGACTATTTTCGTCATACCAGAATCGTTCCCGAAGGAAAAACGCTCATCAACGAGGTCAACCTGCGGCTACTTTCGACACTCTTTTGAATTTTACTACGCGTCTTGGAACCGGGGTAAACGGTGGAAGTATGCTATTGTGATTCTTGTCTTTTCTCTTTATGTAATGGCGCTATTAGGTCGAGAATCTATTGAAACATTATATCAATTAAATGTTCCTTTTTGTTGGACACCATCTAAGATCGGCATATTTGGAGCTTTAAGAAGAGTCTCAATGCAATGTGTTGGGTTTATTCTTGTCAAGGTTCTGAAACGATTCACAGATGACGATTCAATAGCGATTGTGGGCGCAGTTTCTTTTGGTGCGAGTTGCATTCTTGAAGGTCTGGCTGTCAATGATGCTATGCTTTACTTAGGTAAATAAATACGTATACGACTTTTAAGAAAGTAATAGTGGAGATGACCGTGGTGTTAGTGGTAACGTTTGCATCATAATTGTGACCATCGTCTTGAAATTTTGAAATTGACATTCATGAAGCGCAATATTCAATATTTAATAATGTTATGATTGCATGTTACTTGTACAATTACACATCACTATACAACAACCTGATTACCACGTCGTGCCCTAAAATGTGTCTTATGCTGATATAAAAATTACCTAAAACAAACGTTTCTAAACAATATTTTGCTTTTTTATGTTTCATTCACATATACCATTATTTTACAGTGCCTGTCGTTGGTTCCTGTGGTTCACTACTGGTAGCAATGTTGCGTTCTATAACATCACGAATGACAAGTCCACAAAGACAAGGCAAGTGAATATTTAAGAAATAATTTGTTGTCACAACTTTACAGCTAATTGCATACGGGGAAATATCAATAACATTTTGTATTAGTATTCTAACAAAAAATCGCATTTACTCATTTTTACTCGATAACAGCAAGAACTACATTTTCAGTTGGCTGTACTTTGCTTCTTCATATAGCAATGAGTTATCGACCATTATAATTGTCAGGTTCCAGTCGGATATGTAAAATGCAACAGCCAACTGGCTTTTATCTTAATACAACGTATGGGTTATAATTTTGTTAAAATAACACAAATTGAACATTTATGACTGATATGTAATGACTTCAATTGAGAGACTTTTCATTATTATAGCTTGACGTTTAACAGTAAATGAGTCTCTTTTTATTGTGCTACCCCCTATCGCGATTACAAGTTACAAGTTATGTAACATTTTTCATTATAGTGCGGTTGTTATATATTAGCGTAGAAATGATCATTTTAAATGTTCCTGTTAATGTATCAAGTCTCAAATTTTTGTAGCAGTATCTTAAATATGATTAAACTAGCTAAAGATGAACGGTTAATTGGGTATTTTCAGGGGCGGCGGCTGCAAGTTTATCTGTAGCGGAAACAGCTTTTAATCTCTTCTCTGGAATTCTTGGTAATGCTATCTATGGTGCTACCGTTGCTACATATCGAGGTGCAACATTCTTCGTTTTTGCAGCAATATGTGCACTTTGTATCGCATTGCTTGTGTAAGTGTACAAACAAATTTATAGTTTATTTAGATATTTCGAGCTTAGTCATTGGCTGATGTGTTAGCCTGTCCGTTTGGCTCAATATGGCCAGCGATAAGTATAGGGACCTCGGACTAAGGAGTTCGAACCCAATGCGTAGCGCATAATCCCTGTGCCGATTTGGTGGAAGATATTAAGTCTAAGATCATTGGACTTCCATAGCTTATTCAAGTGAAGACATTAGTACTTTTACATTGTTCAGGCACCGCACTTCAAAGCTAAGGCAATGTACAACAATTGAAGTCAAGCCTATAAAGTTTACAGCGAAAAATGCCTTCTTACCTGAAAAAAACTCGCGGAACCGCAAACCAACACTATTGTAAAGATGGCTTAATATCCAATGCGAGCAAAATACCATCATTTGCTTCCCAAATACAATTGCATAATATAGAGCATAGAGCTAGTTTTATTTCCATTGTGGCCCCCAGGAGAATTTATTTGTAGCACGGATGACCCCACAAAGCTATTTTGGAATATATAATACCTATTAGGGATATACACATTCAATTTATGCATCTATTCCGGTGAAATGTACCATAATTTCTTGTTAAAATTTTCAGGATATTCAAGATTGTATCTGGAAACGCTAGCAACAAAGTATCGGGGATGGAAATCCAAGATTCGATTCAAGTTGTATCATTTTCCCAAAACGCCAAAATGTGAATAAATGAAGTGAACGAAGGGACAGCGAAGATCCAGAAAATTGTTCTAGGTTTTGCAATATTGGAAATGCATGTACCAGACATTTTTTGTCAAATAGTGTTAAAAGAAAACAAACAATTCGGTGGTATTGCGTTTTGTTCTGTCAATGAAAAATAAACATCAATATGAATAAAATTATATATGTATCTAAGTAAAAGAGAAAACTTACTCAGAGTAGAACTAATAGTGATCATCATAATTATGTATCATGAAATTGGATGCTATATATTTTAAAAAAAAAATGTACATACAAAACTGCTCTACCAATTGGGTAGTTTGTCATAAACAAAACGGCATCTTTATTAACCCAGCTTTCTGTACGTCTATTGATAAACACACAACTTTATTTGGTTCTTCTTATTTAATTCTATTTTCAGTTAATGACTTCCTCAAAAATAAATACAACCTCATAATAATTACTACGTGTATTTATTATTGAACCGGTTTTCAATCTGTACTCACCTCCGTATTTCAACCAATGAGGCCCTTATAATTAGGATACATCAGTTTTTGAGTTCACAATCAGAATTGTCAGAGCGATAAGCTTGAAGAAATACAGTACAACTTCATATAGTGACCACCTTGTTATAACGACTACCTATTTTCGGACCAGTTTTCAATAAATTCCCTATAATTCAACTTGATAAGGAGACCTTTTTCGGATCTCAATTGTAGTCTCATTATCGAGCTTTTACTGTAGTCATGTTTGAGGATGCTTGCCCCCAAAAATCGGGTAGCTAGGTAAAGCAAGTTTTCTTTTTTTAGTTTAAACGTAACTGAGAGAATTATAATGATATAGAGAGATGCTTTATTCCAATTAAAATGATGAGAACAAAAAAGATGAATATGTAAAACAAGAGGGTAAATTATAAAATACGACAAGCAGGACATTCAGCAGCGTTTAAATTGAAGCTGTCTACAGAATTCACGATATGCCTTTGCTGGCAGCCACATTATGGTCCCAAATAATCAAAAAAGAATTTCATTTCAAAAATGTAACTTCCGATATGCATGTTTACGATAAGCTTCAACCGAAGAAAGACCGATTCCCTACAAGAAACGACAGTAAAAGGCACACATACACTTAATAAAAAACACCTGTCGCGAATATATCAATTTCTTCCGAAAAACAACTCCTTCTAAAAAACAACACTTATTTGTGACTCTGACAAGTGCTGTTCTCCGGAAAGAGCACTCTATTAGATGACCTAGCTACCGTTAATCTGTGACACATGCTAGTATAAACGTTGTCCTTTGCATAAAAAAAACAGGCACATCATCCGCACAACCAACAGCGTGATCAGAAATGAGGGACAAATAACATTTTGTAGCAGCAAAGTCATTAAATTCGACATCTATATTTTCCGTACGCTATGGAAGTCTGTGAGCTTTTCTAGTATTGAAAAACAAATTCTTTGTTGGCATAGTCATTATGCAGAATATTTGCTTCGTCATATGAACGTCTGCAAATTTTGGGTTGTTGCATGGAACTTTTTTATTTACCAGCGTTAGAAGCTTCGCAAACTCCATTTTGGTTCCGTGTGTTTTCAGAGTTTCACAAAACGCTTGGATAAACCATGATCCTTTCATACCATTCCTCCATGAATAATATCAAGGTACTGTGGAATAAGCGAAAAGAAAATCTGCTTCTATTGGAAGTTTTATGTTGGGTTCTTATGGAACATCCATTACAGTAGGCGCTTTTGCTTTTGCATCCATGACATTCAATGCGACTCCTGGGTCCGTTTGGTACCCCCTGCAAGCTTCAGGTATGAATATCATCGGCTCTCCTACCAGTGTTGGGCACATATCACCTTTGAAAGGCCTCGAGAGTTGTTTTATTTCTATTGTTTTATCTCTTCCATAAACGACACCCTCGTCACCATGGCTGAGTATGACACAGATAAAACAGTCACACAGACTGTGGTTGTTCGAAGCCATTTCCTTACATGTCTCATTCATCTGATGTATGTAGATGTAAGTATTTTCTTTCATTTTAAATTATTTTAAAAATAAATTTTTCGGTCTTTCCTTCCACTTCTTCTTTTTCCCACCTCCACCTAATACGATGAAAGAGAAACAGTCTGTTGTAAACGTAACCCTACTGTTGAATTCATCTCTGGGTTTCGGGAAGGTAGTAATTTTTGAGGAAGTAGGGATTTTTAAATGTTGTTCTTTTCAATGAATCCCTTCTCATCTATATTAGTCAGCGAATGCAAAAGATTATTTCTTTTTAGGTGTGTTTGGTGACGCTGAGGTCTGTACACTTCGTACAGGTCCCTGGGTGGCGTTTGGAAAAGAAAAATAGAAAAGTAAGTGCAATGAAAATAGTGGAAAATAAAACGAAAACACTAATATCAAAAAAGCATGGAAGATAATTAAAGGTAACGATTAGCATTCTATGTACATATACTAGCATGCATTAGGATTTTGTTTGTATTCAATATATAGTATTACCTAATTCAAATAGCTGATCACACAGGTTGTATTCGTCAACATTCGTTCCAGCTCGATCAACAAGTCCAATATCCTTTAATTGTCGGCTGAATTTCTTGTTGTTCATAATCAGTGCATGTCCCCGGTACTTGTGAGTCATATCATAATCATCTGTCTGGTCCACAACAGGAACCGTTGGCTTCTGAAAATATTGGCATACGCGTGTGTGGTCATGTAATTCAAAAGGCTTCATCTTTTATTAGGATTGTCATATAAGTCTTTAGAGCTCATATTCGAGACGAAAAATAATACATTTCCGGATGAGGACTATTTTATGTACATAACGTGGGGTATGTTTGAAATTTTGATTAAAATATCATTTTTTTGTAAAGAATAGTGATAAGCAGATAAAATTTACTTCAAAGTATCAAAGACACAGTATCTGTCCATTAGCGAAAGATAGCTTGCTGAAAATGCCTCAAAACAACAAACATTTGGGAAAACATGTTCGAATATATTAAGGCAAAAGTAATTAAGGTTTTATACCCATAATGTTCGAAAGTAGCATCTTAAAAAGAAACGGACATATTTTGAGAACCTTTATATTTTTTATAGGTTTCCATGACAGAAAATGATGTACCGTGAAATGTTTCAAAAACAATGACAATCGGTTGAGTTATCGTCTCTTTTATTTTGCATTGAAGTTTACGAGAGCAGCCATTTTTGGAAGACTAAAGAAAAAGATCTATTCAAATGAAAACTCACGGTAAAATGATGCAAAAAGATGATACCAGTCTAATTCAATTAAGAAAAATACAGTACAATATTTCCAGAAATTAACATTTTTTTTTATTTTTCAACATGGGCAATAACTCTTATAATTATTCAAAATGTGTCATAAAATATATTTAAGTACCTAGGGTAACTATCAAAGAAATTATGATAATTGGGCAATACTATTTATATAATATTACCATTTAGCATTGAGCAGATACGTAGAATTCGGACAGTATTGCGGGTAGTATGTATACCTTAAATTTCATATAAATAATTTTACGAACAAAATTTGGGACATCTAGACATGAGTAATCATGAGGTTCACATGGTGTCACAGGATATCAGTCATGAGATATTTTATCAGTATGAAAAAAAAACTGTGTGGGAAAATTTTGTCAATGTATTATTACCAGCACATCATCTGATAAAACGAATAAATTATGAAATAAATGACAGATTTCAGCCTGAGCACATGTAGGTGAAGTGAAAGTTCTTAACCTGAGCACATGTAGGTGAATTGACAGATCTTAACCTGAGCACATGTAGGTGACGTGACAAATCTTAACCTGAGCACATGTAGGTGATGTTTATGTTTGAATGTGTTCCTTGTTAGTCAGCCCCGTTAGGTTTAAATTTTTATATCATCTACGCGAAAACTTAGGGGTGCATATAAGACGACGTTATTCTTGAATACTGTGGTATCATTTTTGTTCGCGCAGGACGAATTTTCGCGTATTTCGCGCTACGTTTGTTGCGCGAATTTAAGGCCGCGCTAATAAAAGACCATCCAGAAATAAGAGACTATCCGAAATTTTCGTAGTCCGAATACTATGTCACTCAGTTGTGTATCTACGTCCGACTATATTACTATCAATTTGCGAGAAGTTTTTTTCGAGACTTAAAAGGAAACGAGACATACCTTTTTAGAATGTCGTTAATGATATTTTCCCACATAGAAAGAATAATTAATTTATTTATTAGTATTCCCTTTGGAGATGAAGCATCGGCTGGATCAGGAAGATCCGGTTCGGACGCAGAGCGTGTAGAAAAGAAGAGAATGAAACAAACTATAAATTGTATGTTTTCATAATGAAAGGGATTATTCGCACCTCTGACTGTTGTTCTTAGTAATTGCTCGAGCGCCATAACAAGATGTGGACCCGATAATTGTCTAATTTACATACTAATCCATGCTTTGATCTCGGACTCGCTTTGTCTACATAAAGTGACAATTAACAAACGATTATCGGTGACAACTGTCATATGGTTTATTAATCATGGTAACAAAAGGGCGCCACTGTAATTAACATGTACGTGGTCCAGTGATGACACGCGCTGTACCGAAAAACGACGTGATTCGCGTCAGGATTTGGATTTTTTTCTAAAATTCAAAATGCGCGAATTTACGACCGCGCGAATCTTTCTTTTCTCGCATTTGCGCGAAATTTCATGCCAGCGAAATTAAATGATACCACAGTATATCCTTTTTATTACATATGCATATATATTATTCATTCATTTAGTCATACTAATTTATTTATTAATTTCAATGAAATATTACATTTAATCGTTGCTTCTGAATGCAGGCATGATGTTGCAAGATAAAAAAATAAAAACATTTTGAAGACAAAAAAAACTTGATATTTCACTATCTCCTACTCCGGAAGTCATGTGAAATTGAAAATCTGGATGCCGAGAAACTCGAAAAGAACGAAACCATAAAAAAGAAATCGGAAAACAAATGCCGTTTTAAAATGGAAAAAATGTCTGAATAAATATATGTCATGTATTTGTATATGAGTTTCAAAATACTGGATATGTCGATGTTGCGCTAGATTGATATTAGATATCATATTATTTAGAAGTCGCGTTGTTAGAAAAACTTATTTGAATAACAATATATTGCAAAGACATTGCAAATGTCTCCCGCTTCCCTAGCCCAGACAACAAGCCAAATATCTTAGCGTCCGTTGTAGCGTGTTCAGCAGCGTCATCAATGTCCTTTTTCGCCAATTCAGCTTCAGCGCCGGTCTTTGCGTCGTGTTTAGTGACGTCATCAGTTATGCCACCCACATCTATGCGAGCATCTCTATCATCATCTATGGTATTTTCGTCAATGTCGATCGTGGATTGTTTCTTATCAAGGGAATTTTGGAGCATAGATATATGTGATGATAATGGACGACAACTCTGGATAGAGATTGACAAACGGCTTATACATTTTTTGTATTTGCATATTTGTGGTTATTTCTCTATGTAAGAACAACACGTTATGCAAATCACTTGCTAACATTAAATTATATAGTTCACTGACATGGTTGAAGTTGTACGTCAAAGTATGCACAATTTTAAACACAACGTACCGTAACCTGTATGTAAAATGAAAGTGGATCATTGGTCAGTATGCTTATTATGTATGACCACAATTATTCATCTTCATTTTACTTTTCAGGTTGCATATACATCTTTCTATTTTTACAATATGTAAGAACAGTAAAATTCACATAGTAACCACTTTGATATTACGAGCATCTTCTTATATCGACCACTTGTTTTCGGATCGACTTTTAGTAATTCCTCTATGATTCAACTTGATAATGTGACCACCTCATTGATATTATTATTACGACCGATTTTTTGGGCCCCAACGGTGGTCTCACCATCGAGGGTTTACTTATAATATAATTATGTGCTAAAATCAACACCTACAAACAGAAGTGTTTGAAATATTTAATAAACAGTACCAAAGTTTTCTTATTTCACAGTCGCTGTCGTTGGTTCCGGGGGTACATTACTGATGGCTATGATACGATCCATAACATCCCGAAAAAGATAAGTTAGGTTGAAAAATACACTTCAATTGTGAAAAATTTATTTTTATTTAAAAATAAAATCTGAGTATATGAAATATATTTAACCTCCATCAAATGACGTTCTGCAACATTTTTCATAATCTTGCATTTTTCTCAAAAATAGAAATGATTCTTTTGAAATGTTCCCTTTAATACATCGCGCCTCAAATATATGTATCTGTATCTTAATTGTCACAAAACGAACTAAACAGTTTGATTCACCTGATGAATCGTTAATTGCATATCATCAGGGGTGGCGTCTGCGAATTAATCTGTCGCGGAAACAATTTTTCATCTCTTCTCCTGAATTCATGGTAATGCTATCTATGGTGCTACCCTACCGTTACTATATATCGAGGTGCAACATTCTTCGTTTTTGCAGCCATATGTGCATTTTGTATTGCATTTCTTGTTTAAGTGTACAAACAATTTATACCTTGTTTGGATTTGTCGAGCACAGATATTGACTAATGTGCCCGTTTGTTTCTATATGGCGACCGATAGACCTACGACCTAAGTGATATAAGTGAGGTCAAACCCGGCGCCGTATATCCCCGTTCTCATTTGTTGAAGACTAAGATCAACTGATTATTGCGGAGAAATGGGCAATTAATTGGTTTTGTGTAGGGTTGTCCACTTAGGAAGCTCTGAAGAAATAAATGTTGATAATGCTGTGTCGATGACTTCAAGTTTGATTTGAAGCCATGGGTAATTTTAGAAGTATTATAAATGTGGGCTAAGTATCACCAGCATAGCGTTTACTATTACACAATCAACTTAATTCTGCCTCAAAACAATGGCAAGTTTTTGAATTCTAAAAATCTCCCCATGTAATGCAGGGCAATAAAATTATTTTGGTCATTCATGCTGTAATTGTTTTATCATTATCATTTCGATCTAGAAACACCGGAAACAAAATATCGGTAATGGAAAATTCGATTCAAATTATATCATTTTCACAGAAAACGAAATTCTGAAAAAATGTAGTGAACGGCTGGAGAACAAAGGTCCATAATAATCAATGTGTTATGGCAATGGCTAGATAAGGCATCAGTATTACTTCATCAAATATCATATAAAAACAGTGAATTTGTCACACATATTATTCACATTAAAACCAAATTACATTATAAGATTAGTAAAATGTAGTCGTATCAAATTTCTTAAGAAATTGTACACGATGGGCAAAACGATGATGTACGCCAATTGACGCATTGCATGATTTGATAAGTTTGTTATTATTTCATGCATTGTATAAATTATTTATGTTATGATTAGCATTACGCTATTCACATGACTTTTGGCTCTGCTAGGCCCGTAATGTCTAATTCTCCTAATCATTCCGTGATGAGATCGTATGTTGAACTGGCATGATAATAGACGTTCGGTGAAATCTTACACCAATCACTTATACGAAATTAAGAACTAACTTGAAACATAAGTATCACCCCAAAATGCTGGCGTCATAATAAAGCTACGATTTTTATATCGACGTGAAATATGAAGATGTTATTTTTGCCGGTGATTAGCAGCATTGGGCTTGGGTCATATGGTTACCTTCACAAGCTTTGTTTACAGTATATTATGTTCCCTTCCAGTTCTTGTACGTTGAGATATTTTTCATAGATAATAGCCAACTGACCCATGAGGACAAATATCATATTTACAAACATGTACATAAATAGCGAGCTTATAAAATATACAAGCATATTTACAAACACGTTACTTCATAGCGTACATATAAAACATAGGAAGATGTATTCATTATCATAATTATTATAATAGATTATCTGCAGTGTGTCAACAATTCAATCAACTATGACATGTGTAAATACGTAGTACATTTTAATATACAGAGAACAAACCAGTTATTTTCAAACATCAAAATATTAATTTTGTATAATTTGTCATTTATATAAGAAAGCTTGATGAACATACGCCCCCATCTTTTTATTACACTTTCATTACTTCTAGTAAAAAATTCTTTACATCTAAACATATATGGTATTGCCCAAAAATATTCACTAATATATTGTTTTCTAATATTTTGTACAATGTACCATTCGATAATAAATAACACGCATTGCCTATTTTCATTCAGAAATTGGATTGTTTATCATCACAAGGTATGCTTCTGGGTTTGTTCCACCTACCAGTTTCTATGAATAAAGAATGTGAATATAATCTGAGTTTCGAAAGGGCTTCTCTAATTTCTTTAATTGAAATATAATCTAAATATTGTTTGCATTCAAAATTGCTGCATATTTCCCGACGGAAATGCTCTTGATTATTAATCCACCTCTTTCTCCATGTTTGAATAAAATTGCCTCTAAATCTTTGCTTAGTTGTTTTTTCCTGCACTTTGATATATCCAAACTTCAAAGAATCCTAATGAGCATAATAAACTACATAGCAGACTGTCCCATTTTTTTAAAATTCAGACGTAATTCAAAATTCATTTCCAGATTATTGTAAATAATTGGAGCAATTGTTGGATTATTAATACTCTCAAAATATTGTTCGTATGTTGACAATGGAATATTACAAATTTCTGTACCGATGGAGTGTTTAAGTTATATCATATTTATTTTTGAGCATTTCTAGAATTAAAACATTTTATGTTGATGCTCGAAATTGCAATTTTTAATATGTTTTTGTATTGATTTCTTTGTTAACAATTTTCGATCGATTTTAGGCTAACTTAGATACAAGATGTTCATTCAGAGCTTTATAAAACTGGCACTCTAATGTTTTACATCCTTCATTATACCATGAGTCATCACGTTTTTAGACCTACATTTATAACCTAATAGTGTTTTCTGGAACGATTTCGAGGTAATTATACCTCAACAATTTATCCAAAATTGTGTACACTTACATTAATTTCGTCTGGTGAAGACGATTTTCAACACATATTGTATTACTATGAAGTTATGTTTGTACATCATTATGGCATTCATTATATTGATTGGATTTGGTATTATCCCATTTATATTTATGAGGAATAATATATTTTGATTCATTAGTTGTATTTTTACTTACAACTGAATGCGTCTTAGTATTAATAAAACTAGTTTGAATCAAATATTGATGTGACGAATTTGCATCATCTACTGTAAATTTTCTTGAACATATAAAGTATATTTTCTGCTAGTAAATTATCATCAAACTAGAACCTCGATGCCCAATAAATGTACATGTACAACACTCGCGTTTTTATTTACTTTACCATCCAAAATTGCTCATACAGTTTCTTTACACATATCTATAAATAATGGGTCATTAGCATTAATTTGTGTGTCTAGAGAAAAACACGTTTTATAAAATCGTCACTAACATAATCTTCAGGTAAGTTCATATCGTCCAAAGCAGAATCATTTACAACATATTCAGGCATTGTTGCTGTTCTACTATTGAAACTTCCAACTAATATTAATCACAATGACCATCGGTGACATTATGAATGTTTGCTACACAGTCAATAATCTTTTCAATTAGTAATCATCATTATTATCAATTAAATCGTAGCGATTATTACCTTCTTGAACAACATAGCACAGATCAATATATTAATCGGTCAATAAACCGAACAATGTACCGTTAAACATCAACCAAAATAAGTTATCGGAGCTTTTCATAAAAGTCATATCATCATAACGATTTCGTACATATATACCAATTCCATCAGAGCTTCTCTTGCTGTGGTTACGTCTAATTCTGTGCATAGGAAAACATTCAAAATCAATCATTATTCATATCAATAAATTCATCCGCCCATAACAACATCACTTTTACAAATATTGGCTATAATTCGTTTGTGTTAATTTGTTGTTACTTTTGGTCACAAATCCTTGCATATATTTTCAAGGTGAAATGTGAGTTCCACTACAAGTATAGATATCGAACCTATCAATTAAAGGTCGAGCACTTTGTATGACTAAGGTATCCACAGTCGCGTGTAATTTTTGAGATAAAAAATTATATCATTCTGATAAAGAGGTGTACAGGACTTTTAATATCTAAAGTATCTCGCATTATCTTCATCACTATCACATTTTATTAAATGTATCTATATGCATATGTTATTGGTCACTAGGTGCAAATGTTAGCTGACAAGTTAATCGAATGTGAGCGAATTAAAACTCCATATGTAGAGAAGTTGCCGGCTCCCTGTGGAAGGGTAAGTTAGTACTGGTTAGTATGCAGTCAAGGAAAACTGGTTAGGTGAACCGGTCGCCGTATGTAACTGATACATTGTTGAAAAACGGCGTTAAGCCCCTGTGACAATAAGTCACATAAAAAACAACAGAAGGTGCAAATACTAGCGAACAAATTAATCGAATGTGATCGAATTAAAAATCTGGCCAAACATGCGTATCTGTGGAACATTGAGAGGTAACACATTTAAGGTCAGCTTAGGCCTTCAATTTAAGAAACCTTTAATGTATGTCTGGAATGAATAGACATACAAAAGTCCCACTTATCCCAAATACTACCTTTCCCATAAGCCACCTACCCAAAACCTATCCAACACATTGAAACATACAGTGGAGGACAGAACAGTCTCTCCTTGGGGTACCGCATTGGAATGTTCTAAAATCAGTCCACATCGGGCAGTTGACATTTGCATGCTGTAAGCTGTCCATAACATTAATAGACTTGATAAACATTCGGAGCAATTCTTAGATCAGGATCATCATGGTTTTAAACTCGAAAAACAGAGAATATAGGAAACCGAATCTCAGTGAATGAATTATGAAAATAACTAAAAAATTACTGTTGATTCTGATCTGGATTCTAATTGTTTATCTTTTGTGAACGCGGGTTCGATCTGATGTTATACAAACAACACACATACAAACGGTTGAAATCTAGAACGACACAGATAAAAATATGATAACAAATGATTTTTTTTTAAATTCGTTTAATATCTGACATTAACTGTTCAACTTATATCAATTCCTAATGATTATCTTCGCCTGTAAGTATTAATTATGGTGTCTTTTGATTTGGAAACAGAAAATAGAGAACAGGACTCCAGTGTTGTTAAAAAAATTGAAACAACTGTGAAGCGTACTTGGAGGCACTGGATATTGGGACCAGTAGGGACTCTCTGCATATGTGGTGGTGCTATACAATGGGCTACGACACATCAATACTTTTACAGAAGAGTACAGGAGGAAATATTTCCAAACCAAACCTTTACAGGAGGAATGTCATACTGCGCTGGCAATGCAAGCGACTCTGAAGTAGCAGCTCAAAAGAAGACCGCCGAATACCTGCTAGTGTTTTCTATCTTGTCTGGAGTGCCGGCGGTTATTGCTAACATGATTTTTGGATCTTTCACCGATAAATATGGTCGCAAGTTTTTACTGATTTTATCCATCTCCGGGAAACTTGCTACCTCATCGATATATCTAATCGGATCAATCTTAAAAATGGACTTAAAACTGTTTGGTATTGCATACTTTATAGATGGATCTACAGGAATGGCATTCACTTGGATGCTAGGTAGTTTTGCTTTCATCTCAGACATAACAACAGATAAGGGAAGAGGAATAGCGACGATGCTTGTCGAAGTATGTCTTGGATTAGGCACTTCGACGGCATCACTTGTTGCTGGATATGTTATACAAGCTTACGGATTCGTTGTACCATTTATACTTTCTGTAGCTTGTTTACTTTTATCATTGTTAATGACTATTTTCATTATACCAGAGACATTCCCGAAAGAAAAACGCTCATCAACGAAGTCAAAATGCGGCTACTTCCGACATTCTTTAGAATTTTACTACGCATCTTGGAACCGGGGTAAACGGTGGAAGTATGCTATAGTGATTCTTGTTCTTTCTCTTTATGTAATGGCGCTAATAGGTCGAGAATCTATTGAAACCTTATATCAATTAAATGTTCCTTTTTGTTGGACACCGTCAGAGATCGGCATGTATGGAGCTTTAAGACGAGTCTCAATGCATTGTATTGGGTTCATAGTTGTAAAGGTTCTTAAACGATTCACAGATGACGATTCAATAGCAATTGTGGGCGCAGTTTCTTTTGGTGCGAGTTGCATTCTTGAAGGTCTGGCTGTCAACGATACGATGCTTTACTTAGGTGAATATAAATACATATACGACTCTAAGACTGTATTCCTGGAGGTGACGGTGGTGTTAGTGGTAACGTTTGCTTCATAATTTTGACCATCGTCTTGAATTTTTGAAATTATCATTCATGAAGCACAGTATTCAATATTTAACAATGTTATGATTGCATGTTACTTGCACAATTACACATCACTATAAAATAACCTGATTACCACGTCGTGTCATACAATTTCCCTTACGCTGATATAAAACTTACTTAAAACAAACATTTATAAACAATAGTTTGCTTATTATGTTTCATTCACATATACCATTATTTCACAGTGCCTGTCGTTGGTTCCGGTGGTTCACTACTGGTAGCAATGTTGCGTTCTATAACATCACGAATGACAAGTCCACAAAGACAAGGCAAGTAAATATCTAAGAAGTAATTTGTTGCTATACTTTAACAGCTTATTACATACGGGGAAATATCAATTACATTTTGTATTAGTATTCTAACAAAAAAATCGCGTTTTTACTCTATGACAACAAGAACTGCATTTTCAGTTGGCTGTAGTTTGCTTCTTCATGTAACAATAATATTATAATTGTCAGGTGAAAATCGGATAGGTAAAATGAAACAGCCAACTATTTTTTCACGTAATACAACGTATTACCCCCTATCGTGAGTACAAGTTACATGTTGCGTAACATTCGTCATTATCGTAGGGTTGTTATATCGCAGAATAGAACTAATCATTTCGAAATATTCCTGTTAATATATCACGCCTTAAATGTTTGTATCAGTATTTTAAATATGATTAAACGAGCCCAAGATTTTGAATCACCTGATGAACACTTTATTGGGTACTTTCAGGGGCGGCGGCTGCAAGTTTATCTGTCGCAGAAACAGCTTTTAGTCTCTTCTCTGGAATTCTTGGTAATGCTATCTATGGCGCTACCGTTGGTACATATCGAGGTGCAATATTCTTCGTTTTTGCAGCCATAAATGCACTTTGTATCGTATTGCTTGTGTAAGTGTACAAACACATCTATAGTTTGTTTAGATATTTCGAGCTCAGACATTGGCTGATGCGTTAGCCAGTCCATTTGGCTCAATATGGCCAGTGATAAATTTAGGGACCTCGGACTAGAGAGTTCTAAATCAATGCGTAGCGCATAATCTCTGTGCCGATTTGGTGGAAGATATTAAGTCTAAGATCATTGGACTTCCATAGCTTATTCAAGTGAAGACATTAGTACTTTTACATTGTTCAGGCACCGCACTTCAAAGCTAAGGCAATGTACAACAATTGAAGTCAAGCCTATAAAGTTTACAGCGAAAAATGCCTTCTTACCTGAAAAAAACTCGCGGAACCGCAAACCAACACTTTTGTAAAGATGGCTTAATATCCAATGCGAGCAAAATACCATCATTTGCTTCCCAAATACAATTGCATAATAGAGCTAGCGCGTATTTCCATTGTGGTCCTCAGGAGAATGATATTTGTAAGACTAATGACCCAACAAAGCTATTTTGGAATATATAAAAC
This sequence comes from Lutraria rhynchaena, assembly GCA_008271625.1. NCBI lineage: Eukaryota > Metazoa > Mollusca > Bivalvia > Venerida > Mactridae > Lutraria > Lutraria rhynchaena. The sequence continues at coordinate 17,920 of VIBL01000354.1, forward strand.
CTATTAAGAATATACAAATTCACTTTATGCATCTACTTCGGTGAAATGTACCATAGTTTTCTGTTAAAATTTTTCAGGATATTCAAGATCATTGTATCTAGAAACGCTAGCAATCAAGTATCGGGGATGGAAAACCAGGATTCGATTCAAGTTGTATCATTTTCCCAGAACGCCAAAATGTGAATAAATGAAGTGGACGAAGGGACACTGAAGATCCAGAAAATTGCTCTAGGTTTTACAACATTGGCAATGCATGTACCAGAAAAGTTTTTATCAAATACTGTTAAAAGAACGCAAATAATACGGTAGTATTGCGTTTTGTTCTGTCAATGAGTAATAAACAATGATTAATATGCATAAAATTACACATATATCTAAATAAAAGAGTAAAATTATCCAGAGTAGAACTAATAGTGATCATGATAATTATACATCACGAACGTGGACTGCTATGTATTTCAACAACATGTACATACAAAAATGCTCTACAATTCGGGTAGTTTGTCATAAGCAAAACAGCATCTGCATTAACCACGCATTTCTGTATGTCTATTGATACACAAGCAACTTCAGTTGGTTTTTCTTTTTTAATATTATTTTCAGTTAATGACTACCTCAAAATAAGTACAACCCCATTATAATTACTACGTGTATTTATTTTTGAACCGGTTTTCAACCTGTCCTCACCCCTGCATTTCAACTAATGATACCATTATAATTAGCATACGTCCGCTTTTGAGTTCACAATCAGAATTGACATAGCGATAAGGCTATAAAAATACAGAAAAACTTCATATAGTGACCACCTCAATATCACGACCACCTAGTCAAAACGACCACGTATTTTCGGACCGGTTCTCAATCATCTCATTACTACAACAAATTGTAGTCTTATTATCGAGCTTTTGCTGTAGTCATGTATGAGGATACTTTTCCCCAAAAATCGGGTAGCTAGGTAAAGCATGTTTTCTTTTTTTTAGTTTAACCGTAAGTGAGAGAGTTATAATGATATAGTGAGATGCTTTATTCCAATTAAAATCATGAGTACAAAATGGATGAACATGTATTTCAAGTAGGTAAATATAAATACGGCAAGCAGGACATTCATCTGCGTTTAAATTGAAGCTGTCTACAGAATTCATGTTATGCCTATGCTGGCAGCCACACTATGACGCCGTCCTTCACAGAGAGCACTGTATTAGATGACCTAGCTAACGTTAATCTGTGACACATGCTAGTATAAACGTTGTCCTTTGCATAAAAGCAGGCACATCATCCGTTGTACCAACGGCGTGATCAGAAATGAGAGACAAATAACATTTTGTTGCAGCATAGTCATTAAATCGACAGATCTATATTCCGTACACTATGGAAGTCTGTGAGCTTTTCTAGTATTGAAAAACAAATCCTTTGTTAGCATAGTCGTTATGCAGGATATTTGTTTCATCATATGAAAGTCTTCATTTTCTGGGTTATTGGACTGAAAGTTTTGTGCAACTTTTTTATTTACCAACGTCAGAAGCTTCGCAAACTCCATTTTGTTTCCGTGTGTTTTCAGAGTTTCACAAAGTGCTTGGATAAACCATGAACCTTTCATGCCATTCCTCCATGAATAATACCCAGGTACTGTGGAATACGCGAAAAGAAAATCTGCTTCTATTGGAAGTTTTATAATGTTGGGTTCTAATGGAACATCCATTTCAGTAGGCGCTTTTCCTTTTGCATCCATGACGTCCACTCCGACTCCTGGGTCCGTTTGATACCCCCTGCAAGCTTGAATTATGAATATCTTCGGCTTTCCTACCAGTGTTGGGCACATGTCACCTTTGAAAGGCCTCGAAAGTTCTTTTATTTCTATGGTTTTATCTCTTCCATAAACGACACCCTCGTCACCATGGCTGAGTATGACACAGATAAAACAGTCACACAGACTGTGGTTCTTTGAAGCCATTTCCTTACATGCCTCTTTCATCTGTTCAGCTGATCGATTCGAAATACTTTTGACCTTGAAACCTGTTAAAAATAATATTTTCAAAACATATTTTTCTGCCTTTTCTTCCTTTTCTTTTTTATTTTTCAACCTGCACCTAATACGATGAAAGAGAAACAGCCTGTTGCAAACGCTACCCTACTGTTAATTTTATCTCTGTCAACTGTTTATATAATTTGTATTTTGCTTCCGTTCAGGCAAGAAAGGTTCACCCCCCTCCATGTAGCGTTCTTCAAAGGCGGTACCCGAGATAGTGTTTTGTTCCCCATTTGTGAATGTTTCTATGTGTTGTGCGGGTATTAGGGTAGGTGGTAATTTTTGGGAAGTAGGGCTTTTCTAGGAATCCCTTCCCATTTATATTAGTCAGTGAATGCAACAGATTATTTCTTTTTTTTGGTGTGCTGGGTGGCGCCGAGGTCTGTACACTCCGTACAGGTCTCTGGGGTAGTGGTTGGAAAAGAGAAAAAAGAAAGTGCAATGAAAATAGTGGAAAATAAAACAAAAACACTAATATCAAAAAAGCTTGGGGAATTATTACAGTTAACGATTAGCATTTGAAGTATATTTTATATCGCTCACACTCGATTAACTTGTCAGCTAATATTTGCTACTAGCGACCAGTATCAGATGCATATAAATACATGTAATAAAAGGTGTGCTGGTGATAGTGATGAAGAAAATGCGAGATACTTCAAATATTAAGATAAATATTTAATAAAACGAAAACACTAACATCAAAAAAAGCATGGAAGATAATTAAAGATAACGATTAGCATTCTAAGTACATATATTAGCATGCATTAGGATTTTGCTTGTATTCAATATATAGTATTACCTAATTCAAATAGCTGATCACGCAGGTTGTATTCGTCAACATTCGTTCCAGCTCGATCACCAAGTCCAATGTCCTTTAATTGTCGGCTGAATTTCTCGTTGTTCATAATCAGTGCATGTCCCCGGTACTTGTGAGTCATATCATAATCATCTGTCTGGTCCACAACAGGAACCGTGGGCTGCTGAAAATGTTGGTATACACGTGTGTGGTCATGTAAGTCAAGAGGCTTCATCTTTTCCTGACATTTAACTTTACATTTCCGGACGAGGACGATTTGATTTACATAACGTGGATATGTTTGAAAATTTGATTAAAATATCAAATTGTTTTTTTATAAAGAATAGTGATAAGCAGACAAATTTTAATTCGAAGTCTCAAAAACACAGAATCTGTTCATAATTATCAAAAAAGCTAGTTGAAAATGACTCAAAACAACAAACATTTGGGGCACATGTTCGAATATATTAGAGTAATTAATGTTTTATACCCATGTTGTCCGAAATTAGCATCGTAAAAGGGAACAGACATATTTTGGGAACTTCATAATTTTTATAGGTTTCCATTATTGAAAATGATTTATCGTGAGATCTTTCGAAACAATGACTATCGGCTGAGTTATTGATCCTTTTATTTTGCATTGTCTACGGGAGCAGCCAATTTTTCAATAATTAAGGAAAAAAGAAGATCCATTTAAATGAAAAAATGTAAAATGATGCAAAAACATGATACCAATCTAACTCAATTAAGAAAAATATAGGTCATCCCACAATATTTTCAGAAATTAATATTTTTGTTATTTTCAACATGGGCAAAAACTCGTACAAAATTTTCAAAATGTGTCATAAAATAAATTTAAGTATCTAGAGTAACTATCAAAGAAATTATGATAATTGGGCAATACTATTCTTATAAATTATCATTTGTGAGTAGCATTGGGACAGTATTACGGGTAGTATGTAGACATTAAGTTTTATTTCAATAATCTTACGAACAAATTTGGGACATCTAGATATGAGTAGTCATGAGGTTCACGTGCTGTCACAGGATGTCAGTCATGGGATATTTTATCAAGAAAAAAACTGTGTGGGGAATTTTGTCAATGTACTATTGACAGCACGACCCCTGACAAAACGAATGAATCATTAAATAACAGGTCTTAACCTGAGCACATGTAGGTGATGTTATTTGTTTGAATGTGTTCCTTCTCAGTCAGCCTAGTTAGGTCTAAATCTTTATGCCATCTACGCGTAAACTTAGATGTGCATATAAGAAGACGTTACTCTTGAATACAACCTTTTTATTACATATATATCTATTTATCAATATATTAATATATTAATTAATAAATTAATTCATTTATTTATTTATTTATTTATTTATTTATTTATTTATTACAATGAAATATTACATTTGTCGTTGCTTCTGAATGCAGGCATGATGTTGCAAGACAAAAAAACTGAAAAACATTGTGAAGACAAAAAAACTCGTGAGTTAACTATCTCTTACTCCGGAAGTCATGTGAAATTGACTCAGTTACTATCGGTGAATATGAGTAGCAAAATACTGGATATATCGATGTTGCGCTAGATTGATATTAAATACATTACTTAGAAGTCGCGTTGTTAAAAAACTTGTTTGAATAACAATATATTGAAATTTTTGCTGCTGTAAGATAATTTCTAGTGGTAATTTTTAGCTTGTTTGCGATAGCGCATTAGGTGTAAATTGAGTGAAAGTGAATAGACCCTTAGACACTGTAATTGACAGGTTAAATATACATCGCAATATACATATACATCGCTAATCAATCACCAAATCGAAAATGGTGTTGTGTTTTATAAGAGATTTTCAACCATACTGAAATTAGTTAAATCACAAAGAAAATGATGTGGAAATGTATTTTGTTTATTAAATGCATTACCTTTGTCTCCCGCTTCGCTAGCCCAGGCAACAGGTCAAACATCTTAGCGTCCGTTGTGGCGTGCTCAGCAGTGTCATCAATGTCCATTTTCGCCATTTCCGCTTCAGCGCCGGTCTTTGCGTCATGTTTGGTGACATCATCAGTTATGCCACACACATCTATGCCAGCATCTCTATCGTCTTCTGTGATATTTTCGTCCATTTTGATCGTGGGTTGTTCCTGATCAAGGGAATTCTGGAGCACAGATCGTGAAGTATGTCAGGAATGAGGTTAATGCTATGAATTTTAGTTTTAATGAAACCGATCATTTCAAGGCTAGAAAAATAGTCATGTGTAAGGTTACCAAAATAATCAGGGTAGGTAGGTCTAAAACCTTCCCTTTTGTATTTTTCTCTAAATAACTTTTGTGAGAATACAAGGTACGATTTCAAATGATATCGATAGTTTTGTACTACGGATATTGCCGTTAGAAACTTTTATGGTTAACGTCAAGACATATTGTCTATCGAATAACCGAATAAACTTTACTGTCTTTCTATTGCAAAGATCTATACATGGGTAATGATGTATTTAATGATCAAATGAAAATGTTTTATGAGCGTATGAACCAAATACCTGTACACCTAATAGAAGATAAATAAATTGCATTCGCATTTGAAAGCGACATCACACCAATAGTAATTAATTTGAACTTATTTTAACGTTATGTATAACATAACCAAATTTACGCATCAAAATTGCTCATACGCAATTTAACCGCTGGATGTATATATAAATGCTTGTGTGTGTTGAAAAGATTAACAAAAAAATGAGAAGCCTAAAATGAAACGGCTATTAAACAAGGATGTATTGATAATTTATCGCTCTTGAGATAAGATGTAAGGGGCGGGTATGTGATGTGTGTAAATATATGCATTCAGTACACTGAAATGAAGAAAGAAGATGAAATAAAAATATGCACAAAACTAACCGAAAGGTAGACAAAATTAGAAAGATAAACTAATGTTTCTCTTGAGTATGACTTCAGTTTAATGAGTTTGCCTTACTTGGAACAGTCCCAATTAAACGTTAATAAAATACTGGTTTATTTACATTGATATACCAAATTGGGTGAAAATATGAAGTATCTATGGATAATTAGGCCAGGTGTTCAAACCACCGGAATGTTTACCATAGATGATAACACAAACGTTACATAACATTGAATATATTCAGGACAAACGCAAAACCCCCTTTAAAGCCAAGGATATGAACGATTATATGCACATGTGCATTTATATATATCATATTACATAACTATAAATGGTATGCCAATGTATTTAGATGATTAAGAGGGACTTAGTTACTATTAGTGTACGATATATACAGGTTTGATTTGTTAGTGAAAATCCATTTAACACCCTCCCCTCCGCTTCTTCATTTAGTATTTGTCAACTTTCAAAGATAATGTGTGATTCTGAGATGAAAGTATACAATAATGCAAATTTGAACTCCATTGTCAAGGAGAGCAGGTCTTTGTCCAAGTGTTTTGCAGCAAGTGTCCGCTACACATACTGAAACAGTCCTAATTATAGTGGTAAGACTACCGACCTTACGTTCTTAGTTCAAACCTTGAAAGCGACATGTATATATTCTCTGTGACGATTTGATGGAAGGAAATATGGTTGGTGTATTTCGTCCTCCACTGTCAATCAATCATGAGGATAAGTTGTCAGTCAATGACGAATAACAAAATTAGTACTGGGACATAACCCAGGAAGAACGGTTAGGTTTCTGTATTTTATTGAAATTGTGTTGAAATCGGCATAAAACCCGACGAACTTATGAAACAAATCATTTATTTCACATACTGAAATAAACGCGCAAGCGAAGAGACTTTTTGATGATTAGTTCATCGTATTTCTACCCGATGATTCGATTGAATCATAGCGGATCGATATTACTTATGATATCGCCTTTGCCCCAATGTAGCCTACAAAGTGAGTAATAATTAAGATCTCGAAATCATGTTGAACGAATTGATGCATAAACCATAGGCACTCACTCGGTTTACGTGATTTTCAGACGTTATTTTTTAACCTAAACTCATCAAACAACGCAAATCTGTCATAAAATCTCATTGCCGCAACTGTGCGTATAAGAAAACATAAAGGTAGGTCAAACGCCATATTTTCAATTGACGGAAGTGACGGAATATGGGATAGGCTGTTTGCAAATCAGCATTCCTTCTGAAATACGTGCACTCTTGCCGTGTTTCCGAAAATAACCTCTATACGGGTATAAAAATCACGGGACCCCAATGCCTGTGTTTAAAGCGTTATTTCGTTCAGTATTATTTGGAGCCCTTAATCATTACTCATTTCACATGAGTCGGGGCATGACATACACATGAACAAAACGCTATGTTAATGTAAACAAAAAAGCGGTATTATCAATACTCGTACTTGGCAGCACATGAAGATATAGAATGATTCAACCATATTATCAACCCATATAATATGGATTTTAGATCTAAATCTCATCTATTTAAACAAAGTAGTAGTTAAGGCCAAACGAATATAAATTAGATTTGACATTGAAAAAAAACGTGAAATATATAATTGCATTTGCCAGATGAGGTTTAATCAATCCGCAATAAATACGCATGGCGATTATACAGGTATTAGATTTTCAATTAACAATTGAATATAGTGGTTGACCACTAGCATTGACCCCAGTGTCCAGAGCACACGGTGGTAATAAAGCTCTCACGTAATCACGTAATCATGGGTAGCTAATGAAAGTTTAAACTATGGTACAAGTGAAGAATCGAATCTAGACTTTCCTCAAATACATGTATATTGATTTTAATTTATATTATTTATTACAGAGAATCACTTATTTTCAAATCAGTATTCTAATTTCCCTCTGTAATTCAACTTCATGGGATCACCAGGATGAGAATTGTTTTTCATCTGATAATGTAGTGAAAATATTGGTGTATATATATATATATATATATATATATATATCTATATACATGCATTTATTATTTATAAAAAATAATATTCTGCACCAGACCCACACACGGACCACGTAAAGGTAATTGCGCGTTCATTGGCAGTTTGTGAAATGACCTTGCATTCAGACGATAGCATGCTCATACACACGGCTTATAAATTGCATATTTGTGGTTATTTCTCTATGTAAGAACAACAAGTTATGCAAATCACTTGCAATCGTTAAATTATATAGTTCACTGACACGGTTGAAGTTGTACGTTAAAATCATGCACACACAAGCTTGAATCATTTCCAGCAAGGAAATTATAATACACAGTTTGTACACTGAACTTCGAGTACTGTAAATGATTCATGTACATTGATAATAAATTTAGGACACCTATTATACATCTAAACCTGTGTTACAGTTCATCTGTTTATAACGGTCACCTGTGAACATTGGTCTCTCTTCTGTATGCATTTATTGATGTAATATCCCAATTAAGCCCATAGATGGAACCAGCTGCGCAAGGCAACAACCATTTTCGTGACCCTTATTCAAACGTTTGACAATATATGAACGCATAAAAATTGAAAGATAGTTACAATCATATCTGATGATTAAGTTTTTTTCTACATGTACACCGTTTATCACCTTTATGTATATATTATACAAGTATTCTGTTTCATTATCTGAAACTTATTGATATAAATGTAAACAGGGGACACCATCTCACAACATATTATGTCAAAAACAATGACAAAAATGTGAAAATTGGTGTAAATAAATAGTATATGTAAGATAAAAATAGTGGACCACTTACCTTGACTAAGATACATCCAGGCGATGTGTATAAACCTTGAAATTTATGTTACACCTGAGTTGATATAGTCAAACCTTACGAATGTTAATGTCTATTTATAGTACCTGATGAAAGCTTTATATTTATGAACATACTGCCCTCACTTCAGCGATTAATCACCTTCGAACGACAATGTTTCGATTTTAATGCGGATAAAAGGAGTTTGTTGATCCATATTTCCACTGCAGTATGCATACGTCCAAAATCTGTATGATTAGCGATAAAGCAAGAATGGAACAACGTCAGTGTACAAACTGATTATGTCATGAATAAAAATGTAACCTAAAAGCCATACTTATACCATGCGTCCACACCGATAACGCAAGGATAGCATTTGCTATACACATAAAATCGATTACATTTTAATGGGAGGTAACTCTCAAAGTGATGCTGAATTTTGCATGCACATTTATCGGACATACATGGCTCATATTTATTATTCTTATTCTTATTTAATAGATCTACAAAAATATCAACAAGCACAGGATTCAAGGAAAAAATCCTACCAAATGTTCTTGGTAGAGGTAAAATCTGTATTTCATGTTACGAAGGTGACATAGATGATGAGGTCAGTTTCTGAACAATTTCAGATAATTCATGTTTTTGTCCTCGTTTGATAAATATAAGTGTACAAACGTAACATTTTCTCAAACAGTGTTAGAACATAGATATGTTACTTTCACATCCGCCATTGTATTTGCTATGACTTCATAGCTGCTAATGGATTAATTTAGAGTTGGATTCATATTTGCAACTGTCCCATTTAGAATCGGGGTGAGACTGCGGTTGAAGATCCCCAGTTTTGGATTTTCGTCGTTATTTTTGTTTGTCCGTGATGACCAATGTTTAACAACAAGTATCAAGCGTTCTAACTGAGATATTTTATGGAGTTATCGAACATTTACATTAATGCAGAGTGCTTATCAACAACGACTGCAGCTGCGGTGTTGGGTGTACTAACATTATAACTCGTGTACATATGATAAGAGAGTTAACTCTTGTGGTGCTAGCTCAATCTCTATCCAGAGTTGTCGTTCGTTATCTCCTCCATACATCTGTCAACGTCTCGGCGTTTTACAAGATTCAACATTTCGTATTTTCATTAAATTATTTCATTGAATTTACAATTTCACTACAGGGATTTATAATAATTTCCATAGCATCTAGGAAAATATAATACCAAGATGTGATTAGTTTAAAGATAAATGCGTCCAGTCCGTAGACCAAATATGTGTTTCTCGATCAATTTGACACGTGTCTTCATAACGGCATAGTCGTAACTTTAACCCCAACCCGGACCGGAAATTGAATTGGCAAACTAAAACATGGTAAGTATCGCACGTGGGCTTTCAAATTACGAATTTATTATCGAATTAGCGTGTTTTGCTGCTCTTTAAGTATGCACTTTCATAATTATTACACTAACCTGTTAATTGCTTGATAAATTGATCTTGACATTCTTCATAAACCAAGATCGACTAGAGCAATTCACGAGGCTAAGTTGACTAGTGTTCGGATATGCTTCTAGTCCCTTATATTATCATTTCGTGGAATAATTGAGTAATTGTCAATCTATTTAATGAATGTCTGTTTATATATTTTAGTTAATGTAATCATAAGTAGATTGAAACGTTTTATTGGTATCTTGGCTCAGTTCGCAGTTATTTAACAATTTATTCAGGCCAGACAAAATGTTTTTAGCAGAAAAATCGGATTTTGTGCAAGGCGTTTTAACTTGTATTATCATTCAATTGCAGATTGGTAAATGACGATATTATAATAACTCACAGAAATTTTAATGTTCACGATTCGAATTTAGTCATGCATACTCGCTAATAGCTTGTAGAATTTTTGAATAGCAAGTGGCAATAAAAACCACTCACATATTTTAGCGAGTGTATGGTGGCTGGCTAAGTGGTCAAATAAAACTCAATATGGCCCAAGAAATTAGTAATTTGTTAATTATGGGTTACTGAAATTTTGTTCTAAATTTTAGCTGGTCGCTTTTCATTTTAGATAGTAAACAAATGAGGTACTAGCTAATTTTAGATGGTAGAAAATATCGCTAAATTCGAACCCATCAGTTTTGTCATATTTCCTGTTAAGTTGTGGTATAAGCCAAGTTTGATCCAAACAGTCCTTCAAATCCTTAGAGCAGGGCTTAAAAAATCTACTTGTTATTATGAATAGAAATTGACTCAGGATAAGTTGATATTGCTATAGAATTAATTAAAATTCTTAACTGGCCCTTGCTGGACAAATAGCCTGAAAAAGATGTCCAAGCCCTGTAGAACAATGTACAATGTAGGATTTTATTGTAACTTAATCTGGAAAATAGTGCAGATGTGAAATTAAATGGGTCTTAAGGATGTCTATACTCTATTCTGTATTTGGATAATGTAAATAAAAAAAACTTGGTTTAACGGTCGCTGCTGTTTAATCATTAAGACACTGCACTTGTTAATAATTGGCTTCATTTCACGTTCATTTATATTGTAGGCACAAACAATTTTTGTATTGTTTGAGCATGCCTCTGGCTATGGCTTGTTCAGAGTTAAAGAGTTTGAGGAAGTTGGTATGCTGCAACCAGAAGTTGAAGCAGGAGTGACTGATCTATCCAAGTTTAATTCTGTGGTCAAACTTGCTGCATTCTCTCCATTTAAGAGTGGTACTAATGCTCTTGATAATATGAACAGTATCTCTGAAGGTAATGTACAAGTCAATTACTTCCAGTGTAGTAAATATCTATTGCATCATTCATTTGTGTGTTTATGGATTTGATTGATCCGTTCACTGTCAGAGCTATTGTTGTGAACATTACTTTTACTAATGAAAAACGAATATTGCTTGATTGTTGAAAGAAACTATTTACCCTTGTTTACTAACAATGTGAACTATGACTATTAATTTATTGATATCCTTGAATTATGTTGTAACTTCTGTTTACAGGAGTGCTGCATGATGATTTGAGAATTTTTGTTGAGACCAATGTTCCTAAATCATCCAAGAAACAAAAGAATGTCCTCGGTGTTGGAGATGCTAAGATTGGGGCTGCTATTACAGAAGAGTTGAAAGTTAGTTGTCAACATACTGGTGTCATACCTGAAATAATCAGAGGTATTTTAGAAATATGTTTGCTGTATTTGATAAAAATAACTTCTAGCATTTGTCTTTTGACTACAAGAATTCCACTGGGTTAATATTGATTATGTATATGCTGAAATTGTAATTTAGTGTAGCAAATTTTTATGATATTTTAACCATTGCTTTTACCAGAATATTGAACTCTCTTATCTGACTTTATATCAAATCACCCCGTCCTTCTGTGTATGGAACTGTTAAGTGCCAAATGACATGAATTGTCTATTTTAAAAAATCTGTATTGATAAACAGAAAAATCAAAATTCAGAATTTCATTACAGTGTCTGCCAAATTGGATAAGCATTTGCTGTGCCTCATATATTATAATCAGTCTTGGAAATGATCCAGAAGTTTTCCCATTGTTTTTTTCATTTGGCAAAGTCAAATGGTTCTCAGTGTAATTATGTTACTGTATTTTTAGGTATCAGGGTACATTTTCATAACCTCGTGAAGGGATTGACTGAGGTTTCTGCCAGTAAAGCACAGCTTGGATTGGGTCACAGCTACTCTAGAGCCAAGGTTAAGTTCAATGTAAATAGGGTGGACAATATGATCATTCAGAGTATTGCACTTCTTGACCAATTGGATAAAAACATCAACACATTTGCTATGAGAATCAGGTAAATACTGTTTAAATATTACAATAATCTCTTGTCTCTAGTCTGTTGTTAATATTAACAGAATTGTTTCAGCATGCATCAAATGTAAGATGTGATACATGCGGCTTGATTTGGACCATTTGAATTTGTTTATAGCTACCTACAGATTATGATGGAAATAGATATACATGTACTGTTAGGTAACCCACTGATAAGATCATAGTCTGCCACATACTTTTATTCAACAGCTTCTAAGTCAAATACAAACAGATAATCAAATTTGAATATAACTCTTTTCAGAGAGTGGTATTCATACCATTTCCCAGAACTCGTGAAGATTGTCAATGACAACCATATGTACTGTCGTGTTGCCAAGTTGATTAAGAATCGAAAGGAGTTCACTGATGATAAAATTGCTGAGTTAGAAGAGATTGTTATGGATGAAGCTGTTGTGAAGGCTATATGTGATGCCTCCAAGTCTTCTATGGGTGAGTTTTCTGATTGTGCTGCATTTTTGAGGCAGTCTGGCTGATCTATACTTTTTGTTCAGTCTGGTAGGCTTCAAAATGCTTTCTTAATATTAAATTTGATGGTTTAATTTTACTATAGTAACTTATTGTTTTGTTAAAAAGAGGCTGGAGAATCATGCTTTGAGATTAACATATGACCAAGGTGATTGAGTTGGCATTAGAAGAACGAATTGTTATTCATGCAGTTAAAATCTCATTTTTCCTACCTTTAATTTTGGAGTGAAATCCATATTTGTGCAATTTGATCCTAGTTTGGAGTATGACTAGATCAAACATTTATAGAAAGCTGTATGTCATATTTGTTTAGTTAGAGTTAAGTTTATGGACTTCATGATTAGTAGACAGCCTGAGTGTTATGTCAGAAGATTATTCAATGAGTATTTTATTTACAGAATAAATCCCTTTAATTCTGCCTGGTTGTAAATACATAGCACATCTAAGTATTATGTTGTTAGTGAAAGTTTTTCAGTTCATTATTTTCACCTGTAGGGGAAAGGTGGTGGGCCTTTGGATGAAAAAATAACATTGTAAGGGGATATAGGGTGATATATGTGACAAGTTAAACATATCTCCCATTATTTAATTACCAGTATGGTATAACCTTTACAGACAAAAAACAGCTGTTATTCTAGTCAAGTTTGCTTTTCAAATGAGGACAAATTACTTATGATTACTGGGGAAAAAACTTACTTTACATAGTACTTGGGAATGGGCTAAAAGCAGCCGGAAATCAGTCTTCAAAAACCCCTGTTTCTTATTATCTTTTCATTTACTTCACAGGCATGGATATCTCAGTGATAGATCTGATTAATATTGAGATGTTTGCATCTAAAGTTATCTCCCTTGTTGAGTACAGAAAGTCACTGAGTGAATACCTGAAAAGCAAAATGGCAGCATGTGCTCCAAACCTCTCATCACTGATTGGTGAACAGGTGAAGTAAAATATTGTCTTGTGTGATTGACACTTAAGATTTCAGACCTCTGTCCTCAAGCAAAAAGTTTTTTAAATTACCTTTCGTTGTGTCCTGTAAAATTGCCTTGACTTTTGAAGATTTAAGTCAAATAATGGCCCCTTCCTGTGAAAAAAGCCCTGTTTGAAAAATCATCACTGATTATTTAGAACCAACTGACCTCCAAGTAAAGGCCATTTATCAATAAAGCCCTATTTTTGTCTTTCCAAAGTGTGATCTTTGTTCACAGGTTTGACTGTAATGAATGATGTTGTTATTTTAATATTATTATTATTATAATTATTATTAGGTTGGTGCTAGATTGATAGCCCACGCTGGAAGCCTTACAAACTTGGCCAAATATCCTGCATCTACTGTTCAGATCTTGGGTGCAGAGAAAGCTTTATTCAGGTGAGTATTAGATATATACTTAACAGCGTTAATTACTTATTACATCCTTAAGGCCTAAACAAAAAAAGGCTTGTTTCCAGTTACATGCCCAAAAAGATATGGGTTGGTAGGTAGGGATTTTTTTCTTTTACTTTTTTTTACATATATCGGTTGTGAATATCACTATATAGCACTACGATTTTGGGTGCCGTAAAAACTTTTGAGGCAGCAGGTAAAAGATGGGTAGGTCGGGTAACTGGAAACAAATCTTTTTTATGCCTAATTCGGTATATCAATAACAATGATTGAATGGAGGGTATGTTTTATAAAAAAAAATACTTCATTGTTTTAGATTCTTCATTATATTTGTGTTCTCTGTAATTGTGTTTTGCAGAAATTAAGTGGCATATATTCTGGTGGAAATTTTTGCCTCTTACATACATTGAAAGGATTCTGCCTTTGCTTCTCTGACTTCTACATTTTGAATTCTTTGTGATAATACTTAAATGATACTTAGTTTTTGTATTTGTAGAATATATACACTAGTAATTAATTAGTTATGGGATAATGAGCCCTTTTCCTAAGATTATAAATCTTGAGAACAGTCCCCAAGCTCAAGTTAAAAAACATATTCAGGTCAATATTGCTGATAGAGTCATGTATGATTAATATCATTGTTCTTTTATCATAATAAACTCAAAAACATGAAATGACAAAATATATGAGATTTGAGCATGGGGACCAATCCTAAGTTTTATAAACTTAGATTCTGGTAATGTTAAAATTTGATATTTTAGGACCATAATCAAGCATTTAACATTGAAAGCATGGCTCAATTTAGCGATGCTAAGAAATCATGATCCTATAAAGTTCTCTCCTATTCTTGTATGATAAGCTAGAATGTATTTATTATTTTAGGGCTTTGAAAACTCGTGGTAACACCCCTAAGTATGGTCTTATTTTCCATTCCACATTCATTGGTCGAGCTGGGGCTAAGAACAAGGGACGTATTTCAAGATACCTTGCTAACAAATGCTCTATTGCATCAAGAATTGATTGTTTTTCTGGTGAGTCATTTTTACTTGGTTTATTTTATGTTGTTTTGGTTGATTTCTTCATTATTCATCGACTGTCGGTCTAATTACAGTTTCATTGCACCCTTTGACTGATAGTCTGTATCTACAGGGTTTGTGAAAGAAGAGTCTACCTCCAGTGACCTTAAGAAAAAATTCTCTTGGATTTGTATTTTTCATTTTCATAAAAAAACAACTGAATTTCAAATGATTGCTGCTTTAATTACTCTATTGTTTAGTTTGTAATGTGACTTATTTCACTGGGTTTTATGCCAATTTTCAACAATTCTTCAGTCATATATGGCGACCGGTTCACCTAACCAGTTTTCCTGGACTGTATACTAACCACTACTAACCTACTCTTCCACAAGGAGCTGGCAACTTCTCCACATATGGAGGAATAATGACATTTTTGTCAAATTTTCATTTTCTAGGTTTGACCTGCCGCGACCTGGATTTGAATCTGTCGGGTTACAAGTCCACCGCACTAACCACTGGACCAAGGTTGCGGCCTTCTATTGTTTAGAAAAAGATCTCATGTGTAAATTTAAGTTCTTTTTTACCTTTGGTATCTGTAGATATCCCAACATCTGTGTACGGAGAGTTTCTTAGGCAGCAGGTTGAAGATAGACTGAAGTTTTATGAGACAGGTGAAGCCCCTAAGAAAAATGTTGATGTTATGCACGAGGCTATGCTTGAGGTTTGTAAAGTTGTATTTGAAATTGAAAAATATACATGTATTTGCAAAATGCTCGTAAATTTGGAACATTCCTGCTGAGGTGCACTTACCATTTTACTTTGGTCTGTATCAGCTGTCAGTATTATGGTCAAACAGAATATTCAAATATCTGTTGCATTGCAAGTACCCTGGTGAGGTATAGTCCTTCACCAGCATTTATAGAAAGTTCTTCTGTGACAATAGTAGCAAGAATTAAATATCATCTGTGCATCTGTCTTAATGTGACTGTAAGTTGGTGGAATGATCATACATTTATATTTAATAATCCTGATACTTGATATCTATATATCAGGTAGATGGACATATTGATTCATCGTCAGTCAATATACTGAAGAATGAATATACAAAATCCCTGTCTAGATTTCAAAAATCAATCATAAATAAGCCTTGACCCATTAAATTGTTCCATTCCCATTCTTGTGGGAATGTCTAGTTTTCTACTGATAACATTTTGAGTTTTTGTCCTTATTTGACTTTCAGTTAAGGCATAGCATGAGCAATTAGCGATCTGTGTTCAAGTGTTGTATTGTAACTTCGATAAGTCACAGTTTGCCTCTGTGCTCCAAGAAGTGATAATGATAGCATGTTAACAACCCACGTGATTTATTTACAATTTCACTATCTTGAATATAAACATATTTTTATCATTTTTTTGGTGTGAAATGAACATCTGTTTTATGGAATATTCTGGTTGAATATTTGAGAGGATCTAGACCAGGTTGATATCAATGAAACATAATGAGAAATTATAGAAGCTTAGAAATATCCATGATTTGTTTGTTTTGTTAAATCACATGATTGTAAATATGACAGATCTGAATTTAATGTAATAGATTTATTGACATTTCTGAAGCCATCAGCTCCTGTTTTCATCTACAGTAAAACCTTAAGTAATAGCAAGGCATTTGGTTGTTGGTTGAAAATTATACACAACTAAGAACAAAAATTGACAGGACTTTAAAAACTCTATGAGATAAGTTGGGTGATGTACTGTATGATTATTGTAAAGAATCCTTGATAACCTGATAGTTTTATTTTATTATCAACTGAAAGGCAATTCCTGAGTATAGACTAGTGTAAAACGTAAAATTTGTAATCCTTATAAATAAGAAAACCATTTCATCCCTATTTTATGGTTTTGGGGAACAGGTATTGGGTCTCTTTCGTAGGGGAAATTTGCATTGTGAAACAGCAAATTGGGGAATTTTGAAAGACTTACATTCATAAAAAACAAATTACAAAGTAATGTCTAAATCATTCATTACTTAACATTGCACTTAATACAATATTTTACATGATTAATTCGATGAAAAAATAGTTTTCAGTAGACACATTTTCTGGAACCTCTGGTTTTTCCCAGGTCTGAACCCTACTGGTTCTTACTGTATCCACAGCATCAAGGTTAATATTTCCGGTATTTTAAGAATTTTCAACTTTCACCCATGTATACGGAACATATTTATTTTTTCTAATTATGGAGAAATATTCTCTTTCAATGGAGAAAAATGCATATGTTTTTACTTAGGGCCATATACCACACTCAAAAATGGAATTAAAAAGTCTTGCATTTGCACAAGAAATCGGTGATCTCTATGAATATTAACACTCATGTATGACTTACTACAGGCAAATGTGGTACAAGAGAAACTTGCTAAGAAAGACAAAAAGAAGAAGAAGAAGGATAAGAAGAGAAAGATGGAGGATGTGGAAGAAGAGTCCCCTAACACTACTTTGGATACTACAGCTGATACATCAGCTCTCGAAGAACCACCGAAGAAAAAGAAGAAGAAGAAGAAGCAACAAGAGAGTAAGAGAATGAGTTTGGGTTGGAACTCTTCATCTTTCCTGTGACTCAGTCCATAATTTTGTTATAGCCCTTCTTCGAATCCAAGCTCCAAGGTTATAAAACTTGAGAACAATCTCTGAGCTCAAATCTCATGGGCATTTTAATAAATATTCTCGCAGTTTTAGGACACATGTTTGTGGAAATCAATCCATTTTTTTTCATGGGCTCAGATGGACAAAGCAGGTCAAATTGAATGTATTTGTGGACCACTGATGATTTTTATCTAATTAAACAAAATATGGAGAATAATCTTTCATAAGGTTTTAAGGTCTGTATAGTCCAATGCTTTTCACAGATTTTGTATTGTTTTGTTTTTATGTGACATATTTTCACTGGGTTTTAATGCCATTTTTCAACGATTTTTCAGTTATATACGTCGACCGGTTCACCTTACGAGTTTTCCTGGACTGTTTACTAACCAGTACTAACTTACCCTTCTACAAGGTGCCGGCAACTTCTCCAGATGTGGAGGAAAATCAACATTTTTGTCAAATTTTCATAGAAGGGTATATGAACTGCCGCGATAGTCATGATTAACTTACCAACATTAAAAGACAAAATATGAGATCAGAGGCTGATTTCAAGTGTTAAACATGGAGCCAATTGGTCATACAAAATTAACCTTGATTTTGTGTCTTCAGTATTTAGGACTTTACCACAATTTTATTATAGAACTATACTATCAGTGTTTTGTACACAAGTCAATTACAGTTGACTCTTGTGATGGCGAAGTCCGTTAATACAAATTTTCTGTTACATCAAAGTATTTTTAAGTCCAGCTTTTTTCGGTCTTGAAGTATATAAAATTCTGTCGGTTAAGATGAATTTTGCTCTCGAAATTATTCGTTTTGTTGAACTAATTTTGAAGTCCAAATGAACGATTTCACTGTTGAACTAATTTTGAAGTCCAAATGAACGATTTCACACCTAATTTTTGTTGTTTATTACATAATGAGAGTTGACTGTAATCAAACATTTGCATATCACATACATTCATATGATCTCAAACCAGATTTGAGTTGTGAGATTGATCTCATGTTTTATAAACTCTGACCTGGGACATGATTTCTTTTATGATCTCAATTTTGATCCATCTTATTTTTTGTTCTTCATCTTCATTTGCTTTTCAAGAATTTTTTCAGTTACATATGGCAGTTTGTTTATCTAACCGGTTTCCTTAGACTGTATACACCAGTACTAACTTAACCTTCCACAAGGATCTGGAAACTTCTCCACATATGGAGGAAAATCAACATTTTGTCAAATTTTCATGGACAGGTATGACTTGCGGTGACCAGAATTTGAACCTGCATTGCTGGGGTACAAGTCCAGCACACTAACCACTAGACCACGGTCGCGGCAGATCTGTCTTAAACTTAACTTTTTTGTTACATGTATTTTGAGTTAAAGAAACGATCATCATTAAAACAAGTTTCTTTAGTTTTGGACTTAAAAACATTGTTTTTATGTCGGGGTCTGTTTTAGATGACTTGAGAAAATTTTTATAATCAGAGAGGATTGTCATGAAACTGAATTTTGGCAAACTGTATAAACGTGATTATCATCATTACCAAGTTTTTTACAAGATCAATATGATTGTCATTTTTGATTTTATAGGTGAGGATGAAGCTAACATAACCATGGAAACATCTCAGGAGATAGTTGACACACCCAGTAAGAAAAAGAAGAAGAAGAAGAATAAGTCCAATGAATGAGAATGTCGAAGCTGAAGATGATGCGATTAACATTGATGTATTGTTAATGAATGAACTGTTCTGTTATTCACTATATTTGAAGATACACAAGTAATAGTTCTGTATAAATGACACTTAGGTTCTTAAAGTTGACCTAGATGATCAGCTTTATTCTGTGTATTGACTATGATTTGTTACAGTATGTACATGTGTGATTTTATTACAATATCGACAATTTGTCATGGTGATAATTTTTAACATCTTTCCACTTCTGTATTTCTGACGCAGATCATCAGAAAACTGTCTTAATAAAATATCTCTTGACTTTATTGTAGTTTTACTAGTGAAACTTGGTGACATTTAACCTTTCTTGAAATTTCGTGGTTTTATGCCTATAGTGTATGCCAAAATGTTAAATTTTGAGTCATTACTAGCTGTGGTTTAATTTCTGATCATAATTTCTTGTTAAGTGAGACAGATTTTTTAACATTTGTTTTCCCTGACATTATTTTGTTTAAAAAAATTTGATATTGTACATCATCATGCATTTTATTTTGTTCCATTTTAATGACATTATTCTCATTTCATTTGTATAGATTTTCTCATATAACAATGATATATTTTATGTGTTCAAAGCTGTATTTCATTGTACAACCTCATTTCTGTTTGTTGTTGTCGGAATTTGATGACTGGTCAATGAAATGGTATTAATCCATACTTAAAACTTGGTGCAGAGCATTTGTCTGAAATACTTACAATGTCCTGATGATTTGTCTGAAGTACTTACATTGTACTGAGTATTTGTCTGAAATACTTACATTGTACTGAGTATTTGTCTGAAGTACTTACATTGTACTGATGAATTGTCTGAAGTACTTACATTGTACTGAGTGTTTGTCTGAAATACTTACATTGTACTGAGTATTTGTCTGAAATACTTACATTGTACTGAATATTTGTCTGAAGTACTTACATTGTACTGAGTATTTGTCTGAAGTACTTAGATTGTACTGAGTGTTTGTCTGAAGTACTTAGATTGTACTGAGTGTTTGTCTGAAGTACTTAGATTGTACTGAGTGTTTGTCTGAAGTACTTAGATTGTACTGAGTATTTGTCTGAAGTACTTAGATTGTACTGAGTATTTGAAGTACCTGCATTGTATTAAACATCTGAATGAAATACCTAATTGCTTTGGATTAATTAACTAGTGTGTGTGTGGCATTAATTATTTTACTGAAATACAAGTCATGAACAAGATTTTATCGAATCAAGTGGACTTAAGGTATTGTTTTGCAAGAATCAAGCACACTTAATCTTTATTTTGTATATATACGTAAGACGTATAAAAATCTCTTGTGTTTGAAATTGAAACATTTACATGTTCCATAAGTCAATTACTTCAAGGACTTTCTACCAGGAATTTTTGTATCTTAAAATGATTTGATCTTTTTGTGTAAAACTGAGCAATTCTCATTTTCCATGCTCCATATGATAAATAAAATCTAGACAATGGTTGAGTGGTGTTTTTATTTATCAGTAGACAGCACACCACAGTTAGCTTAGTTGGTTGGATGCAAGACTTACCATAGACATGTGACAGGCTTTAGACACAGATTTTTTTCTGTGACAATTCGACCAACTGCGACCATGGTTCAATGGTTAGTGTGCTGGACATGTAACATGGGTATCCGGGTTCAAATCCCAGTCACGACCGGTCATACACTTCTATGAAAATTTGACAAAAATGTCAGTTTTCCTCTATATGTGGAGAAGTTGCTGGCTCCTTGTGGAACGGTAAGTTAGTGGCAAACGACAAACCCCAGTGACAATGTCACATATAAACAAACAAGTCAATTTGGCTGAAAGTATTGCTTTCGATGTTTATTTGTTCCTAACTTTTCATTGTTGGGGAAGTATGCTGTTGCTTGTGCAATTTCGGGAAACGGGTAAGCACTGTAAGGTAGTACTGGAACATTAAATAGTGAACTGTCCACGATGCATAAATGAAATATCCAAAATTGTATTTACACAAGTACAAAAATGAGTACAATAGAACATCCAGCAACCATATTAATATCGCAACATTATTTTAACCAGTGTTCTGGCGAACAGTGAGCTCAGCAGTTACAATATCGGTGGTTAGGTTGGTGTGTGTGTATGTGTGTCCGCATTATACTTCTCTTGACCATTACTCTGTTATTAGATTGGAGGGGGATTTTGAAGTAACTGCACAAATGTTACCATGATGAGATGGCGCGCAGACCCCAAGACCCATGTGTATAACTCAGAGGTCAAGGCCATACTTAAGTATTCAAATGTCCAATATCGATCTAAAACAGATTGTCTGGATAATTACACAGTCACAAGAAGGGGAATATTGAAATAGCTTAGTACAAATCTTCACATTAGTGAGACAGATGTCACACAGAAGAGTCATGTGTATAGTTCTAAGGGCAGGGTCACACAAAGAGGTCAAATGTCAAAAATTGGTCCAAAACATCTTGTCTGGACTAACTGTCATTAGAAGAAAGATTTCAAAATATTTTGGCATACATCTTTACCCTGATGAGACAGCACGTCGTGCAGAAGAATTGTTTGGCTCGAAGCACACGGTCACATTTAGAGGTCAAATGTCAAAAATTGGTCTAAACAACCGAAAAAATTGTCCAGACCATTGCCCTAATTGAAAGGTTTTAAAAACAAATTGGCATAAATCTTTTCTATGATTAGTCGATATGCTGTGCGCAAGACCTGTGTCTTTAGCTAAAAGGTCAGGGTCACTCTGGTTGAGAACAGAAATTAGTAATTCTGGACTGTTGTTGTGTGCTCCTAGAATGTTTTTACCTGTTTTTAGAATGTATCAATATTTTAGCAATGGACATGGATCTTACATAATATGCATTTTATAGCATTATAATACAACTTATTCATCTCCGGACAATACCGAGCTAGATTGGTTGCCCTTAGGCTTCTAGCTGTCATCTGAATATTTCAACTGAATAATGAAACCACCTCAAAATTAAGCCTTATTTTTATGGTGCCACAAGTGGTCTAAATATTGAGAATTTGCTGCATCTTACACTTACAGAAGGCTAAAATCAATATATGAGATTCAAGCTGTCAGTACACTTATTGGCTTTTCATTTTTTTATGTAACGTAGGGCACAGCGCCCATTACACACAATACATACGTACGTATGAAAAAAATCCGCGACCTAAGTTACAAAACCCCTTTCACACCCTCCCCAATCGGCACTTCGTGCATCACGGTGCGTATAAACATTTTATTCCTGCTTATTCCTATGTAACAGCTTTATATCAAATACCTGTAAAGCAATTAAAAACAACAAAATGCCTCTAAATGGCATCGACCTAACTAGTTCATTCAAATCATTGAACTATGTCGCTCCCACATGGGCTGGGATAAAGAATAAAATTATCAGGATTCTACATTTTCATATTGATTATTATTAGGGATGGGCATTGTTGACAAGTATAGAGTGTTAATTGAAATTAGTACCCAGATATTTCGAGCATTTCCTTCCTTTGTATTGAAGCTAATGTACCCTAAGCCGAATTTCCGGACGTCCACCTTGTATTTTATCGCTTCGGAAGAAAATCATTAAACACAATAGGTTTATTACCACTTTGAGTTTTAATGCATACATTTATTTTAGATACTTGACTACTTTCTATAGATCGATTGTAAGTATTGTAAAATTCACTTATTTTGGGTTATTCCAGAACGAGTTTTATTAAGTGGACGTTTAGAAATTCGACTTAGTGTACATGTCGCATTTTATTGATAAGATTCCAATTATTCAAATACAAGGTAGTTTTTTATTTGAATGCCCAACAATATATATATACTTGCTAATTTTTTTCCCATCAGTACATATACATTTGTATATAGCAAGTTCAGAAAGGATTGACTCCTGGGGAAAGGGTAGGTACGAAATCATAAAACCAAATACATTTTCAGATATTTGATTCTTATCATCAATGATTCGCATCAATGTCATTCCATGATTTTGAGGCGTTTAGTCTCCGGCGTACATGAAATGAACTAGGGGGTCAGACGTAAAAGTTCGGACACGGCTCAATACCGAGTGTGCCCACCATTCGCAGCCAAGACTGCCAGACAACGACGTCGCATGCTGAAAATCAGTTTTCGAATGACCTGCAATGGTATCCTGACTCATTCAGCTTGCAGGGCACGTTCAAGATCACGGGCGTTGTTGATGCCATGGCGCTCTCTAACATGACGACCTAAGTGGTCCCATAAGTGCTCAATGGGAGAGAGATCCGGTGATCTTGCTGGCCACTGCAACACATTGACGTTATGGATGCGTAAAATATTTTGGGTATGACTCGCAGTGTGTGAACGGGCATTATCATGTTGGAAAATCCCAACGTTACGTAGTTGCAAATACGGTACAAAAACAGGCTCAATGATTTCGTCACAGTACTTTTGAGCAGTGAGATTACCATGCACTATGACGAGATCTGTCTTTCCATCATGATGTATGCCCGCCCTCGCATCCACCAAGTTCGAACCCTGCCATCAGCAAATGACACGTTAAACCTAGATTCGTCCGAAAACAGAACGTCGCGCCATTGCCTGCGAGTCCAATCCTGATGAACCCTGGCCCATTGACGCCTTGTTTGACGGTGTCGCAACGTCAGCAGAATGCCAACGTAGGGACGGCACGCTTTCAATCCAGCGACACGTAGCCTATTCCTAACCGTCCTGTCGCAAACACTTGTGCCAGTAGCATTCCTCAGCAAACGACCTAACTTTCGACTAGAAAGAAATCTATTGCGTCGAGATGACGTCGTAAGAAAACGGTCTTCCCGCGGTGTTGTTTTACGAGGTCTAACTGATCTGGGTCGGTCTGCGACGTTCCCAGTTTGCTGAAATCTGTTCAGCAGTCGACTTATTGTCGATTCGAGGCGATGGAAATGTCGAGCAACGTCTCTTGCCGACATGCCAGCGGTAAGCATACCGATGGCTCTCTCACGTTGCTCAAACTTCATTCCAGGCCGACAGCCCATCATAGATTTTCAAAGATTATTTTCCAGTTTATGTGCTTACGATAAGAAAGCTCTCGAACTGTGTACATTGTGACCCGCGGAGGATCATCCGATTTGCTGTGCACATACTGCACGTGATTTTCGTGAAAGTGACGTTTCACGATTACATAATGGTCTAGTGTACAAAAACAAGTGAAATCATGCTGTCAATGAATGGGCACAATTGTTCAATAAGGAAACGTTTTAGTGACATTGATTTATAGACGAAAACCAAAGGCGTAAAAAACTTGCTAACTTTTTTCTTTAATTATTTGAATATTGAGTGTTTTACAAATAAACAAAAACAACACAATGGTCCCAAAGTTCATTACAAAAAGGAACAAACATTGCCAATCAAATACATGCAGCACAGACAAATGTCATATTTTACAGTTAAAAATATCGAAAAAAAAAACCAAAAAACCCTTTTGACGTATCTGCTCAATGTAAGTCAAAAATGTCAATATCATAAAAATAGTATCGCCGAATTATCATTATTTCTTACCCTAGACACTTTGAATATTTTCCGATCAATTTTGAAAGAGTTGTTGCCCATGTTGAAAAAAAACGAAACGAAAATATTCCTGAAGATATTGCACCGTGACCTGTAATTTTCTTTGTCGAAATAGATAAATACTATATTTTAGTATCTTTTCATACTACGAGTTTTCATTGACATTGAGAATAACCATTCATTATTATTTGATAAATTGACTTCTCCAATAGTCTATAATGTAAATTTATAAGGATAATAACTCAAAGGATTGATATTGTTTTTGAACGATTCGAGGGTATATCATTTTATAACAGAAACACATAAAAATCATAAAGGTTCCAAAAACCTGTCCGCTATATTCTGAGATGATAATTTTTGAACGGTGAGTACAGTTAAACCTATGTTAGAGACCACCTCCGAATGAAGACCATCCTGTGAATAAAGGCCATTCTTTGAAAAACCATCACTGGTTATTTAGGACAAACTGACCTCTGAATAAGGCCATCTGTAAACAAAGGCCACATTTCGTCTTTCCCAATAGTGGTCTTTGTTCACAGGTTTGACGGTACATGAAAAAATTTAAAGAATAACATGAAATACTTGATAAAAATGAGACGGTTCTAGTGTACCTTTCAAAAATTGATCAAAATTGATCGTAATAATTTGGTGATCTTATTATTATTATTATTATTAAAGGAGAATTGTTAAAAGCCGGTCCGAAAATAAGTGGTCGTAATAACAAGGTAGTCATAATATTGAGATGGTCGTAATTCGATGTTTTTTTCTGTAAATACCAAATAGGTATCCAAGTGGGTTATTGCAGCGGGAACCAAATTTCAGAAAATTATAATAGTTACATTCTGCGGTAAGTCACTTAAGAGTTGGGAGACTTTATAGCTAGAAAAATATTTCTGCTGCCTGACTACATAAATATATTCTACACACTTATGAAGACGAGACGTGATTATATCTTTTTTTATTAAAATTATAGAAGTTTCCAGAATTCGAAAAATAAGTCAGACATCTTCGGTCTAGTCACTTGTATTAAAATAGCAGCTAGCATTTTTCCACTTTTTTCATCTTGTATTGTTGTCATGGCATTGTAGTTGCACAGCATACACTCAAATTTCAATATCGTCTTTGCCATTCAACTATTTACGATTCCTGCTTTCAGGACACGCACCGATTATTTGTCAGCCACTCCACAAAGTAAGCTCCTGATTTTGTTCTTTTTGACTCTGTTTCGCTCCAGTGGAGAAAAGTCAAAATCATCCAGATCATCCTATCAATATACAAATACATTTTCTGATATCATTTACCAGCTTTGTTTCAATGTTATGGTAAGATTTGGTTAATTTGTTCTGTCTTGTCCCACCCCATTATTGATTTACACCAAACTGCAATAATGTAGTGAAGTGGAAAGTCGCTTAGACAATGTAAGTATGGTTGAACTGGTTTTTACCCCAGGCGCACTGAGCAGGCAGACGGACGAACGAAAACAGAACCTTGAAATAAAAAAATCTAAACTAGGTTCTGCACCATATGATAGGAATAGTTTATTCAACTGTAAGATGCGAGTATATGTTAAGCATAACAGAAAAAACAATATCCGTACCTTTTGGCGCCTACATTTCTTCAAGTTTTGCCATAGTACCGTCGAAGAGGTTAAGTCATGGTTATATAAGTGTACCACACATTCTCCAACCGGTTGAGAAAACGAGAAGATGCCAGGCTTATTATACACCTTTATTTTCAAGTCACGATTTAGAAGGTCGGTAAGTTTAATACGAAACACAAATGTCTCGTAAAAGACTGGATCATGGGTGTCATGTTTGTCTTCTCCGCATTTGACAAATTTTTTGCCAGGCACCAAACACGCTTTTGAATAGATACCTAACCTACGTACGTTTTGACTGGCGATATTCAGCCCCTTCAAAATAGTTACACGAAATTTATTCGTCTCATTTACAAATTGAAATTTAAGTTTCAATTCTCCGTATGCGCTTGGGATCTTCATGCTGTCTTCTTCAAATGCATGACCATTAACAAACTTCAGCTCTCTTTTTAGCTTTGGAGTACTGATTTCGTATATCGATTCTGTATCCGAATCCGAACCACCAGTATCAGAAAACATTTCGGATGACCTTTTATCGACATAAAACTCTTTAATCTCATTGCAATGATTTCTTGTTATTGTAGGTCCAAAAACACTGTCCTTCGTAGACAGTTCATACCGTGACCCGCATGGATTGGAGTTATGTGAACCATTTCTTACCAGTCGAAAGGTATCCAGATTCAACGACCAAGACTGTGTCAGACAAAGTGAACTTTTTGAAGTTTCTTTTGAACCAGTCCGCCTCAGACGAATCTTTTTTACGAGCTTTTCTTTCTGTCCATCTACATCGGTATTCGAGGAAGATTTCGTGATCTCGAGAAATGGACTGTTCGTAGCGTATTTAGGCTGACAGGATGAACTCCGGTGTAGCTTTGATTGTTTTAAATTTGGACTAGCTGATGGCATCGACAATACGTTAAAATTACAACCCGAAGGTGGTGGTTCTTGAAGTAGATTAGCACTTTGCGTTGGTTTCTTGGTGAAAGTGCCTTGTCCACATGATGTACAAATAGACGTAGCATCAGTCACGTCGGTCCCATTGTTTGCGCGTTCGCACAGAACATGCTCAGAACTTGCGTTCTTTCCTCTCGAATATAAAAACACAGATTGCTTAACAAATCGATCACCTTTTGATTGTTTTTCCATTGTTGAGCTAATGGAAGAAGATAAACTATGTGTACTAGATAACCCGCTCCACTAATACTATTATCAAGTATTATGATTTAATTATTATTATCCGTGGCATATAATCAACAAATTAGTTTAAGGAATTCAAAAGCCAGAACAAAACAAATGTCAGACCTTGTCGACTCCACTCCGTTAACATATAAATAATTTCTGTTTGCCGCGCGCATATATGTACATAGTTTCATTCGCGAACATCTGTAAATTATGCTATTTTGAGCGGACTCTGTTAGCCAACTAGCTATACATATTATGCGTTGTGTCATCGCCTTATATGGTGGAATGTTGCGTTATCAGCTTAATTTTGCTGGCGACAAACAACAATTTATAGATAAATTCGATGAAATGAATTCATGCATACAATAAAAGAATATGGTATTTTCTATTAGTGGGGTCTCTAACATATACATTGCACATTAAAGTTTGAAATGGTAATGTATATAAACACGCTATAATATGACGAATCTGTGCTGGAAAATCTGACTACCTGTGAACATCGGCTGTCTTGGATCAACAGTCACCCTTTTGCACGCATGTTTTCATATGGTAGACCAAAGTAAACCTCCCAACTACGGTCAACCGTCTATAAAATACATACTTCCTCTCCAAATTTAGTGGCCTATGTTTATAAATTTTGACCGTGTCTTCAAATAAGAGCGAATACATACTTTCATGCCTAGTGAAAACATTGCAGTTGTTTTATTGTTCGAAATTGTTACTCCAAATGCATTTGCATTCAGTTCACTTTACAGGACTTTCGTTTTCTGTTAAAATAAAGATATATAATGATGTAGTCAATGTATGTTTACTGAGGCCATGCCATTGGTATCTATTTGCTCTCTAGTTTGATTTTCAAAATACCTAGTGACGTCGGTCAAAAACTGTATACATAGCTTATGTTATTTTCCACATATTTAATTCACGTATACCGACAATTTATGTATAGAAATATTTGACTTCACTTCACTTGATACTAGTTTTATCG
Organism: Lutraria rhynchaena; assembly: GCA_008271625.1. Taxonomy (NCBI): domain Eukaryota; kingdom Metazoa; phylum Mollusca; class Bivalvia; order Venerida; family Mactridae; genus Lutraria; species Lutraria rhynchaena. The sequence continues at coordinate 46,826 of VIBL01000354.1, forward strand.
ATCGTTCCGCTATTTTAAGAAAATACCTTTGGTACGTGAGAATTGTGTTTTTAAAGAGTTAGTTTGTATTATCTTATTTCTCATTTTGTATAGGGGCTCTACATTACTCTGTAATGTAGTACAAAACTCCGTTTTGTAGTACAAATTATAGGTAAGCATTTACATAATATCAATTATGGATGGTTAGAGGAACATTAATTCATATGTATATGGATTTCTAGAGAGAAAAAAACACACTCTAAAAATCCCACCTTCACAAAAATACTACCTTTCGAAAACCCGCCCACCTAAAAGACACCCACGTCATAGGACCAAAGAAAAATAATGGTGGATAAAACACAGTCCCCTGGAGGGTATCGCCATGGAACGGCAATATCTCAAAGCTATGGTGGGTGGGGGGGCGTTTCATAACACAGTATATAGAGCTTTACTTTGAGCGATAAACAACTAATTTCCCACGTCTCTGATAAAGTACACAGCACGGGTATTTAACTGCGTTCTTGAAATCATGTTTTATTCATGGGCTAATAAGTTTCATTTATCATGTCATTAGTATTATCTGATGTACAGATCAAAGAGTCCAACATACTTGCGCTAATTAATTTAATACTATGACTTAATTCCTAGTTATTATCGTCACTGGTCGTTACAGACCCGTACAGTCCAGATTGTAGTACCGGCTTTACTTGTACGGCTTAATGTATTTTTAATCGTCACTATTTCTTTAGACTGGTCCCCGTTCCATGTTGCAGTGCACCAGACACCAGAGGCAACTGTAAACTGGTACCCGTTGACTCTGGTGTACAGAGACAGAAAATGGAACGGGGACCAGTTTACGTCAACGGGGACCAGTTTATTTTTCTTTAGGAAATTACCTCCCTTAGTTCAGATAGTCACATGATATCAAAATGGCAGATGTACAGGTCATAATCACGAGAAAAACATAACCTAGGTCTTCACGGAAATTATTTGCAATATATACCATGACTTAAAAACTTCAAAGAAAAGCAGAAATGAAGTGGAATAATTTTCTTTGGATAGGTAAATTTACTTAAACAGTATGAAATTTGGTGAAAGTTTTAAGAATTTAAATATTCTGAATAAAGAAAGTTTGTATTAAGTAAATAATTTACCGTCCAGTGTTTACTGTTTTGTGAAACTAGGATACCAAATTCCTCAGAAGGGAGGAATTTGCTTCATAAATTACCACACTTAGGAATCACCATAAGGGGGAATTTTTTATCTAAGTTGGGGGAAACTATATTCTTTTTAACTTGGGGCATGGACTGATGGAGTCATGGATCATTGTATTGGCCTAAAAAAATAGCTTGTGGCTTGTTTAAAATGCAAACAGTGTACTGGCATGACATTGAATTGTTGAATTCACTATGTGATCTAGACCAATGTGGACCCATTTAATATTTTTGTTTATAGATACAACAATGTGTTGCTTATATTTCTCAACTTATAAAACATAAAAAAGTTCCTGGCTGTTTTGATTGACCCTATTTTTAATGTTAATGGAAACATGGTATTTATTTTTTGCCTCATATCTCATTTCAGTTATTTGGATATTGCCTATTGCAATTTTTCTGCCATCCACGACTTTGATTGACTCAGAAGAATTTTTTTATCCTAACTGTTCCTCTAAATTCCATGATTGTAAAATTTGTGAACCTGGCACTTTTGCAGATCAAAGTAAGTTTATTTCTAGTTTTTTACCATACACGTCTTATGTAAATGGGCCTACAACTCTAAGATAAAGAGTACCATTAGCAAATGTGAATGGTCATCATTCAATTTGATTTACAAAGTTCTTGTGAATAACCTTGATTGGTAGAACAAATGTTTGATGGGTCTTGTAATCTTGTATCCTTATTGAACTTTCCTGTTTATCGTGTGGGACAAAGTACTTTTGACGTACTGGAAATGAATATAGGTATCTCAATAACACATATAAATTTTGTACAATAAAACTTCACCTTGTGACAACCTCAATCTTATGACCATCTTATTATAGCAATATAGGTGGTCTCAGTATCAAAGTTCTACTGTATCTGGATTTCAGATTTGTTTTTAGTGTCATTCCATACATGTTGCTATCCATTAAATAGGAAGTCACAAGGCCTCTGTGGCTATTTTAACCACGGTTATGATTTCTAACTAGTAACCACTTGCCCCTCAGTGCTGAGTTCGAATTCCTTCTGGAACCAGACCAAACTTACTTATGAGGAAGTTGTCCAGCTGGCTTACAGAAAGATGATAGTTCTACTCAGGCATAGGCTAGGGTCTTCTTCCTCCATTAAAATTGGAGAAGTTGCCAAATGTCTCAGGCTGTGGATGTGACATTTAACCCCAGTGTGATTGGAAGGCATGTTTCATGATTTGGACAGTTTTATTTGGTTTGTTTGTGCTATGTAAACAGCTATGTATTTATTTTGGATTTCTATTGCTGATATATATTCAAATGTTTCTTTTCAGATGTAACAGACTGTTATTGTTGTGAGATGTCTGGCTACTGTAAAACAAAATGTGAGGAATGTCCAAAAGGAACTGAACAACCGTAAATTATTTGAATAATTTTCTATCTGTCAATATCTTTTCATAGATATTGATTTATCATTTTTTGTTGAGCGGTAAGCTCAGCATTGCTGCCATAATGGCAGTTTTGTGTTTGTGCGTGCGTCTGTGTGTTAGTCTGTCAGACTTGACATCGTCCGGACCCTAACTTCCCTATGGATCAATGAATTTTAAAATGACTTGGCACAATTGTTCACCATGATGAGATGGTGTGTCATGCACAAGACCCAGGTCCATATCTGAAAGGTCAAGGTCACACTTTGGGCTCGACATGTTACTACTTGGCAACTTCTAGTTACTCTGTGTGTAGTTTATCAAATACAGGATATAATTTGGCCACTAGTAAACTTACATGCTGTGTCTATATTTCAGATTTATTGTATTTACTGCACACATTGTTGTGCATTTATTACCGGGCTCAACAAATCCACTCGTCCACTTGTAATTATGAGTAGGCATAGGCTTAGGACGAGCTGAAATTGCTGTAGATTGCTGTAATAGTTCTGAAATACAACTTGATCTACATGACTACACTTCATGCTCTGCAGCCAGCTATAAATTAATTAGTATAAATGATCTTATGTAGTTATAAATGTGGTCTCCCCCCTTTCTATCCATTCTCTGTTTATTCAATCTGATTCATGGTCTAGGTGAAAGTGCATAAAAACCGCCTGGGCTAGGGGGGGGGAGTCTTGCCATTCTTGGGAGGAGAATGGCTGGGGAAATATAAATTGCAGAATGAGTGCATATTGCAGCATGATGAGTTGATATTCTAAGCTGGTGGTCCTGCATGATGAATGGCTTGAAAAAAAAATATCAATTCCGATATTATACAAATTACCCTTGTGACATTGAGAAATTCATTATTCCTAGTCAGGAATTGATAGGAATTTAGTTATGATGATAATCCATTTCTTTTTGAGATTTGTTTTGTGGAAATTAGGGTGGTTATTGCCTTCAACAGTGCTTAGTATCACATTATAACTTTTGAAAACAAGACTCGCTGAAAACCAGAATTCACTGAAAATCAGAATTCGCTGAAAATCGGATGCTTTTTCAAGTCCCAGTTTTTTCTCTTCCATGATCAGTAGTTCTTTGAAAACTGGCTTTCTCATGAAACTGGACTTATGGCCCATTCTGGAAGGGTTTGTTTTCAGTGGTTACTCTTTATTAAGCATAGGAACTTATTTATTAATGATTTATGTCAAAACTTTTATTGTTTTTCTGTACAGAAATGAAGGGAAAGTAGTATGTGATGAATGTGCTCCAGGTCGGTATGCTGACCAAGTAGGATTAAAGAAATGCATCTTATGTCATGCAGGTAGATACAACAAATGTATCCTAGTAAATGACTCTTCCCTAATTAATGCCTTTGCATTATTTGCAAAATGATGAAAAATGGTAACTTAGGCTGTCTTTAAAAAAATGTTGGTTTGCTGTTGCACGACCCAAACTTTTAACAATGGTAGATAGGTAGGCATTTTTTGGTAACATTATTTGCTTGTACTTAAGACAGAAAGCTGCAATAAAGACTGGAAAGGAACTTTTTGGGGGTTGAGGAATAAAATTTTGTAATAATCTAAGATTTGTGGCCATAGTGGGGGGGTATTTAGGAATATTTGATATATTTCATCACTGTCCGTTGTTTAACATTTTGTTAATATATATTCTAGGCCAGAATTTTTTATCATTTGTGCTTTGATTACCCTTGTGAATTTTTGCCAGATTGCTATAATATTTTATAGCAATAGACATGTTAAGCATTTTTGTTATAACATTTAGATATGCTTATGCATAAATATTATATATTCTATAGAAATTCCACATTCTGATTCTGTTTAACCTTTTCAGGTCATTATCAGAATAAGACTGGACAGGAGCATTGTCTGCCATGTGATGAGGGATCTTTTTGCAAGTATGTATATTTATTGGTTATTATACAACCTAAGAGTCCTTTCTATATATACAGCCAAGTTTTACCTGTTCAATGATTGATCTCTCTTTGGCTTATTGTAAATTTTGCCCATTTATGCAAATTTATTAAGTCCATTTTTAATTCATTTTTACCTGCCTGTATTCATTTTTACTGTTTTTTTGCCTGTCCTCATTTTTATTCCAGTGTTTATTTATACCAGTGCTTATTTTTATCCGTGTGTTTATTTTTATACCAGTGTTTATTTTACCAGTGCTTATTTTTATACCAGTGTTTAATTTTATACCAGTGTTTATTTTACCAGTGCTTATTTTTATACCAGTGTTTATTTTTATGCCAGTGTTTATTTTTACCATTGTTTTATTTATATCAGTGTTTCATTTATATCAGTGTTTATTTTTACCAGTGTTTATTTTAATTCCAATGTTTATTTTTATTCCAATGTTTATTTAAATACCAGTGTTTATTTTTACCAGTATTTTATTTATATACCAGTGTTTAATTTACTAGTGTTTATTTATATACCAGTGTTTATTTTTACTCACTCTTGAATTATGGCCCTTGATTCTGCAAAAAAGTACAAAATAGACCTTGTCCACTCTCCGAATTGAATAATACCCATCCTGCCTTCAAACAGCAATTTTGACAGTTATATTTTGTTTCAAATATTGCATTGTATTATCATTATTTATTTCAGTGAAGAAGGCTGTGAGATGTGCCCGCTTTGTCATGTAGGTCACTACAGTGACAGGAATGGATCAAATGTTTGTGAACCTTGTCATGAAGGCCAATACAGTGACAAAAATGGTTCAACTGCTTGTCTACCATGTCCAGAAGGTCATTTTGCAAATAAAACAGGTTCTGATGTTTGTGCCAGATGTGAACCTGGTATGAATAAGCAATCATTTCTTTATTACTGTCTTTTTATTATTTGTTGGTTAGTTCTTTAATTAAATCTTTAATGCTTGAAAAAATGTTGGTTTGCTGTTACTTGACCCAAACTTTTAATTGTAGGTACATTTTTTTCCTGTTAGCATTGTATGGTTATGCTAAAAACGAAGAGCTGGAATGGATAAGGAAAATAAGAAATTGTCTGAATTTTTTTATGAGTTGATTGCGTATTTACAGATCAACCACTTTTTAAGGATGGCCTTACTTACAAGTTAAACAACGAAATATTGATTTTATCAATCAATGTATACTTAACTTCCATATTCATGTGATGTTTATACTAGTTTTTTTTATAGTTTATAATTTACTGTTGTTTGAATACTTGCAGGAAGCTATCAAAATGAAACAGGTGCCTCCATTTGTAAACCATGTGAAGTAGGCAGATACAAGTAAGAGTTTGCACTAAGGCCAGAGTTTTTCTCTTTTGCTTCTTAGGAGTGCTACTTTGATTTGCGCCATTTCTGTTAAAATAGTTAATTTCTGTTCAATAGCTTATTCCTGTGAGAAATCTGTTGACTGCAAAATTTTATTCAAAATTTGTTGACTATTATGTCAATTATGTTGATTTTTAAAGAAATTGAGCATTCAACTTGAGAACAATCTCACTTACAAGTTTTATGAAATGAGTGACTTCAAACATACCATATATCAATTTGGCTGTAAATTTATGTTGTAATCTTGTTTAAAATTATTTGTTACAGCAATGAAACTTCAGCCATTACCTGTCATATCTGTGAACCTGGTTACTTTAACAATAAGACTGGGCAGACACATTGTTTAGAATGTTTACCTGTAAGTTATTTATGTATATTTAACTCCATATTGACATCAGAAATTTTAATAATTATAAAAAGTTAAGAAAAAGTCACTGAATAGCTTAGTATAACTCATAAATGTTAATTTGGCCATCAATAAAAAATGTTGGTTTGTAGTTATGCAACTCAGACTTTTAACAGTAGGTAGGTAAGCATTCATTTGGTTAATATTACATGCTTGTACTGAAAATAATAAGCTGGAATAAAAAGCAAAGAAAAAAATTATGTCAAAATTGCTAAAAAAATTTAGGGTTGTGGGATTTTTTAATGAGTTAATCACGTAACTGCAACCCAACAATTTTTATGGATGGTCTGGTATTTTATGAAATATGAAAAATGTTCTTAAGTTAAATTCAGATTTAGTATATAGCCTATGTCACTTTCATGTCTATTTCTACATAAACATACATAATATTATCAGGTCTAAGCAAGTGTTACAGAAAATAGACTTTTTAATGTTCAATACTCATTAATTTTACCTTTTTATTATAACCTCTATCTAATAGATGGAGTTTGCTTGGTATGAGGTGATAAAACTTTAGATCGATTGCTGAGCTCAAATCACATTTTTAGTTTCAGCACGTTTCTGATTAACATGTATGTTTTCCATATGTGTAAGGAAATTGATCAGTCGACTTGTATACATACTAATGTTTGAATTGATACATCTTGCCAGTAATGCATTTAACCTGAAAATATTGAAAACTTAAAATTCTGATTTGAGCTGGGAGACTGATCTCAAATTTTTAACCACAGACCCTAGAAATTAAAATTTAGAAATGAATTTGTAGTGTACAATAAAATCCTGCTATTATGACTGCCTTTCATCCATAAACCTTAGCTTCATAATACCGCAATTTCCCTACATCTGAAGCAGACGGCTTTTGAAAACATTGTGTTAAAAGGAGCCATTGCTTGTAATGAGTAATGGCTTCTTTTGCCACTATGTTTTCCTCCATGTCAGAGAAATGATCCAATTTTCTTCAATACATTGATGTTTTGTATATTTGTTTTGAATTTGAATGACTCCAAAATAATTATGCTTACGAGGCAAAGGGTTAAGCATAGTGACTGTAATAGCGGGGCAGTCTTAATTTTGGCATGTTCGTAAGTAGGGATTTTACTAGTTCCATTTATTCTGTAGGCCATATCATGTTAGATGGTTTTAAAATTATGTAGTAAGCGTTTTGCTTTCATGTTTCTTTAAAGGGTCACTACAGTAACACATCTGGAACAGTTAACTGTGAATCCTGTGAGAAAGGTACTTATCAACCAAATTCAGGTGAAACTAAGTGCCTGGATTGTGGTAAAGGGATGGAAACAAGGTGAGTTATGTGAAGATCTACAGTGAAATCTCAATAGTACGACCACCATTGGGGTCCAAAAATAAGATTTGAGTATTGTGCTGGTTTCATTGTCGTGTTCAAATATAGAGTAAATGTAAGAAATATCTCCATAGAAAAAGTTATTGTCATAATGAAGTGGTTTTAAAATTGTAATTAAAACTTGTATATATGGTGTACGGTTCTAATTTTGTTATATAATACAGTATTTACTGTTTTCAAAGTCCCAGTGTGTGATTATTATGAGTAATGGCATCAGAACTTAGGGGCCAGAGAAGGGGGATGCAGGCTCCCTTAACTTTTGAAGAGGGACCAATATATGCATTGGCCTTCCCAACTCTTGAAAAGAAAATCTATAAAAAAAGTTTTGTTTTGAATCATTACTTGTAGAAATATATAGAATTACATTGGACAGACCCTGGGTACATCTATATATACATGAATATATTTATGTATTCATACTAAACGAAAAAAGAAATGCAGATTTCTCATATTTCAACTCCCTCTATCATTTATAGTTTCTTAAATCAGGAACAAACTTGGCCCCTTCCCTTGACCTCTCCAAACTCTAGAATTGCTTCTACATCTGTGTTGAGTCATTTAAATGCAGTACATACATAATTTATTTGTTACTCAGGAAATCTGGTATGAGTCATTGTGAACCGTGTCTTGATGGAACTTACAAATCTTCAGCTGGTCCTCAGTTATGTGATGCTTGTATGGCAGGTTTGTATGACAACATTTTATTTATCTTGTGTCAATATAACAAGCTTCTGTAGTATGAAAGGGAAATTTTCCATAAATAAATCCGCATTAATTCTTGCCATCTGATACATTTTTATTGTAAATACAGTTGTATATCAATCATTCAAAATGAAATCAGTCAAAATACTCGTCTGGGTGAAAATCATATGATTTCAAACAATATCTCATTGTATTTAGATCAAAATTAAAATAAAATCAAAATGTCAGCCTGATGGTCTTCGAAGAATTTTTATTCTTTCATTTTTTAAAAAAAAATCGATTTAAAACAAAACGAATGAAAACTTCTGATGCTCCAGATATCACTTGGGTAATGTACTTCATATTGGTTGATCTATGGACTTCATATGACCACTAGAGAAATAGATAAACAAGTTCTGCAGTTTTAAGGGGAATTGTTAATTTATTATCTCAGTTTGTGCAGTTTGTCCTATGGTTTAGTTTGCAAAACATGAAGATCATTACTTGTTTTTGTTTTGTATATAACATTTTTCTTGAACAGCTACATACAGTGTATTTTTTTAAAGATTTTCTGTACAATACGAATTCATGCGAGTTATTGACAGTTTTTAATAGTGTGTCAGTTATGTACCACCAGTAGCTAGCTTAACCAGTGTACCAGTACTAACCATGTTCTCCGCAAGGAACTGCTCAGTTTTCTATATGAATCACTGGAATCAGTGGTGGAGGAAGAATGGCCTTAGATGTTATGTTGTCAATCAAATCATACAGAGAGCATGTGTTGTGTCCTGGACACAAGACAAAAACCCAATATCCGAGGACTGTTCGTTAAAGATGTCCATCTTTATAGCTACTTAATGGAATTAAACCTAGTATGAACTTGCTATATCTCTAATTACCCTATAAACTAATACATGTATATTCAAACATACCACCACCGTAGCTACCCTTAGACACACTGAAGCACATGCCTTGGTTAGAATTTTGGCAGTTAATGGAAAAAAGTTAGGTTTTAGTTAAAATAATTTCTGGGGGAGTGTGTCCCCAGACCCCCTAGATACTGCATGAGTGGTGCCCTTTTTATTATGATCAACTAAATCATATTTACATTGTTTGCAGGAACCTACTCTGATGGTGGTTCAAGAAATGGAACATTGAATTTAAATTGCACTGATTGTGATGTTGGGCATTTTCAACAAAATAAAAACAGATCCTATTGTGATAAATGTCCCATTGGAACACATGTGAAGTATGCCATTGTTTCCTGTTTCTGAATTAATTCACAGACTTCTATTTAGGCTAGTGAACTTTCTCAGTGGTAAATTGTTTTTTTGAATAGCCGAGTGCTTGTTTGGGTTAGTGCTTTAATTAACGATGAAAGGATTATAAAAGGATTATAAAATTTGTCATCGACTCTAAACTTAATTCTTCACACAGGTATTTAAATTGAAAATGTTACATTTTAATGTCACAATCCAAGAAAATCTCCCTCTCGACCAATCATGTTAACTATGGGATCACCTAGATCCTTAACCATTGATTTCTGACCTTCCATTGGCTTGATAAAGATGCCATCCAATAGTACCTAAGGCTTAATCATGTCATGTTACCCTGTTAGTCTTTTGATCTCTTTTGATGATGTTTTAGACAGGTGGTGTTTAGTGTTTTTTCATGTTTCGATGTTTTTCAGTAAATAAATATTTCCTTATTGATTTGCTTGTGAAGGATGGTCAGAATTTCAAGTGTTTGTTTGCATTTAGTGGCCACCTTTGTGGGGGATAAAGGAGAGAGAAAACTTTGATAGGTGTTATTATGCTGTAGTAGGATCACCTGCATATTATCACCAAAGTTACCAGATTTCTTTTTGCTAATTTTTTTTACCTTAATTATCAACTTAGGAACAAACAACAAGTTTCGTTTATAACCTTCAAGGATTGCTCTATGGATCAATGTCCAGTTCATTTGACTATTCTAGGGATTGTCAGCATCTGTTTGATATTTGCTCAGTATGAAAATTGAGATTGAAGTATGCTATTCTGCTTCAGTATATTGTTGGGTTAACCCTTTGCCTCATAATGTTGCATTTCCCCGCATCTGAGGCAGACAACTTTTGAAAACATTGTGGCAAAAGGAGCCATTGCTTGTTATGAGTAATGGTTTCTTTTGGCACACTGTTTCCCACTCGGTCAGAAAGAAATAACCCAGTTTTCTTTAATAAATTGATGTTTTGTATATTAGCTTCTCATTTGGAAGAATCTAAAGTATGCTTATGAGGCAAAGGGTTAAATGTTGCGCCAGCAGCCAGGATCATCTGGTGATATTTCTGGCCTTGACTAAGTAGGCTCCTAATTAATAATACAAAGTTTAGTTATGCCAGGAATTTTTCAATTTTCCAGGTTTATGAAGTGAAAACTAGTGACAGCATCAATTTAACAATTGCATATTTTTGGACTGGTCTTCAATACCTACACTATATTTTGATAATGAGGCTGACTGGTTTTCTGAATTTCACAGTTTTATTGTATTCTCTGTAAGCTGTCGTTGCCTAGTGTGACTCATTTAAAGTGATCATACTTACAGTTTTCAATGGTTAGAATTAGTAATGTTTAAATGTGTAAACAATGTCATTTCAGTTGAAACCAATTAGTGGTTACAAAATTAAGTAACCATATGTAATGAAATTGTCTGTTCACAGCCCTGATATTAACATCATAGATACTGCACTCAACAACATTGTGCTATTATTTTTTCTTAAAACAATGAAGCCATTAAATTAATAATCCTTCTTGGCTTTCTTTACTTTTTCATTGACTGCCATCTTGGAAGCTAGGTGAAAATCAGAAGTTTGAAGGAATGATCATTACTAATGTTATCAAATATATGAAGAAGGTGTGCTTATGTGTTACCATCTGAACACTTTAAAACTTCAACCATCTTTGTAGTATTTTCACCTTATATTGTTGGGCAATTTTGAGACTTCCGGTATTACCTTGTAAATAGAATGGTTTCGAGTATTCCATGAAAGTAAACGTTAACAAAATGTGACAGATATAATTGAATTGTATTACATTTTTATACTTCTATGTTACATGTATAGTTCAACAGGGGCTTCAAGCTGTCAACCCTGTCCTGAAGGTCACGAAGCCCCACATTCAGGGGCTGTTGGATGTGATCCCTGCCAAATTGGTAAATAGATAAATTATTTTGCATTGTCATCATTAATATTCTTCAGTTTATAAATACTACTGTTATTCGTGGTACTTTGTAGGTATCATATACATTATTTCATTGTCATTACAAGTTCATCAGGGCTCGACAAATCCACTGATCCACTCGTAATTATGAGTAGAAATTGACTAAGGACGAGTTGAAATTGCTTTAAAACTATTTTAAATTCTTGGACGGTTGTCCTGCTGGATGAGAGACACGAAAAAAAATTGTCAAGCCCTGTTCATCTGAAAATTTAATTTTGATTGGCCTTTTGAATTTGTCAGAATTCTTAAAAACAATGACCCAGTTTTGTGTATCAATCTTTGGTGTGTGGGAAAGCCCCCAGCTTGCTTAGTTCATTCTGTCAAGTATATAATTGTTGATCTGGTGATTGTGGATTTAAAGGCTGGGCTAGGCTAATGTTTTTCAATGGCAAGTTGACCAGACATTTGCATCAAAATTGTTTTATATCTCTGTTGAATACTTTACATGAGAGCTGTCAGCTGCTTATTGAATGGGATTACACCTGTTATTTACAGAGAAAAGGGCTGATTTGAGTGAAAGACTCTGATTATCAAATTATGAAATAACTGAAACAAATTAGATTGAACTTTCTTATTATAATTGTTATATGTTTTGGCACTAAAAATCGTCTGAAAAAAAGCACTCTGCTTATAATATAATATTTCTGATTTGAGATATCACATCTTATGAATCTTTCAAAATTGCTTTGTTTTATTCGTCAGGTTTTTTCAAGGACACTGAAAGTGATGATCTATGTATGTTGTGCCCCGATGGTTATTATGCCATTGAAAAAGGCTCCAAACAATGTACTGAGTGTCCAGAAGGATATTTCTGTCCAGTAAGTACATTATGTAGTTGAACCCGTGTTTGCAGCTACCTCTGAATAAAGGCCGTTCTTTGAAAAACTGTCATTGATTATTTAGACCTCCAAATAAAGACCTACTGTCAATAAAGGCCATATTTTGTCTTTTGCGAGGGTGGTCTTTGTTCACAGGTCCAACTGTATTGTATTTAGAGTAGTTTGGATGAGTGAGTCGACCCAGTTGTCTCAGTTAGTTGAGTGTATGGTGTCATTCTATTGATATATTTTAGGTTAGGTCATTCTTAAAAGAGCATTGGTTTGCAGTTACATGACCCAAACTTTAAATAATGGGTTTGTAGGCATTTTTGCTTGTTCTGAAAATGGAAAGCTGGAATTAAGTATGAATAAATTTTTTTGTGAAAATCACTTAAATATTTTTGGAGTATTTTTGTAAGTCAGCTGCATAACTGCAAACCTACAATATCGTAGGGATAGCCTAAGATAGCAATTTTTTAAACATAAATATTATGTTAATGGTATGCAATATAACACTTTACTTAGCGGCCAGTTCATTAACACCACTTAGTTTTGGTCAGATTTTAGATTTAACAGATCAGAACAGAACATGATTTTATTTGTAACTTATACATTATACTGTGTCTCGTTACATACATATATAAATGTATGTACATGTACAAAAGAGAAGAAGAAAGACAGATATATGTTTTCCAATATTTTCATTTTCGTACAAACTTTATCTCAGAACTAGCTGCAGCCAAAATGGTCCAGTGGTTAGTGCACTGGACTTGTAACCCTGAGATACAGGTTTGAATCCCAGTACGGTAGGTCATAATACCCTTCTATGAAAATTTGACAAAAATGTCGATTTTCCTCCATATGTGGAGAAGTGCCTGGCTCTTTGTGGAAGGGTAATTTAGTACTGGTTAGTATACAGTCCAGGAAAATTGGTTAGGTGAACTGGTCAACGTAACTGAAAAATAAGTGAAAAATTGTTTAACTCCAGTGACAATAAGTCACATAAAAACAATTATCTCAGAACTAAAAAAAAAATACAAAAAAGTTTCACCAAAATATTGACCATATTTTTTTTGACGGGGGGAATGAAAACCAGATTTTTATTTTTCTGGCCTTAAAAGTGAAGAAAATAAAAAGTATAACTTCACATCATGTTTGTTTACATATTATCCTAATTCAACATTTATGCATCATACTTATTTTAGCACGACTTCTATAGTAGAATGGTTATGGTCTCAGACTTGTAATCACCAGCCACTCACTCACTATTCAGGACAAAATTTCACATAGGAGAAAGCTGTCCAGGCTAGCTTATGGTATGGAAGGTTGGTGGTTCTACACAGGTGTACACCTGGGGGTTTTCCTCCACCATTAAAGCTGGGAAAGTCACCGAAAGATCCTGACTGTTGGTGCAATATTATACCCAGTGAGAATTTTTTTGATTACTGCTGCAACAGAGGCTGGTCAAACTACACAAAATGGTAGAAAATATCAAGTACTCATCTAACATCTTAGATTTAGCTCACCTGAGCAGGTAGTGCTCGATGGGCTATAGTGATCGGTCAGTCTTCTCCAGTGTCCACCATCCGTTGTCCACACTTGGGGGTTGTTAATGCTCTAGTGGTCACACTTTTGAGTGAATCTTCATTAGACCTGGTCAGAAGTTTGTCTCAATGATATCCTGAATGAGTTCAAACATGGGTCATCTGGGGTCAAAAACTAGGTCACCAGGTCAAATAGAATGGAAATTTTGTTAACACTCTAGAAATCATAGATGTAATTAGATCTACATGAAACTTTGTCAGAATGTTTGTATTAATGATCTTGTAAAATTATGCGAATGTGGGTCTTCTCCGGTCAAAACTTGGTCACTAGGTCAATGCACCAGAAAACCTTATTATGCTCTAGAGGTTGCAATTTTGATTGAACCTCCATCAAACCTTGTCAAAATGATTTCTTTAATGATATCTTGGACAGGTTTCAACATGGGTCATCTAGGGTCAAAAACTAGGTCACCAGGTCAAATCTTTGAAAAACCTTGTTAACCCTCTATAGGTCACAGTTTTGATTGGAGGTTCACCAAACCTTGTCTAGCAATTGTTTTAATGATACCTTGGTAAAGTTCGAACATGGGTCATATTGGGTTGAAAACTAGGTCACCAGGTCAAATTATAGAAAAACCTTGTTAACACTCTAGGGGGTCACATTTTTTATTGGAGGTTCACCAAACCTTGTCAACAGACTTGTCTTAATGATATCTTGGACAGGCTCGAAAATGGGTCATCTGGGGTCAAAAACTAGGTCACCAGGTCAAATCACTGGAATACCTTGTTAACCCTCTAGTGGCCACAGTTTTCATTGGACCTTCCTCAAACTTGGTCAAAATGGTTGTCCTAATGATATATTGCTTAGGTTCGAACATGGGTCAACTCAGGTTAAAAACTAGGTCACTTGGTCAAATCTTATGAAAACCATAGAAGTTGCAATCTTTACTCAGGTGAGCAAAAAATGGCCATTTTGACCCTCTTGTGAAGATATTTTCTTACGTTACTATGGTTATATTTTTTTGTTTTCAGAACCCAAGAATCAGGCCTCAGGTATGTCAGAAAAATAGTTATTGTCCTCCTGGTTCTGCTTCTCCGGAGACATGTGACTCTTTGTGGTTCAAGTTCTCATCTGGTGAACACAAGCATTGCGTTCCTACTGGCGAATTAATTGGTGTTATTATTGGTTGTATAATTGGTATGATTTATATGCACTTAATGTATAATATTTGTTATCAATTTACAACTATTTTTGATTTACCATACTTTAAACAATCATCCCAGTCAACCTCTGTTACATTAAGCACTTCAGTTTATGTGAAAAAGGCAAATTTTTGTTCAGTAAATTAATGTATGTAAAATTGATTAAACGTCAATGGTAGACTGGTAAAGTATTAGATGATGTGTCCAGCCCCTATGGGCAAGCATTGTATATTGTTATCGATCCAGGGGGGTGGACCTATTTACAATTGTAGGTCTACACTTGGATATCTCATAATGTCCAGGTTTATAAGCTGGCTCACCATTGCTTTAGTAAATGGCTATTAGATTTACTGATTTAATTCACTTTATAACTCTGATTCAAGATGTACAGACCAACCGACCAACCAACCAACCAAAATAGTGTTCCTGTGTATGCTTTATATTATGTGTGTCAATAGTTATTACTTTACTAATAATTCTGTTGCATAGATTCTATAATCTTAATCTTTATAACTATGATTCAAGATGTACGGACCAACCGACCAACCAACCAACCAAAATAGTGTTCCTGTGTATGCTTTATGTTATGTGTGTCAATAGTTATTACTTTACTAATAATTCTGTTGCATAGATTCTATAATCTTAACATGCGGACAGATACACTGACAAGATGTTCTCTGACAAACCACTACAAATAATTACGTTTCAAATTACTAATTATTTATTTATGGCGTTCTACTCTCAATAACAGTTCTTATGAGATATGAGAACAACTTTATTGTTTACATATAAAATGTATAAATCTAGACAACCGACAAACTAAGATTAAATGGATCTACCATACACGGCATAACCCCTGATAACTGGACCTCTTCCGAACTAGGCCAGAAGTCCAGTTTTCTGAGAATTCTGGTTTTCAGAGAACTATTGATTATAGAAGAGGAAAAAGTTGAAAATTTGTCCAATTTTGAGAGAATTCCGTTTTTCAGGGAGTCCGATTTTCAAGGATTATACTGTGTAATACAATAATCAATGTCTTAATAGGACAAAGTCTATGACAAAAATCTAATGTTTCTCTATCGTGTAACCTTCTGAATATGTAAATTTAAACAAAAATCTAATGTTTCTCTATCGTATAACCTTCTGAATATGTAAATTTAAACAACAATCTAATGTTTCTCTATTGTATAACCTTCTGAATATGTAAATTTAAACAAAAATCTAATGTTTCCATATCGTATAACCTTCTGAATATGTAAATTTAAACAAAAATCTAATGTTTCTCTATTGTATAACCTTCTGAATATGTAAATTTAAACAAAAATCTAATGTTTCTCTATCGTATAACCTTCTGAATATGTAAATTTAAACAAAAATCTAATGTTTCCATATCGTATAACCTTCTGAATATGTAAATTTAAACAACTTTGGGTTCCTCCTAAAATACATTAAAACTCACAAAATCTAAGCAGACCATTGAAGGAGAACAAAATCAGATTGTTAAATATATATTGCAAAGAGACCAGAGTTCAGTATATTTAACAAACAATGGTTTATAAATGTTAAAATCTACTTTAATAATCAAACTCTCACCAATTTGGCAAGTTTAAAACAATACGTCTATTGTTGTATACTATTTGAAATATCAATTGAAAAAAGTACTATTCTATGTTTAGAACTTCTGAAAAAAAAACGCATGAGGAATTTTACTGGTGAAATTAAGATCTGAAACTAGCTTGGAATATGAAAACTTCCAGCTTTTATACTCTGTAGTGGTGGCAATTACCTAAAATTTGTATGAATAGCCAAAAATGATAAGAACTTCTCTACCCGAAACATTGGTAGATAAACAAGAATGGTGGTAGCTACCTAAACTTGGTAAACTTTTAACAGTAAAACAATATTACATCAAAGGAAAAATACTATTTTAGTACAATTTAAATACTTACCAATATGATAATAAGTTTATAAAGTTTTTTAAACTCTGTATGGTTTGTTTACTACTGATAAAAATAACTTGCAATTTACTCAAGTGATATTGCTATACAATGGTACAATTCATACAATTCGTTGGACAAATGCTGTAAACACAAAGCTCTTTCATGCTTACTAAATGGATAGAACTACTAGATTAATGGTGAATACTGGTTTTGTATAGCTGCATTCATAGACTGGTCTCCTTTCTTACCAATGGTATAGCTGCATTCATAGACTGGTCTCCACTCTGACCAATGATACATAATATTAGATGATATTTCAAGCCCCTTTTGGCAAGCACTCTATACAATTGTTGTGACATGGTAAAATACTGGATAATGTGTCAGGCCCCTGATGGTTAGCTTTATATATGTAATTATGCTGAAATATTAAAGTACCAATTAATGTGACACACTCCTGTGGGCAAGTTACTGGTGGTTAGCAGACTGAGGGGACATTTGTCAGTACTAGTTGCTCACCCATTGGGGCTGATCAGGTAATGTGTATGGTGTACATAATTAAAAGAGCTGTTGAAAAAGCAGTATTGAGCAAAAAACTGAGAAACATTCTCAGCAAATTTTTGACATAGCATGTATGTCCAGTATGATTGTCTTGAATATTTGTACAAATTTCAAGCAAGTTTGTCAGACCTGCATCAGCAAGTGTCATTAGGACAACATTTGTTGTGTTCGTAATATTTAATGAGTTTTATTTCTTTATTTTCAGTGTTCATTATAATTGTTGTGGTTGGTGTATATAATTTAAGAAAATGGCGGCGAGGTCAACGAATAGTTGAAGAGAACAGTCCACTCACAGATAAATCTCAGCCTGTATATAGTGGCTTCTGAGATCTTTTTAATGATTGATATGTGATTGTGAGATTGTGATTAAATCTCACTGGTTGTATGCTCATAAATATGGCTGTGAAGCTATAGTCAGGACTCAAATCTTGACAATTGAAGGGGTCAATACAAAAAGGTACCTATTTCCTTCTCTGTCAGGAAGGAGATGGTCCCTCCTTGCATTCTCCCATTCAATTAATTGAATTGACTTGCATAAATTTTTTATGGAATGTTTGTATGGACAAAATTTATTGTACCATAATGTACCTTTCAAGTGTTATGTCAAATTTAATTTTTGAACAATAATTTACAGTTGACCTTTGAACTAAAAAGTCATCCAAATTTAGAAATATATTATGACCTTTAACCCTTTGCCTCATAATACCGCATTTCCCCACATCTGAAGCAGACGACTTTTGAAAACATTGTGGCAGAAGAAGCTGTTGCATGTAATGAGTAATGAATTCTTTTGCCACAATGTTTTCCACTATTTCAAGATGAAATAACCCAATTTTCTTAAATGAATTGATGTTTTTTTATATTAGCTTTGAATTTTGAAGTATCCAAAATATGCTAATGGGGCAAAGGGTTAAGCACAGTTGACCTTTATGTGTTATCAAAGTGTTGCATTCATTCACTTTAACTTGAATTTCAATTGAATAATGTTGGACCGTTAAATGAAAAATGCCAAAAATGATTGTTTCTGATTTTAGTTTGGTATTGATTTACTTTGATGTAGGGGAAAAGTGTGGAATGAAATTCTCACAAATGTGCGCAGGATTGGTCAAATGATAGTTTGTATTGATCACTTTCGCCCTCAATTTTTATCTTTATTGCATGTGACATACCTATATTTAATATGCTGTTATATTCATGTTAAGAAAAATGGGGGAAAAAACAACAATGTTGATATTTTTGTCTTATGATCAAAATGGTGAAATGTTTGAAAAAAGGCAAAGACATGTCAGCGACTTTATTACGGTAGGTTACAGTTACAGTGAATTCCCGGGAACCTGTATGATTACGTCTTTATATCCATATTTCACTAGCTCTCATGTCCAACCCAGAGGGGTAAGGACAGGCATATTCTAGCAGAGATAATCACTTCACTGTATCTGATTTTTCACTGTTTCCGAGTTCACTGTAACCATGTTTTACTGTATTTTGTTTTGTACATGCTGGAAACCATTCCATTTGTAATTTATGTAGCTAATTATGCAATGTGCAATATATAATGATGAGAAGTAAATTGTTTTATAAATCTTGTTGTATGTCTTCACAAGTATTGACGAAGGCATTTGTCTGTCTGCTTGTCTGTTCATCTGTCTGTGTTTTTCTCAGTCTTGGTATTACGTATTTGCTTTATATGGTGGGATTTTGAACCTAAATGGGTAATGATTAGTGCGTTTAATATCACAAAATGTCCTACTGAGTGAAATTTACCCCTGTCCAAGGTCATGTGATGAGATCAATGGTCAATTAGGAAGTTTTAGAGAAGATATAAGATTTGATTTTAAAACCTATCAAGGTATAAGTTTAATGCAACTTGGTCATGAAATTCTGCATCAAAATGTGCCCGCTGTTTTTTTTTACGTGTTATTAATAGTTTTCTATTATATTATGAAAAGCTTGTTTTAAATTTTTATATCTATTTGTCTTATTATTTTATAGTATGCATTGTGTGTATGATTTTCAGTGAAATCATTCTATGGCTGCTCCCTAATATTAGGGACACCCTAGTCTGAAATACATTCCCGACTAACTTACATTGTTCATTGAAACATCTGAATGGCAATGCTTGAAATTAATTAATTCAAACATATATGTATTCAAGTATTTGGAACAAAAATTATTTGCTTTTTAACATCACAATGTATGCAATATTGAGGGTCAAATGTTGGGGTTTTTTTTCGCAATATTTCATACCTATGTATTTTGTATGCTTTTGTTATGCAATTTCTGTGATAGGGATATAATCCTGTATTCTTGTTTTGTTAGTTTCGGAAAGATGTGTACAGTCGAACCTGTTCATTAAATCCTTCAGTTAGAGAAAGTCGAAAAAGTTTGTTCTAGGAAGTCTTTGCTGGAGTTTAATGTCACTTCAATAGTCAGGGTCATTTGGTGACTTTCCAAATATTACAGTGGAAGAAACACCAGGCTTAGACCTGGGAAGACCCGCTGACCTTCCATTAGCTAGCTGGACAGCTTACCCACATGTGAATTTGGTCCTGGGTGGGATTTGAACTCACAGTGGTAAGAGGTTAGAGAATACAAGTCAAAGACCATTAGCCTTAGACCACCGAGTCCACTGTAGGGTCTTCATTCAGATGCAAAGATAAAATACCAACAGATAAATCTGATGCAAAGTCTATGTTTTTTTTGAAGATTTGTGTCTTTGTTAACATATGGTTTTTGAAGTAAGCTTAAAGGTTATAAAACTTGAGATTGGTTTGCAAACTCAAATATCATATTTTGTCTTCTAATGCTCAATGTATCTATAAATGTGTGTAAAAAGTGGCTGTTACTTAATGATAGCCTTTTATTCAAAGGTGTCTGTTAACTCAAGTTTGACTGTATGTATGACTTTTAAAAATTCTCAGGTCAAGTCTTGATTTTAGAGTTGAATCAAGTTCCAGACAGCAGGATTTACTGATGTACTGTGGAATCATTAATTTATGCTGTCAGGAACTTTTGTCCTCATACTAAAGAAGACATCTTTGCACAGTCTTTAATTTGCTCATTAACAATTTTAGTTGAATGTTTTATGTTTTAATCAATACTTTGTTTTAATGGTTAAATGATATCACAGTCATTAATTTGTGCATCAGGCGTTTAGTGAAATACATGAAAAATTGTCCTACTTGAATAATGATGATAGTGCGGTATTCTTTGTTACAGTTCTATTTAATTATTTATGAAAAGTTAAATTTTTGATAATTTGATAATTTTGTATTATATACGTGTTTACTTTATTTTTTTTTACAAAAGCTACTGTAAATATGTGTACTTATGCATTATGCCATATAAACTGGTTTTCGTTGACTCTATCTGTACAGAGGCTACAATAATGGCCTAAAATTTACTGGATGCTGATTGGTCAGTTTTGGTCAAAATTCAGGCAGAATTCTGCCCATTGGATCTTGCTGGACTTCGTAGTCGGAATGTTCACATTTTATAACTTAACATAGATCATAATCAAACTTCTATTTCAGTTCTTGTATAACAAAAAAAATTTCAAATGACAGAAATTAATTTAAAATGACATTTGATATATTACTTAAGATATGAAAAAAAAACATAAAAGAAAGTACAATGAGGCAAATACTTAATAGAAATTAATACTAATTAGTTTTACCAATGGATGCTGTACATGTAATGTAAAATGTGTTTTAGGGACATTAATATAATTATAACATTTTTTGTTATAATTATTACATTTTTTTTGTTATAATAGAAAGAGTGCATATTGATGCATAACGGTATTCTTTTTGTTTCTGTAAATGAATGTCCTCATAGCAACTTCTAGCATTCACTTTTATATTTTGATTAAAAGATGAAATTTTGTATTTAAGGGATACAGGCATTGGTAACATCTTCGTATATATATACTTAACAGATATACGGAAATCCCTCATGTCTCACGAATGGGCAGCCAATTACCTGGCTCAAACACATTGACCAATCCACAGGTACTTGACACAAAACCAAAGTTTACCTCAATAGGCTTCTAATACTTGGTAACATGAGTAAGTAGCCTATGGAGCTACATTCTGGCTTTGTGTCAAGTACCTGTTGACCAATCAGAGCATCAGATAATTTAGACCATACCTGTTCCTTTGGTTCTCTGCAACATTGAACAGGTTCCAGTTTATATGCCATATTGAAATGTAAGCAGTATTTATAGAAACCAATTATTGAAAACATAATTCTGTTGGTCTGGATATTTCTTTACAATAATTATTACTGGGACTAATTTTATATTTATGATAAAGCATAACAGACCTTATTTGTATTAATACGTATTAAATACTTTGTTCCATTGATCTACGGAAGTGTCTTTATATGCTGCTTATAATAAAAATGTCAAAGTATTTCATATCAAAGAGAAGAAATCATAATACTAGATTATCTCCCTTTTCATAACACTAGATTACTTCCCTTCCTTCATGGAGCAGTTACAACTGTTTTTGATCTATTTTTCTTTTACAATGTTTATTTACACTAACAGGGTTAATGAGAATGTCTGAATATTTGTTTTAATTTCATTATGCCATTTTAATGCTTTTATTGAGGTCAGTATATACCTTTGCTGATCTGTTAAGTTGATACTGACCAGGGGCTTTCACATTAGTCAGTGGAATAACCTAATGATTGAATTATATATTTCTGTGTGTCATAGAACCAGTCAGTTGTTTTCTGATTTTTCCTTGTCTTTAAGCTGATGAAACCTATTTTCTATCTTGAGATATTTAGGCTTATAATCCATTCATATTTCGCAAAATTCTCCCCATTGCTAGACAAATGCAGACCTTTTGTTGAAAGTTCCTTTGTTGAATAATCCCTAGCTATCTGTTCAATGTCTCATGACTTATGCAGAAAAAAATACCATGAGACCTCATTTTAGCAATCATCTTAATATAATGACCACCTCCAATAATGACCACTTCATTATATGGACCACTTATTTTGAGACTGATATCCACCACTCTATCTGTCAACTTGATAATGAGACCATGTCAATGTTAACATGTTTTTTTTGTGTTCAAAGCATGGTCTTAATGTTGCAGTTTTATTGTTTGTACTAAAAACTGAGAAATGACATTCCCATTGTTGGGGACCATAATAAAGCCATCAATGGAAGGGAACAGATATTTTCTACAGCTTTAGTTTTGATTTCTGTTATATTTTATTGCTTGTTTAATTGTTATATTCTTGTGTATACATGTATATATATGTTCTAATGTCACATTGACTAATTATTATGCAATGTTGTGACAATGTTAATGAATTATGTTAATGGAATTAAAAACATTCACAAACATATTGTGTCTGGATTTATTAGTTTTAATGTTCACTTTACTTCACTGTTTATGAAGGAGAGACATTTTGTATCTGGAGCTGTCCTGTAAAAAGACAGATCTCAGAACACAGACTCCTCATTGGTTGTTTCTGAGATCTGGTTTAAATTAAGTAATTGTATGACTGCATACATGGACTGGATTGATTGGTTATTTCTGAGGTTAGGTGTAAATTATCCAATGGCACGACTGCATACATGGACAGGATTGATTGGTTATTTCTGAGGTAAGGTGTAAATGAACCAATGACATGGCTGAATACATAGTCTGGACTGATAGGTTATTTCAGAGGTCAGGTTTAACTCAACCATTATTTCTGCTGTATATGTTGACAGGCTTGACTGTATGTTTCTGACGTCAGGTTTAAACTTACCAATGGTATAGCTGCATTAGACTGCGTCCATGGTCAAGTGGTTAGTGTGCTGGACTTGTAACCAGGCAATCAGGGTTCAAATCCGAGTGGCAGCTGGTCATACCCTTTTATAAAAGTTTGACAAAAATGTTGATTTTTCTCCTTATGTAGAGAAGTTGTCAGATCCTTGTGGATGGGTAAGTTAGTACTGGATAGTGCAGAGTCCAGAAAAATTGGTTTGGTGAACAGGTCGCTGTATATAACTGAAAATTGTTGAATAGTGGTGTTAAACCCATTGAAAATGATATGGCTGCGTACATTGACTGGTTCCAAATATGTCTTCCAATAGTGACAGTTCAGTGACCCAGAACCATTTATCAACAAATAATATAGTGTTTGATTTCAATTAGTATTTATTGTATTTGTATTCCACATAATCGTTGGTGGCACACTGTTATGGAGTATTAGTTAGTTTAGGTTATACTAATTTATTTTAGCTCGATTGCGAAACAAGCAATTTTGCTTATATTAATCACTCTCGAGTCCACTTCCTAGACACTGCACCACCAGTACTGCGTCAAAAAATGGGATTGTGTGGAGTTCATGAATGAAACCCGTCAAAGTCGTGATTCTAACTCAGGACCTCTGGATCAGAGGTTGGACGTTCTACCTCTGGACCACGATGCCTCCCGCGTGTATTGGTTATAGTTATGCATAATAACTTTCCAGCTTTAACAGTAGAGGGAGACCCTGGTTTACACCTAAGAACCAGTGACCTTCCGTAATACACATTGTGTGATATGACAATGCCACCCACAGCAGACATGGAGCCAGGAGCCTCAACATCAATAGTTGCCAACATCACGCTGTAAATGACACACTATTTATTCAACGATTGCTTCATTACTAGCTGCAGAAACAGAAAACATGCTTACAGGGCTGTGTGTGAATTACGTTTCGGACACGTTTGAGATTTGGTTCAATCTGGGACCATTTTATACACATATATAATTGGATAATGGTCTCAGGTTTAATGAGATACACGAACTGATGATAGGAATACTTCCATTTTACCAGGCAACAATCACTTACCTTCACACACCATACACATATTTGACGAAAATACTATTAAATGGAAAAACAAATACTTGCAAGTTCCATGCTTGTATTTGTTTATTACTTGATGGTTTATGAAAAAGAATTGGTCGGTGATATAAACATTTAAATAAAAGTGTTTAGTATTGATGACACTGACACTTGGTTACTTAACATGATGCTCTGTAAAGAAGATCTGGTCTGTGATGTAAACATTTAAATAAAAGTGTTTAGTATTGATGACACTGACACTTGGTTACTTAACATGATGCTCTGTAAAGAAGATCTGGTCTGTGATGTAAACATTTAAATAAAAGTGTTTAGTATTTATGACACTGTTGTCCAGTGAATAGAAATATTAAAAACACACTGAGTTCAATGAATATAAATGGTAAAGAGGAACTAGTCTATGATATAATTTTGAATAAAACTAGTATTGCCGACTTCGTTGTCCAGTGCATGGACATGGGCAAATACAAATTGAGTCCAATGGCTATATATAGTAATTTTCCTTAGTGCTCTACATAGCAAGGTTTGTCTTTGATATAAACATATAGATAAAAATTGTAAATATTGATGATACTGATGGTGCAAACAAACAGTTTCTTTGGCTATTCATCGATCAAGTACTCGGAATAATATAAATTTTATTTAAAACATTTTATGCATAATCTAGAACTCTAATTCAGTTCCTGGTAATGTAAGAATTCGTATACTTTGTACTTAGATGGACAAATCATATTTCAAAATGTGATATTTTTGACACCCAAATAATATTGAGACATAAATGATAATGATATTAAGAAATTAACACATTCAAAACACATTTAATGATAAACTAACAACCAATGTTAGATTGAGAACTGCCGGTTAATCAAATGGCCTCAGTATGTGTGCGTGCAGCACAACATGCTGATTAGACTATTCGATACTAGGTCAAATGATCGAATTGTGGGGTACTCGGATACTCTCAGTTTAGGTATTTTATTTCATTTGTCAAAGGTACAAAGGAGTGTGTCATTAACATGTATAGAAATACATCTGACGTATCTGATTAACAACTTTCTGATTTTGTACCCATGTAGTACAACATGCTAATTTGACTATTTGATACTAGGTCAAATGATTCCATCCCTTATTGGTAAAGTACTACTATATTACCACAATGGGTAAGATCTACTGAATAAAGTTCAATAACGCAGAATCATATTGTTCCCCAGCAAATACACAGTGCTGAGAATTACATTTACTAAAGTATGTTTTTGTCGACCAATGCATTTTCACTTGTAAAAATGACCTTTGTCATTGCAAGAGTGAATATATAATTATAAGGAAAGGATTTCCAAACGAGAATTTATACAAAAAATCCAGCTTTCCCATAATACAATATGCTCTCCAAAACAATGAACGAACCAAAACCCACTCAAACACCTGGAAACATACAAAAAAATGGGGAACAATAAAATTTCCCTGAGGGGTACCACCTTGAAGGGGTCTGCAGCAAAGCCATTAGGGTTCTGTAGGTAAAACAATCAGATGATATATTGGAATATTAAAAACATGTTAAAAAGGCGAGGACAATTTGAAACAAGAGAATTGTAAATAAAGTATGATATCAAGAAATCCGACACTGGGGCTTATTGACGTTTTGTTTTTCTTGAACAATGCCTGTGGCTGATATCTAATTAGTATTGACCTCTGTCCTAGTTTTATTATCGTTTTTAACATTGTTTCATTCATTTACCGACTGACTGTTAACCCAAACAGCTTTTCATTATTCTGTAACTGTACTTGATTCTGTAACAGTACTTACTTTGTTCTTCGAAAGAAACTGGCAATTTCTCCATATGAATGATCAGAAGGGGATGACGGATGACTTTAGAAACAATGTATTATTCAAATTGTTAAAGCAATGTGCTGTACTTAGGGTTAAACACCAAAAATAAGGACACCGAAAAATACCAAATTTATCATTTCAAATATTTACATGTACTTCACGGTTGTGTACAAGAAACTAGATCTACATGTACATTTTTTCACCGACAGTTTACAACTTCTTTATGTGAGGTGTCAGGACTAACTTGTGCTTCATCAGTGTAATGAACCCGCGACATTTTGGTCAACCATTGGACCTTTGGCGACTGTGCTAGCAGAATGGTCTTACACCAACAGGACGAAACTGCTCCATACTAGTTTACACATAAAACGTAATGAAAAATGAACTTCAAAGACCAGTTTTAGTATAAAAATAACCAACCATAGTATTATTGAACAATTTGGTGAGCCCTACGTGAAAAATTTAAAACACTGATCTTACACTGATCTAATAGGAAGGCAAAGCTGTAAAGTGAACCGAAAGGCTCCGGAATAGCTGTATCAACAGATGAGGCGTTGTTTCATGTTTATTAAATAGCTTAGTAGTGGTGTCGTGTTATTTAATTATATTTCAACAATTGCGTGTTTCTTTTTCGAATCGATTATGTAATTTTGATTCTTATACATGTACCAGTAATTTGTCGATTTGCACCCTATTGCAAAAAAAAAAATAGTTAAATTTAACCAGAGAAAAGTTCTGGTAAAATTTAACCCAAGTGTCCGATAGTAGTAAAAAGGTCATCAAAATTCTATGTCTGTCTGCTTACTCGTCAGAATCATCGAGGTCGTCTGGCGTTTGGTACCAAAAAGAGGCAGCCATTTTGTTTCCAGTTAACTTCTTAACCTAACTTCAAATTTTAACCCAGTGGTTGAATTTAGCCAATGTTTATACAATTGTGTGCCGCAATGGACTCTAACGTCCTTGTCAATGTTACAAAATTCTCTATATCCGGTCTTGTTTCGCGGGAAACGCCATTTCTTCAGTATTTTTGAGCTACCAGAAAAGACTGCTGCATTTTTTCATGACTTTTTGCGGAAGCCTTCAACCACGCGTATATTTACGTTTTATCAAATACTTAGCACATATTTGCGCATGATCCTACGGACGTCGCTGGAGTGGAATTTGGAAACTTCCGTTCGTAAGTACGAATCTAAATCATTTTTAACACAGTCTGCATGATAAGATCCTTATAAAGGTTAGCATGTTTACAATTCAACTAAAAGCACGTAGTTCGTCAAAGACAGAATCGTAATTTGTAACTGTTTGTAGCCGTTTTTGTTCTAACTGCGTGTATTCTTTCTAAAACTTATCATTGTGATATGATAAATATGCATGATTCCGTTTTAATTCAAATGAAATTTATGAGTTGTATTTCAAAATAAAAGATTCAGCCAAATCCACTTTTATTCACAAATTTTGACTACAATGCAGGTCTGGCGGAGATCGCGAGGAAAACAACACTTTTGAACAATAAAATGTAATCACTCTGGAATATATTTTAATATGCCAATAAATTACAGGCATTCATTTGTCTCTAACTGTGAACATACTTTCCGGAATGATAAAATTAAAATGAAATCAGACGTTTTTAAAAGTTGTGGCGCCGCATATTTTGAGTTTTATAAGCGTAGCTGACACGTAGATAGAGCACCGCTGTGCGGTAGATACGGAACATGTTCAACAAATTATAAAAACGCCCGCTCCAATTGACGTATCGCGGTTTTTCTGCCATTCTCAAAAGAAATTCGAGAAAATACTGATAGGGGGAATAAAGCTCAAATTAAAGTGAAATAACTTCGAATAATTGTCCTGTGATTTACAATTCGTATTTTTCCACATTCGCAATTTCGTCAAAACTCCCTCACCATGGTAGTGGTTTAGCGTTTATCTTGATTGAAGTTATCGCAAGGGGAATAAAAAAAATAACTTAATTTAAAGAAATCGAAACAGCCATTCCATTTTTTTCGCCATGTTAGATTTAAAGCTTATTATACATGTATAATGAATGTTCATCAACTTCTCGTTTTTTTATACAGAAACACAGGCTGGTAATTTTCATTTTTTTACAAATAATGTATGACTTGTCTAATTCAATGGGATCTTATACAAAATGGTAAAAACACATTAGTGTACAAACTTCGTCTATTGGTGTATAATTTTTTTTGTTTTTATTTCTGTACTTATGTTTGGTAACTAAAGCACACTTCTTCTCTATGAATTCTTTCGCCGCGTTTAACGCCGTTTTTCAACAAATTTTCAGATATATACGGCGACCGGTTCACCTTACCAGTTTTCCCGGACTGTATACCAACCTGTGGTAACTGACCATTCCACAGAGCCGGCAACTTTTCCACATACGGAGGAAAATTGACATTTTGTCAAATTTTCGTAGAAGGCTATGACCTGCCGCGACCGGGATTTGAACAAAATGAAGGTCCTTATTGACAAAGAAAGTGATAGGTAACTTCTTATACTGATCCCTTCAAAAATCTAAGAAAAGTTCAAAAGGACAAACAATTTGAGAGTCTATCTGAGGAATAATTATCGCCATTTCAGGGATAGGTGTGATGGGTAAAGCTTGAGATCTCATTACCAAATGCAAAGAACCGTGTGTTAATATGTGTGATAAGTTATGAAGGATAAATGTATACAAAAATGAACGAGGCGATAAACTATTGTTCATTGTCCTGTCTTTGAGACCTTTCCGGTGTTGGAATGACTTTAAAAGACACACACCTTGCACAAGAATTTTAACAAGTAAGATAGGTACTAGACAATCAGCTTTTGGTGAAAATGTTGTTTTGTCCTCTGTATTTGGACGTATTTTTCTATGAACCCTATTTTATATCATTAATGTCTATATTAATTATAAATATCTATGAAACGGCTTGCTGTGTAACAACAACAATAATAATGAACTAGCGTATCTCCCTGAAAGGGATCAGACCTTGGGGTATACTTTTTTCAAAATCTGGAAACCTCATCCATGTGATAACAAATAAGATAAAAAAAGTGAAGTCACGTTGTGTCAACGATTTAATGTTGTTCCTTTGTTCTACAACAATTGCGTAGATATTCAGATATGTAGAAAGAAACGTCTCTTGCTTTAGTCATTCTTGAATGAAGCTTACATATCTTTCACATTTTATAAATATTAACTAAATTTACAGCAATGCCATGAATTAATCCATATTTTTGTAATTTTTCATTGCTATGATTTTCTGATATATTTCTGTCGTTGAGTTCCTTTAAAGGACAAAAACAGGAGCAATACGAATAAAGAAATTATAAGAATAATAGAACTATGTCCAACGAAATGTATTTTATACTAACAAAGCCATTAAAAGTAAATTCAAACTAAATGATACAGACCACGTTCATAAAATATCTACTTATGCATATTTAATGTATAAGTATTTGGAAAAAGCGAAAATGCCTAAAACTGAAAACCACATTATGGAAGGTGTGGGGCACTATTAAATACATGGACAACTAGCTGCCGCTACGCTTACAGTCAAAATGTACATATATGATGAAAATGAATACAGAAAATGCATCTGTCTGAAGGAAAAAAGGCTTGTAATTTTGTGCACACACAAAATATTACGTAATGATTGTTTTATTGTAGAAATTTGCTTATTTTGCAAAACATCGCGTTTTGTAGATTTGTCTATCTATGATGATATCATGACGTATGTTAATATCAACATAATTAATCAATTAAGAGGGATTTTCATTGAGTCAGCTAAATGAGTATGTGGCTCTTTAAATAATTGGAAAAGATTTGACATTAAGTCGTACTCTTGAAACCACTAATTAATATTGTATAAACAGGCCCCGGAAGTAGATTGTTCGGATAATTATCTTATGCTCGATGATTTAAATTACAATTGAGATGTGGACTTATCGGATTTGTGTAAGTTCATTTTTGGAAATGTTCCAGTCAAATTGAATAATATACAATTAACCCACTCACAGTAATACGGGAAATATTTATATATTCATTTATTAATACCCCTAAATTGTTTCTTCAAATAAAATGGACATATTCTGATTGTATCAATTTATGAACGTTTACAGAAATTCTACGATTTAGATCACAGATCGATAGTGTAACCGTTTGAAAGAAATTTACGACTATGAGCTGGCGGGATTTTGACAGCAAGAGTTTCTGAATAGCGTCTTGGATGATACAGATCAATTTCAAAATGGCGGGGTATTCTTTTTATCTACAAGATCTTATCGGCTCTGATCCAATAAAGTTTCCGTATAAGATCTTCTATCTGAAAAATATGAGCAATCGGCCCTGGCCCTAGCAATTTAAGCTTTACCAACTGCGCAGTGCTTTAGTGTTTGCTAATGGACAACAGCACGGTATGTTTAAAGCATTGTTGATAAGAATATAATGAGATGGCCTTGAAATTCATTGCATGCATATTAACTAAAGAGTTTATTGATATAATTTGTAGATATTTTCATGAATATACCTATAATTTATTGTATCATTGTACAATTGTTTTGACGTCAACTTCGTATTTAAAGAAGCCAAATTCATGACGTAGACCAGCAGCAACAATTCTCTTCGAAATATTCAGAATTTCGTTGTCTTTGGCTTTGGCTGTGAATGTCTATATCCTGTGAGCAAAAAGATACAATATGAACATCTTACAAATACTTCTAATGATTTTGTCTCTAAAAGTTTTACGGAGTTTCCAAATAACCGCAAATTCTTAGCATTATTTTCAGCAAAGTTTTAATGACCGTATCGCTTTCAATGAACTCTTTACTGATATCGCCCACTTCTGTATCTATCTCCTACTTTCCCTATCTTTAACTCCATTTCAAAGTTCTCATTGACATCATGTGTAACTTTTTATGTTTCAATTTCTAATTCATAATGTAAAGTAATTATAAAAAGCTTTATTGCCAATTTGTGAAGTTAAACTATTAAATTATACTTCTAAGCACCGGGTAATAAAATATGCGATTACGCTATATAGCCATGGAATTAAATGTTTATTGCCTAAACGAATCATTAAGACGGATTTCTGTACCATTTTAATTGCTAAAGCATGTGCTTCATTAATTACTAGTAAAACAAGGGCGTGGAAAATATCACACATTGCTTTGGGCAAGAACTTTAAATAATTATAAAAGATCTAATTTCCTCACCTTTTTTCTTTACTTATGTATGTAATTCTAGCAAGCTCTTTTTAACGCGCTGTTTATCAACGAGATCGGGTTCGTATCAGCCAACAACCGGAAGGCTGCCGAGGAAAGAGAAAATTTGCCCGCCATATTTCACTCAGATAATAGTTTTATGCAACAATTCGCGGTGAAGCTTTCATGATAATCATATTTGAGTATAATTCTTATCATTCCCTGTTTATGATTAAAACAAGACAGTAAAATTCATTATTTTATGTGTTTTTCGTCTGTATGGTATTTCAAAAGTCGTAAATACTGATAGCACTCTTAACATTGTTGTTTCGCAGAAAATTGTAAAACGTTTCCTGATTGGCTGATAATGAATGACATAAATCAGCTTGGAAGTGCTGATTTATATCACGTGAAATAGACAAATAGGTTCTTATCCTGAATATATGTTTTTATGCAATATTTATGTTGGTTTAATGGAATAAAATAAAACCAGATACGGTGATACAAGTATTATGCATAGATATGAATACCCCTATATAAACTTGCATGGGGTGTCTCGGGGTGTTCATTTAAACCCTTGAACAAAGGCCACCAAATTTAACCAAGAAATATGGCTTTCTTGCACAACTGGCGGCTGGTGGTCCGATGTTCAATTAGTCTGTTATATAAAAAGTGAGTCAAAGTGAGACTATTGTTTCATGGTGCGTTGCATTCACTAGTGATAACTCTCTAAGGTCAGACTGCTTTTTTTGTCACCAAATAAATGTATAAGTATCAAATCATAAGTATTAAATTATGATTATTTGTGTGATAATTCATGTTTTATGATTTTACATTTACGCCCCACTCGTGGAATAAGTATATCTAGATCATGAAAGCACTTTCAGCATCTAGACACAGTTTCTAAGTAACAAAATTAATGCCAATTTACTAGGGATGGGAACGAATATCAAAAATGGTATTCGAATATTCGATTGAAATATTCAAAAATATTTCAATATTCGTTTTTGGTCCATTCTTGTATCTGTCCGAATCTGTTGCATCCGAAAACAGGTATAGTTTGTAATTTCATTCTGTGTTTGTATTTTTTTTTACGACTCTTACCTTCTCATATGTGTAATTAACAAACTGTATAATTTTATAAGGTGCTAAATTGTTGTGAATAAACCAATAAAAATACAATTAATCAATCAATAAATAAAAAATATAAATGAAAATATCTGAGATCTGATGGCTCCCCTCAATAGGGGCATAGGGGCAACGCCCCCTGTGGTGAAAAAGAAGCCGGCCAGATGCTCAAATAGCCGGTTTGTTTTCCGACTTCCGGTCCATTTCTACCCCTCTGTAAATAGGCTGAGGATATGAAATAAATTCTAAATTAGGTGTTTGCACAACAGTCCATGATACGAAAATTAACATTGAATTTCCATTGATCTTTTTTGAAATGTACAGAGATAGTCAACAGAAACCAGTTTAAGGTTATGCAAATTATTAAGAGTAAAATAAAATGTTCCTGGCTTCCACTAATCCGATCTACCCTATTTTTCTGTCCAGCTGATATTTTCATTTGAACTATATTACCAAACTTAAAAAAAACATATTTGAAAAGTAACTCCAACCTACCGACCCTATATTTTGGGGAATGTTAGTGGAAACATGTTTTTGGCCTTGTCGAAATTTAATGTACGTATAAAAAAGTTAATATGTTCTGCGTATAAATGCATGAAATGAATTGCTGTAGCAGATATTGATTTCATATCGCAACCATTGATTGCTTTCTAACCATTTAATTACAATACACTCAGGAAGATCATTTAGATTCTTTGAATAAAAATATTACTGAAAACCATTGTAGTGTCTTTTCTGCGATTCCGCCGGTAACTTTAGATTTTAGGTATTTTTCAGCAAGTAAGCAATGAAGTGAGGCGTACGTACGTGCGTGCGTGAGTCTCTGTGTGTATAAGTTTTATACTGGGATGCTTCTGACCATGAATATCCAGAATATACCAAACTGTAAATAAAAAAGTCAACATTTTCTTGACTGCAAGTATTTGAATTGTTGCTGTTTAAAGTACATGCATGCACGACAATTCATTTAAAACACAACAAACTCAATTGTGACTTAAATTAAAAATTGTGAATGAAACATTTAGTCCAATATCATTATTTTGTTCAGGGTTTAATGACATAAAAGAACGATTTTTTTTGTTCAAAAGCCTTTTTGTTGGTTTATTATACGAAGGTGTGAAACAGGAATATGTATTGTTTGTGTTAACCCCCGGGGCATAAATATTACAATATAAACGTAAAATGCAGAGTAAGTTTATTGTTTATTGTTCATATCTATTAAATTGTTAAGTCTTCTGTTACTCAAATAATAAGGCACTAAGTATAATTCATCATCAACCGGCCCACGAAAATGCATTGCAGGTAATACTAATATAGATTTATTACACATAAGTTAAGTACGATGACCTTACGTACGTACATTTTAAAGTTATTTTCAAGCATTATCACAGTAGTATGTAAGGTGTTAACATTAAGTTATTGATATCACTGAATTAACAGGTGTATATATAGCGACTTTCTTAGAGGAGTCGCTCATACGCCTTTGTTTTTAGTTTGTATCTGTATAGAAACGAACTATTCCATGACGCATGTATGTGGTCGCATGGTCATGATTCCAAACTAACTTCAATTCCCAACTTATTAACATTAATTGTAAGGATAGCACGTTGTGTTATTTACAATAACGGTGTCGTAAGAATAACACTTTGTTAAATTTCAATAAACGATGTCGTAAAATAGCACGTTGATTTATTCTCAATAACGGTGTCGTAAGAATAGCACGTCGTTAAATTTACAAAAAACGGTGTCGTAAAAATGGCACGCTGTTAAATCTATAAAAAACGGTGTCGTAAAAATGGCACGCTGTTAAATTTACAAAAAACGGTGTCGTAAAAATGGCACACTGTTAAATTTACAAAAAACGGTGTCGAGAGAATAGCACGTTTTTAAATTTACAAATAACGGTGTCGTAAGAATAGCACGTTGTTAAATTTACAAAATCGGTGTCGTGAAAATAGCACGTTGTTAAATTTACAAAAACGGTGTCGTGAGAATAGCACGTCGTTAAATTTACAAAAACGGTGTCGTGAGAATAGCACGTCGTTAAATTTACAAAAACGGTGTCGTAAGAATAGCACCTTGTTAAATTTACATAAATCGGTGTCGTAAGAATAGCACGTTGTAAAATTTACTTATCCGGTGTCGTAAGAATAGCACGTTGTTGAATTTACAAAAACGGTGTCGTAAGAATTGCACGTTGTAAAATTTACTAATCCGGTGTCGTAAGAATAACACATTGTCAAATTTACAAAAAAACGGTGTCGTAAGAATAGCACGTCGTTAAATTTACAAAAACGGTGTCGTGAGAATAGCACGTCGTTAAATTTACAAAAACGGTGTCGTGAGAATAGCACGTCGTTAAATTTACAAAAACGGTGTCGTGAGAATATCACGTTGTTAAATTTACTAATCCGGTGTCGTAAGAATAACACGTTGTCAAATTTATAAAAAACGGTGTTGTAAGAATAGCACGGTGTTAAATTTACAAAAACGGTGTCGTAAGAATAACACGGTGTTAAATTTACTTATCCGGTGTCGTAAGAATAGCACGTTGTTGAATTTACAAAAACGGTGTCGTAAGAATTGCACGTTGTAAAATTTACTAATCCGGTGTCGTAAGAATAGCACGTTGTAAAATTTTCTAATCCGGTGTCGTAAGAATAACACTTCGTGAAATTTACAAAAAAACGGTGTCGTAAGAATAGCACGTTGTTAAATTTACAAAAACGGTGTCGTAAGAATAACACGGTGTTAAATTTACTTATCCGGTGTCGTAAGAATAGCACGTCGTTAAATTTACAAAAACGGTGTCGTAAAAATGGCACGCTGTTAAATTTAAAAAAACGGTGTCGTGAGAATAGCACGTTGTAAAATTTACAAAAACGGTGTCGTAAGAATAACACGTTGTAAAGTTCTCTAATCCGGTGTCGTAAGAATAACACGTTGTTTAATTTACAAAAAACGGTGTGGTAAGAATAGCACGTTTAAATTTACAAAAACGGTGTCGTAAGAATAACACGGTGTTAAATTTACTTATCCGGTGTCGTAAGAATAGCACTTCGTTAAATTTACAAAAACGGTGTCGTAAAAATGGCACGCTGTTAAATTTACAAAAAACGGTGTCGTGAGAATAGCATGTTGTTAAATTTACAAAAAACGGTGTCGTAAGAATAGCACGTTGTTAAAGTTAAAAAACGGTGTCGTAAGAATAACACGTTGTTTTATGTACAATAACGGTGTTTTATGAACAATAACGGTGTCGTAAGAATAGCACGCCGTTAGTTTTACTATGAAACGGTGTCGTAAGAATAGCACGTCGTTTAATTTACCACAAATCGGTGTCGTAAGAATAACACATTGTTTTTTTACAAAACCGGTGTCGTAATAATAGCATGTCGTTGAATTACAAAAAACGGTGTCTCATGAATAGGACGTCGTTAATTTTACCTGAAAACGGTGTCGTAAGAATAACATGTCGTTTTATTAACAAACACGATGTCATTAGAATAGCACGTTGTGTTACTTGCAAATGTATTTGTCTTTAGGCCAGCATGGTCGTAAAATTGATACACTGCAATACGACATAATGAACGTTTCGTGTTGTTCATACATGAAACTCGTATTACTAAAGTTTCTAGCGAAAAATCCAAAGAAGGAAAATATTTGGGGAGGAGGCATGCTTCGTACTCTAACAACAGGTGTTTAGAATGAAGAAAAGATTTTCGACCCTTGGCCTCTGGCCTTTTTTTCGAAAGCAAGGTTTGCTGCCGCAGGGTCGTATGCAGACACAATTTTACCCCAATATTTATCCGCTTGCAACGAATAAGGAGATGACCATTTATTTCTCATGCGCAATAGAGACCTAGCTTTTGAGTCAGCGCAAAGCGTTTTGTGTTGTCCTTTGGTTGCACTATGGCTAAAGGGGTCGCAGAGATTGTCGACAAAATATTTAAGTGGTTGCTTTCTTTCGAATAGCTTAGTCAACATCACCATCCATTCATTTTTTTACAAAAAGAACGACTGCAGTTTTATTTTTTTCGCCATGATTAATTATTAAACGTAGCTAAAGCATGTTTTTTATTTTCTTACTGGGGTATGGGAGGGTCTTTTTTGCCCTCTTTTAACGATGGAGGAGGATCCCAGGGGAGAACAACGACTCTCATTTACCCAGCTGGACGGATTCCTCACATGTGAACACTTTATGGTACCTAGTGGTATTCAAACACACAACAGTGATGGGCTAGTAATTGCTAGAGACCATAACCACTCCACCACGGAGGCCCTTTTTATAAATTAGTGGGAGCCAATGTGTTGTATGGTGTACCATTTCTTGTCACGTGTGCAGCAAGTTGTTTCAGTTACTAGTAATTTAATTGGACTGTTCATGCTGTCAACGATTGTGGAGTTTTTTACTTTAACATGGTGTTTTAAACCTAATAACTTCCAACAGTTAAGTCATATATGTTAGTTCAGAATGTCTGGCATATAGTAACAGTAGGTGAATTGACTAATACTGGTTTACTCTAAGTGCTTTAAGTTCTTAGGAGATACTTCCAGTGTTGACTTACAGACGTTTAGACTATCTTGGGGATAATATTCTACTGTTGTATGGCTACACTTTACGTATAACTTATAAACACATATCTTGCACAATCAGTATAGAACTGTTGGAAAATTAACTTTCTTATCTCAGCATTGAGTAACTTCGCCTCGGTGTGTGAGCTTTCCACAAAATCTTAATCTGTCACGTGATAGTGATTATAGTGATGATGGTAAACTTTTAAACGTAATAGGCTCATTAGAAATATAAAGCTTATGATCAGACCCATTTGTTAACAGCGGGAGAGAATCTTTATATTCAACCTGTCATTTTCACTACAAGTATGTTTGCCATGAAAACATAGTAATGGTTATTTTTATGTCCTGAACATCCATAAGAAAGATTAACTCCCGACAGCGATAATATCAGTTCTAATATCCTGAATTATCAAAATGAATTTGAACTCAATTTGAGCAATAAGATTGAAGCATCTGTGTGCAGTAGTTCATAATAAATGGTCCAATAATGACAAAAGGAATGGATTCCAAGGTAGTTAAGCTGATACTTTCAAGAATTCCTGCGAAGATAAAATTGAGAAGCTGACTTAGTAGGAGATGCCTGTTTCTAAACTGACGAACTTCATACGGCGACCGGTTCACCTTACCAGTTTTCCTGGACTGTATACGAACCAGTACTAACTTACCATTCCACAAGGAACCGACAACTTCTCCACATGTGGTGGAAATCGACAGTTTTGTGATATTTGCATAGAAAGGTATGACCTGCCGCGGCCAGGATTTAAACACGGATGGCCGGGTTTCAAGTCTATGGCACTAACCACTGGTCCACGGTCGCGGCCTACGAACTTCATCGATGAACACTAACTTTCCAACTACGAAAATTTGATTGGAATGTTTTACAAAATTGTATTATGTTGTGGTACGACGGATCCATTGTTTTCATACGATGAAGCTTAAAATGCTCTGATTTTTTTTCACTTTTAACACTAAATTTACAATATTACAAATATAGGTCAGTTCATCAACTTAGTGCTTGTTTCAAGGAATGGTTGAAGTTAATGACTCAAATGCTAAAAACCTCACATGGGATTTTTCGCGCCTTGCCATTACGGTTTGATACCGATTCAGTCCTAGTGATACCCGGAGATATGAAGTCAGGAAGCCATGTTAGGTGACTATACTGTTTTGTTATTGCAGTATTTGTTCAAATGTGATTATTACTAATAAATCGATTTATCTACATCAGTAAAATCTTTGAACAATGGTCACCCTTGGCTAAGACGAAATCTGGCCATTAATGACAGCTTGTCTTTATTCGGAGTTCAGTTTTTTTCTAAATAATCAATGATGGTTTTCAAAGAATTGCCTTTATTCACAGGGTGACCTTTATTCGGAGGTGGCAGCAAACACAGGTTAGACTGCATATTTATTGAAATGCAATTAAGTCGTTACAAGTACGCTTAATTGATGCAAATGTTCTTGGTCGATTGCAGATAATTCATTACTTAATGACCACCTCAATATCATAACCACTTGTCTCAAGACATGGTTTTAATATTTTCGCTATAATCCTACTTGATACTCAGCCCAGCTCCATATCATGACTAATTTCTTTGGCCCCAATGGTGGTCTCAATATTGAGGTTTTATTGAATATGTTTAACATTCATTGAAGTACGCTTTCAATAAAAAAGCAATTCCTACGATAAATTTTGTAAAAAAAGTGTGCAGAAAACAAACACGATATTCAGTCAACTTATGGGACCAAATAAATGTTCATCATTTTGTGGTTGTTTCATCATCGACCTCATATATACAGAAAATATTGGAAACCGGCCCTGCAATAAGTGGTCGCAATAATGAAGTGATGATTTCTTTGAAATGGTCGTTGGTAGAGGCTTTGCTCTATTTTCTTAAATTCATTATGGGTGCAGTCTGTGAAACTTCAAGATTGATTGGTAGGCCTATCTACTAACTACTATCCTGCAGTATTTGTGTAACTGTAACATTCTCCAGTCATTTAAATTCAATTATAGGTTTGATTTTGTTGTTCCTTACTTAAAGAAGGGTACGTCCCTTTTTCGAACCCCTACAGAACCTGTTCGTTCTAATGAGTTAAAATCTTAAGCCACAAGAAACGTAACTGGTCCGTGTCTGTTCATGTAGCGCTGTAATTTCAACAATTAAAGAAAATTATGACCATATTGTCGATAGTTCCTCTTACGTGATTATTTTAAGGATAAATGATGGTGTGTAAATTTTGACAAGCTTTTAATAC
This sequence comes from Lutraria rhynchaena, assembly GCA_008271625.1. Taxonomy (NCBI): domain Eukaryota; kingdom Metazoa; phylum Mollusca; class Bivalvia; order Venerida; family Mactridae; genus Lutraria; species Lutraria rhynchaena. The sequence continues at coordinate 86,335 of VIBL01000354.1, forward strand.
GAGCGTAACTCACTCTGATGGAAGACAGACTTTAACACGTATTTGACTTCTTCGGACGCCATGCTATTATGGCCATACCGAAGCAATTAACACGACTGAAAGAGCATAATAAATTCCGCACACCATTAGACGATGTTGGACGAGTAACAAGGTTTTGACGTATTTACTGTTCACTGATTTTGTTAATTAAATTGATGAAATGCTTGGCCGCACAGGTTGGAATCTTGTAGGCAGTCCCTCAGCAGGAATGGATGCTAAAATCATGAGTAAATAACAAGTTTAGGAAGAAACGCCCACCCAGTAGAACAGTATCACCATTAGAAGAAACATGTGTATCTGTATCATGACAGGATAATTTACGGTTACCACAAACGACGAGAAGTACTATGTGAAGTATTTTACCGCATGGTTATAATTGCTTGCTAAGCTATTTAAGGAAGTGAGTTTTTCACTGACGTTTTAAAATCATACCAACAGCTAGGGTAATTTGGCGATTTTCCAGTTTTAAAGAAAAACCCTAAGTGTACCTCTGGGTTGAACCATCTACCTTCTGTAAGTTAGCTGGACAGCTTCCTCACATGTAAAATGTATTTTGTTTCAGGATTAGTTTCAACCCATCATTCTGTATATGAAAGCTGAGATATTATCACCTCTCCATAAATTGTTTTGCCAATAAAACTAAGAATATGCTACAAAGGATCTGTGATCAACAGGCTTGGTGAAGATATTGTCCGTTGCTGTTGTTGCCCTTTTAATATATTAGTACTATGTTCCCAATCATGCTTAATGATGTTTTTGCGTTTTCAGTTTTAAAGTCAACTTCATTTCTGTCTTATAGCCTCTTCCTATAGCTATAATCGTCTCTCTCTATATATACAGTTAGTAAAGTCTACATGTTAATTACCTATTAAGGCGTAGATAGTTGGACAGCTCTGATCACATGTGTCACATTGTGCGATTTCAACATGAGCAAATCAACTAATTATATGAAACATTTCCAAAACGGAGTAAAAAATGTCTACTATTCTGAAGAACAAAATTAACGGATATTTTTGTAATTTAAGGATAAACTTCATTCTTGTCTAAAGAAAGGACTGTATTTCACTGACACAGTAAATATCACCAAGTATATCTCACCACAGTGAAATTCCATTCCATTTACCTAGTTGTTGATCGTCCCGCAGTGAGCTTAGCATACTGACAGGCGGACTTCATAACTCTCCTGTCTACGTTTTGCTAGCCCACGTTGCGTTCTCCAAACAGAAGCTAGATAGTGAATTAAAGTACACTTTTGTCGAGAAATCATTTTTTTCTGTTCGTCATGTATTTCCCATTATTTTAAATGTTTAACCTTTGTTATCGGAAATATGAAATTGTATAAAGTAGCGTGTAATCATTCCAAATCTCCTCATTGCAAATACTTGTTTATTTAATGGGCAGTTAATGAGTTTTGGTTTTGCTGATAAGCCAATAGGTGCCTCTGCTATGAAGATTGTAAAAGGTTTCATATAGCTGCCAAGTAGTATAGTGATTGTACGATGATATTTTAATGGAACTTAAAAGTGCTTGCGTCTAAAACGCCTTCGGCAAGTTTTTGCCAGAAGTGTTCTTTTTGTATTGTGTACCACTGTTTTATGACTGTTGGCCGCGACCATGGTCCAGTGGTTAGTACGCTGGACTAGTAATGCGGCGATCCCGTTTCAAATCCCGATCGCGGTAAGTCACACCCTTCTATGGATATTTGACAAAAATGTCAATTTTCCTACATATGTGGAGAAGTTGCCGGCTCCTCGTGGAAGGGTAAGTTATCCCTAAGGATCTTCGGGTTACAAGTCCAGCGACCTAACCACAGGACCACATTCGCGGCTTAGTCTGTCAGAATTATAGTTCCGTTCACATTAATTAATCCACATTACAATGCATACGTAATTGTCGATTTTTAAGAATAATTTAGTACATAAACCACTCAATATTGATGTATTTATTATCTTTAAAACTAATACGTGCAGCATACGAAATGATGCAACTATTTGCAGAACTACTTCTCGTGCAGTTTTTTTTAAAAAAAGATGCTTCATTCATTGCCCTGTGGTCGACTGTAAACATCAACAATGCGTTTTTATGGCCTAGTTCTGCATATAGTCAGGAATTTCATAAAGATAAGACATTAGAACAACATTGATCGTACTTTTCGTTTCAAAAATGTAAATAACATCAAAGAACAAAATTTCTTTTTTTTAATTTCTACGCCGTTTGTCCTTTTTTAAATGACATTTCTTGTTTGTTGTTAATTAACTAAATTAGTGCGTGATGGTGACTTTTCATTTACGTTTGTCTGAACTAGAGAATAGTAAATGTTGCACTTATGTCTGGATATCTTATTTCATTATAAACTAAAAACAGTTCGTGCCCCTCATTGAATGAACTGACTTGATTAATGTGTAAAAGGGTTACAATTAACATTAATTAGTATGTGTTACTTCTAACATTTCGACTGCCATAAACTATTCTGAAGTATGAGAATATGAAAGAATATCTTTATTCACACCGAGAATCTTGCCACTTAAGTAGAATTAACTATCATTGTAACAACGTGTCGAAGATAAATTGTAATTCCGCCATAATTTCTCCCATAAATTAAGTTATTCCATTTCTTTGGCTAATAAACAGACTCACAGAAGCAGAGGAATCACATTCGCTGAAAATGTGCTTTATGTAATTAACATTATGAAAATTGCCAAGGAGCGAGAAACAACTCCGGGACTTAAGCAGTAATGCTTTTTCTCGCGATTGTAATTGGCAATACCACGGATAAATCACAGAAATATTAATGCTTATTTCGACTTCAAACGAACGTCTATAGCAAACATTAAGAAAACAAGCCGGTCTAATGATATACAATTATATTATGATGATATGTCCCTATTTTCCATCACAAGCAAATCTGTCTAAATTAAATCTGGCATGCAAATGACTGAGAACATGTCCCAGGAGGTAAATAATGATTAATATACCTCGCTATCTGGTCGATTTGTATACTTGTCAGTGAATAATATCATAAGTTTCCCATCCACCTGATCGTCATTACAGTACACTCATAAAAACATAATGTTCCTCTATATAATGAAGATGAAGAATTTATAATGGCTGTCGACGAAGATGAAACGATTTGAGAACATTCGTGTAGAGATTGTTAATTACATTGTTTTTATTCTATGATTGCGTGTCAACTTTTTTTTCTGCCAAGACTCATTGTTATTCACTAGTTCTGCTTCTGGTTTATTTTCCATTGGTAAAGTATTGGTCTAGTTTACAAATTTCCTACGTATTAGACCAACGTTTTATTGTGCTTATAGATCAACACTTCTTTGTTGTTGTTGTTGTTGTTGTTTTAACATGTTGTAAGCGCTACTTTGTTTCATTTGCATGTTTGTTTTGCTTTGTAATTGAAGGGCAATGTGTATTTCTAAGTGCGGATAAGTGAAATGAATGTGTTTGGCCAAAAAATCAGTTTGTCACATAAAACTGAATCATACAGCTGGGACCTCATTCTCTGAGAAAAGTGCCTCCAATGAAAATATCTAAAGAGTAACACGTATAAAACACTGACTGTAAACGACTGATAAGCAATTATGAACAAACAGGAATTTGGCAAATTCAACAGAAATAATGATTTAAAAATGTTTTACATGATTAAGATTTGTTTCTCACCATTTTGAAATTGAAATTAATAGATTTGATGGAATAATCGTTGTCGTTGAATGTATAAATTACGCAACCGAAATCTTTTTGTAAGTGAATATCATTTTTGTATTGTTAAAAGAATTTATTAAATTAGATCTTGAAGGAATCAAGTGTGATAAAACAGTTTCATTATTCAAATGAGTGATAAAGAATGCAATTGTTTCTAACAATTCCTGCAAATTCTAAAGCTATGAAATAAATTTCAGGTGCACTTTGTTCAAGGTTTTGACTTTTTCTTCACAAATGTAGCCAGATAGCTAGTGTAAATTCTGGAAGCAGGGCTTAAATTGTCCCGTAGTTATAATCTTTGACTAGTAACCACGAACCCTTCATTACTGTGAGTTCGAATCCCATTTGGGATCAGATAATTCCACATAAGAGGAAGCTGTCCAGCTAACTTATGGAAGGTCGGTGGTTCTACCCGGGTTTACGCCCAGGGTCTACATGAACCCCTTCAAGCTGGAAAATATGCCAAGACGACTATGGTTGTTGTGCAACGTTAAATCGCAGAAAAAAAGTAGCCGGTAAGCGGTGTTAAACCAAAAACAAACAGACAAAAAGATTACAGACAAATTGTTAATGTTGTTTTGTATCCTTTTTGCTTTACCTTCACCCTTATATAATTCAGTTTTGAACTTATATTTCATAGTATATATATTATATATATAACTTAGACGATTGAGCTTCGGACCGTTGAGAGGCTGCATTGAGAGACTTTTAAACATACACAAACAAAAAGCAACTCTCCTCATCGTCTCCTGATAATGTGCAGGAAAGCCAATAAATATGATCGAATGGTCTCCCTTCCATTGGTGACAAAATATAACCGCGATTTAGAAACGGTGATTAGCAACGGATAAAAATGAGTTCAAGTGTATAATGAATTGATTAAATGAAAGAAATGCATCGTAGTCAATAATAGACAACCTAACTCCGGATCCACGGACCAGGAGTTTGAATCTTATTTTGTGGTATTCTAAAATGTCTTACACGAGCCAAAGATTAGGTGCGAGTAATAATATGTCACCAAAGACTCCGTAATTCAGAGGAATTAATTTAAGTCGTAAAATCTAGTTTTACAATCATTTTAAACCAGTCAAAGAAGAAACTTATCAAAATGTGACCCATGTTTTTGTCAACATGGATCAATTCTAGTTACTAGTGTATGATATCTACGTTTTCAAACCTGTACCATGACGTGGCAATGTAGACGTCTTGTGAGCCGCTTTAGGCCTCAATCATAGCCTATACACAAAGCTCATGAAATTACCACGTTTGAAATCCTGAAGTGTCGGAATAAAGTGATAGAGTGAATTTTTATGTAAAGTGGGTACTGCATATGTTTACAGATCTCTTTGTTTTGAATGTGATTCTGATAATAAAGGCGTTGTTATTGGTTCCTGATATTAAGTGTAACATTCAAGAATACTAAGGGGGCTTCCGGGGTCGAGTGGTTACGGTCTCTGACTTGTAATCACTAGACTCTCACCACAGTGAGTTCGAATCCCGCCGGAGACCAAATTTCACATGTGAGAAAGATGCCCAGCTGGCTTACGGGAGGTCGGCGGCTCTACAAAGATATAAGCCTGTGGTCTTCGTCCACCGTTAAAGCTGGAAAGTCGCCAAATGACCCTGGCTTTTGGTGCGACGTTAAACTCCGACGAAAGAAAACAAGCGTACTAAGGTTCGATATATCAGCAAATCTCAGACAACGGATTCACACGTAATCTCAAGAAAATCTACAAAGAGTATCCAGCACTCATTTCGTAAAGTCATCCACATCACAATAGTATCATACCAGAACATAAACTGGTAAATACAGATTTAAGAACAAATATTTTAGCGAAGTATTTGCTGTGTTTAAGGACATAGTACACAAAAATGATTTGAAAGGTTTAAAAAAAAATTCATAACACTATGCAGTTATTAAACAATTTTGTAACCACAATTATCTACGTTTAAATGTATACAAAAACAATACTATTCCACAAATTGTTTTTATTATTACTAAGTATTCGGTACGTAAAGTAAAAATGCATTCTGTAAAACAATATCATTCCAAAGATTGTCTATTGTCAGAAAAAAGACGTTTCACGTTTTGATGAAAATATTTAACACAACAGAAAAGAATATAGTATTTATTTTTGGATTAACACGATATTCATTATCCAGTAATTTAAATACCGTGCAACATCTCCAAAGCAACACCCTTTGGGAGAAGCAAAATTATGTTGTTGCTGTTGAGAGGTTGTTGCGTTAGAGAGGTTAGATTAATATTAAATCGTACAATGGGAAAAAGTCATGCTGTCGTGGAAGAGAGGTTGTTGTTCAAAAGAGTGCCGCTCTGGAGAGGTTGCACTGTACATACATTTTACACAACAAAAATATACCCAAAACTAGTTAAGTAACATTTAGATAAACTGTATCAAATGCGAATTATATTGTCAAATAAATAATATGCAATTTATATTGTTTTCGTCTACTATCTGTAGTCTAAGTAATATTATAAAATCCACTTTGATTTGATTAATTATTAATTAATGATTTGTTAATAATACATTAAGTAAATCTTAAAAATTGTCAAATCGACACATTCTGGGTCATTAGATTTCAATTGATATACACAGAGTGTTACAAATGATCACCAATTCATACTAATCAAAACCGATCTTAAAAAGAAATTAAAGGTTACATAATTAAAATAAAGTAGAAGTATTTATTTGTCACTAAGTCATGCATGGACACATTAAGGTATGATTTCTATGGTAGGGTAATCGATATTTTAATCAGGTAATTATTAAAAAGACATTTCACACACACAGTGTGTAAAAACATCTTAGCCAATGATAGAAACTATAATTTTACGTAACTTTATTACCACTTTTTACAGATAAAAGGGAACGGTAATGTTCGCAGTAGACACTAATGGTGCATCTTTACTTCAGTGTAGATCAAGATTAATTGCCTTTTTCGTCTTTTTAAATTATTGAGATGTTGGGGGAAAATATTAGAAGTACAGATATGAATTCATTAAATATCATACTAATGATTAATTCCGACGTTTAAATTATTGATTTTATTTGAAAAATATTTTATTGTACGTTCTACAGCTAAGTTAATATGTGCAAAAAAAAACCATTATCTACCAAAATTTTGGCGTTCCCAATGGCAAAAAATATGCTTTTTCCCAATTTCAAGGCGAAAATTCCCAATTCAAATAAGAAAAAGACGAAGAATAGAATTACAACAGTTCAAATGTTTATATTGAATGAATTTCTAAATCATTTAAACAACAAAGTTATCAATATCTAAAAACAAAAATAAACATAATATTTGTTATTTTTTAGTGTTATGTGTTTACTTTAAGTTACATATAATCAGTGTGACTTTTTCCAAATTTTGTCCAAACGTCGGGAAAATTCCCAATTCTGGGGGTCGGGTCATGTTCCCAAAATGCTGAGAAAAAAAAACTCTATATGCAGTTTGAAAGAGCGTCAGATTTTCAATAACAAGACGTGGTTTGATTATATACAACAACATCGTAATCCAGATTTTTTCGTTGTAACATAACAGTCAACCTCTTAGTTTGATTTGCAGATTCGGGACAAAACTTGTTTAAAGAGGGGAAAAAACAGTTACCACAGTAAAGATGTAATTTTGTAAAGATGGAAAACCGGAGTAAACATAAAGTCTGTGTGTTCTCTTGTTGAGGTGGTCAGGCTACGAGGTTATAAAACTTGAGATCGGTTTCCAAGCTCAAATCTCATATCTTGTCTTTTAATGTTTCTAAGGTAATTATAATCAGACAATAATGATAATATTGATACATAATTCCATCAGCATAATTGACCTGAAATTATATTTGAATATTAATCAGGTCCATCTTTGATAATGGAATTGAGATTTGTGCTTGGAGACTGCTCTCAAGTTTTATAACCTTGGGGCCAGGTCTTTAGCGAACATTCCATAGCCTTATAAGCAATTGAACTAATCTTGATTGCATTCGTTTATAATGCTCGGCGTTTTTTAAATACGTTCGTCTTTTTTCTAAAGACATTTCTTGCACAAAAAGCCATTTTAATTCAAAATCACAATATTTTTTTATTTATTTTGTTAGTCAAATTGTGATCAACAAGTTGAACAGCGAAATTTTAAAAATGTTACACGCTGTGGATAACTGTAAGAAATTGTTATAGGAAGTATAGTGTGTTGATTTACACCAATTAACTCCTGTGGTGCAACGTCGCCAAAAGGGACAAGGGACCTGATTCGTTTCGTCCCTTTAAAGAGTGGGGAACTATTCTCATTATGCATTTAATTTGAAATTGATGGCGGTCATTCAAGAAATGAAAACATCCATTAAACATTGAAAATGTTTACCGGACTTTAACCACAGATTGTTATCTCTGAAGTGAGTGACAGGTAACGAGAATATAAATCAAGAAAAAGGGGTTTATCGTGTTTTTACAGCAAATGAATTCTTACAAATGTGTGTATACAGTCAGCATACTGACACTATATTGTATTTCAGCGATACTAATTTGGTTACTATCGTTGATAATCATTGACTGCATGAGTAAATTTGCATTTTAAATGTGCGCACAAAAAGATGGTTGATGATAAAAACACGTTTACCAGTGACGTGCTTTCCCGGATAAATTTCGGATACCTATTGCCGCGTGAAATATTTTAAACAAATCTAAATTTTGGTGATAATGTTTTATACTCCTTTTAGTGAAGATCAGTTGATAATTTGTCACTTTGTATTTAGTGAAAGTTTAAATAGAATATAATCAGACATGTGGTTGTGAATGCCACGAAATTATCATACTTTTTTCGCAAATTGAAATGTTTCTTCGTCATGTTGCAATTTTTTACGTTGATCGTATTGGAAGTACAGTAAAACTTCGTTATTACGAGCATCGATATTACGATCACCCATCTTATCTCGAGAAGCTTTTAAAGTCCGGTCAATATTTGTTCGTAGCTGTGTATCATTTTTTAACCAACAAACAAAAACCTCGATATTACGAACACCACGTTTATCTCGAGCATTTAGTCTGTTTCAATGACATCTCGAGATAACGAGGTTTTACTGTATACTGTATCCACTCGCACCAATTGTCTCTGTGTATGTGTGAATACAAGGAATGGTCAAATTAGTAAACACTGAACTTGCGTTTGATTTTTTTGGCGATCACTGAAGGAAATAAAACAAACATTTAATTCAGAAATGTGTAAAATTTCCATCGTTGTGGTGTTCCGTTTGATCTTAGGTATGTTTAACACAGTGCAACCTCTTCACAGCAACATCCTTCGGGAAAAGCAAAAGTATGATGTTATTTAGAGGTTGGTGCTGTAGAGAGGTAAAATTAGTCGTTAAATCGTACAGTGGTAAAATCATGCTGTTGTTGAAAGGAGATTGTTGCTCAAGAGAGGGTCGCTCTGAAGAGGTTGCACTGTATATCAGGTTTCTTATTACTAATATCATGTTTCATTGTAAGCAATGGGTCACAATATTGAAAAACGGTCTGATTACGATTACGTATTAGATACTCTCCCTTTGTCAGATCATGGTCTATTTTCTCTGGGATTTAACATCGCGCCAACAGCTATGATCATTTGGCGACTTTTCCTGCTTCAACGGTGGAGGAAACCCCCAGACGTACGCCTGGGTAGAACCATGACCCTAACCCTAACCTCTCGTAAGTTTGATAGATAGCTACATCATATGTGAAATTTGTCAAGCTCGGGTGAGATTCTACTCACAGCGCTGATGGGCTAGTGATAACTAGACAGAGATTATAACCACTCCACTACGGAGTTCTCTCCGTCCATCATACAATATGGCGATGGAGCTAACGAGAGCGACCATCATTTTCAAGCGTTCAAAACAAATCCTGTAAAAGTTGGAAACGAAGATCACATTTTGGGTCAATATAACGGTTTTAATATTGAAGTAGCCTCATTAATATTGAAAAAATGGTCCAAGAATAAGGGGTCGTTATAAATAGGTGGTCTTTATATTGAATAGGTCGTTATTTGTGGGGTTGTACTGTATAACTCTTGAAATAACAGATCACCAGGAAGTTAAAATACAGGATAGAGGAACATCAGACACAGATGCGTCACTCTATATAAAGATATCGACAAAGCATAAAGGTAGAATTTATCTGAAAATGCACTGAACAAAATGTAATAAAATATAATCATTTGTGACTCTTAATATTTGCGATAAAGCTAAATTATACATAATTATCGGTCTGATATAAAACATGTATTTAAGCGCATTTTAGTGTTTAATTATGTATTTCAATATACACGACATAGTGGTTTGAATGGGGTATCTTTATCTAATGGCTATTAAGTTTAACGCATATTCTAAAACCGTTTAGATAGCAATAACTGTAAACTACACTTTGTTATTCATATAAATATTTTCAAAATACTCTTTTTAACGGACTGAATTCATTCAAAAACGAAATTAATTCCCGTTTATCATGTCAGCCTCATATGAACGTAGCCTCATGCTGACTTTTGTTTTTAAATTGTATAGTATAATTACCATGTACACCCAAGGTGATTTCGATTTCTTCATGAAATTTTAACGCCCCTACAGACATTCTGGAGCCGAATATGAAATGTCTCACTTGAAATTTTGAAGCGTTTGTGACTTCCTGGAAATATTAAATGCCCCCGGCTCTCTAGCAACAATTACTTTGTCTTACAAAATTCGGCAAATATCACTTTCTGTAGGATGATGAACGTAATTGAACATAACGCCCCACTTAAATGGCACAAAAATAGTGAAATTGCACCGGATTAAAACTTGAGCGTGTTTGTCGAAACATGAAAAAAAAGCTTTCGAGCGAGAGATGCAATATTGTAATAATTCATATCTCACTTTAAATATCAAATAATTTTTGGGGGGTTTCGTAATTTGAAAAAAAATCAAATAGGTCTATACGCTAATCAAGTTACAAGTTTGATTGTAATTCAGTTTTACTGAAATTTTGCTGAATTTTTGGTGAAATTTCAATTAAATCTTTATAAAAACATACTGGTTCAAGGAACTGATGTTGCAATATTTTCTTTGGATATATACGTAATGTCAATTTATGCTCGGCATCCAAATATGGTCCAATCAGTTTGATTTCACACGCATCAAAGCAACTTTATGGTCACACTAACAAACATATACATCTTCTGATAAATTCATTCGAAAAAACTTTCAAAGTATGGTAGAACTGCCAAAGACGGACGTGGTCTAAAATTTAAAAATCTTGCGAGAATCCTGACAAGTTTATAGTTAAATTTCGTCAGCAACTTCAGCAAATCAAGAACTTGCGGTAACCGTGTCATAGATATGTCATATATCTTAGCCAAGATGATTGCTTTTAAACTTAGTAATCTTGTTGCCACTGTTTTCCTATTAAAAAGTGGTTTATCCTATTGATTGATTTGGGGACCCCATTGGTATCTAAGGAAGATAAATGTTCGAGAAGTGTATGTATACTTTTAGCCATTTTTAAGTTTAAAAATTGCTTTTTCAGCTAAGATATGTCTGCGAAACGGGCTTTTTGGCCGTGTTTTGGTCCCCTCTTAGGAAATAAATTCTTTCGAAACCTTAATTGTTAATATGAGTAAAAAGTAACGTAAAATAAATGACAGTCTAAATGTCGTACAGTGCTCCCTCAGAAAAGCAACACTTGTAGAGGTGCAAAAAAGTGCTGTTCTTTGGAGGTAGTTGATGTTAGGAGGGAATTGATACATTCGTGACAAGTATTTTAATTATGTGTATGTGTGCTTTTTATTGTCATTTCTTGCAGGGAATCGGTCTTTTGAGGTGACGTTACGTGAGGGAGCACTGCATTTGTAAACCCACCCTCTTCGAAAAAAATCTTACAAAAAAACACATTCATACCTCCTTAGTTTGTCTACTGGATACTTGATGGCAGAGAACAATTTTCTCCAAAATCGAAACATATTTCTCTGTAAATTACTTTGTTATGGAAATATCAATATTTCTCACCTCAGTAAATTGGTCTTCTATTCGCGTCTGATAACATATTACGTTTGACTGATATCATTCTGTCCTTAAAGACACCGCATCCCTTAGAACTTCTAATGTTTTAACACACAATTTCGTGACCAAACCGTTTTATTCGAAAGCATATTTACAACACTTTAGCATATCTCGATTTTTAACGGTCGGTAATAATGGCAAATGATTGCTTTGTCTCTTTCCGTAGCACAAAGCGATATTTAAGGGCCATTTTAGGGGGATAATTGCAAATGACTCTCCCGTAATTGCTTATTTAGACAAAATGATAGAATGGAACTTTCGGAAGATCAGCAATGCTACGTGTTATTAGCCAATTGACAGATATTTATGAAAACTTTGTTTAAATACATTTTCATCACAAGCGTTGGAGTCTTGGTACCAAATAACTGCGGCTGGTCACGTGTCTGATGTCAATCTGTAAGCGTTATACATTAAGTCAGTCATTTTGCTGCGCTAATGTCCGTGTTTACGATGGGTTGATCCAAAGATTCGAGTAAATGTTTCCATCCGTTCAGAAGAACAGAATTTATTGTGAACATCCCACATTATTTTCCTTTTCATCTTCGTCGTCTTCACTTAACTGCTCAGAATCCTTCCCTGGGATTTTGTCTCGCAGTGAAAGTAGTGTAAGTTAGTTGATGGCGCTTATGTACTAAATGACTGCATATTATTCTGTACTTAATGAATCTTACTAAATTTTGATAAATCGCAAAAATATCGTATTAAGACAATTCTTGGAGCAACGGAAACATCTAAACATGTATTGAGACAAGATTCTTAATTTGTGTTTTTTTTTGTTTTGTTTTAAAATGTATGTTCCATTTCTCATCTAATAGTAATTATGGTAAAAAAGCAACATTGTAAATCAAGGATTCTAATGTGCACAAATAAAATTGTTTAAGATCTGTTTCCTTAGTAACGCATTGAAATAATTATGCCACAATTAAGTTTGCAATTGAATAAAATGAAAATGTACTTCTGATTTATGTTCACAAAAGATCATCAAAATTAAAATTAATGAATGATACTTGAACAAATTAAGAGATGTTTTGTATGCCGTCGATGCTATAATTTTCTGCACCTAATTGTATAAACATTGGCGGAATTAAACCAATGTTTTAAATTTGAAATTTGGTTAACTTTTTGGTAGAAGTTAGGTGAAATGATTGGGTAAACTTGGGTTAAATTAAACCAGAGGATATTCCTTCTTAATGAATTTTAAGTGTTTGATATTGATGAGTAGTTATCAAGAGACTCTGTGTCTGATAACTTGTCTGAATGTTCAGGGCGTCTAGCGCTTGGTGCAAAAAGGGCAGCCATCTTGTTTCCGGTTAACTTTTGGTAAACTTTATAACCTAAGCACAAATTTAACTCAACGGTTAAATTTAAGTAATGTTTAAACAACTGAGTACCAATATCAAACAGGAACCGTGCCCTTAAAATAAAAAGCGATTTATTGTTTTGTGAGATGCATCCATTTAGCACAATGTAAGCCTGGAGCCACTGATATTTTGTTTCTTGTCTGTTAATCGTTTGGCCTAAAATCGTGAAAAAATCCGATAAATACAATGTAAAATCATCATTATTTTGCACAATATGCACTAAGGTAAGTATATATTTAAGTGTTTCAATTCTTCTACTTGAAATGAATACAATATTATAACAAATATACATCTTGCACGTGGGGTATATAACATTTTAAACCGTATTTAATGATTATTACTGAATGTACCAACTAGATAATTGCAGATACTTTTGTGGATAATGTATTATTTTCCAAATGATTCATAAAAACGCAATCAAATGAGATGCCGGAACGTATCAGTAGATTGTGTAACAGAATTTATTGCTTAGATTTACAATAGCTATTAAATTTTCATATGCATATTTTAGTTATCATTTGGGTTCATATACACGGCGTATTGCATTCAATTCCATTTCGTATTAATAATCACAATCCGCGTATCGCTATTATCTCATAGTTTTTTTATTTATTACATATTTGAAGATCGGTATATTCGATACATTAAGATAACAATAAAAAAGATTAATAAAATATTATCATCTTTAATCCGTACCCGGTGGCATTATTTCTATGGTGATTTATCGTCATAATCCAAATGCTTTGAACGTTGTTCACTTCTGAACAATTTAAAATACGATATATTGTACAAATATTAAAGTATTTCCAACCTGATATCAGTAAATCTGAGAGGGGTTGAACGTCGCACCAACAACCAGAGTCAATTTGGAACTTTTCCAGCCGATGGAAAGTTTAATGATGTAGGAAGACCCCAGGCGTACCCCTGGATAGAACCAATGAATTCCAGCAAAATATGCCTGGTTCCGGGTGGGATTCGAACTCACAGCGATTGAGGGGCTAGTAATTACTCGTCAGAGAAAATTCTACCACAGAGGTCCCTATTATAACTAACCAGGATAAAATTCTTGTGTGGCATTTGTGTATTTGGCGGACATTTATTGTTGCGAATTAATATCCTTCATTTTTCCATCAATGATAACTAATATGTGTCACGTGATCTCATTTAGACCAATCAAATGCAATTATTTGAAAATGTTTGTCCACCCCCTTCGAGTGAATAAAATGTTTGTTTTGTTTATTCAGTACATGATATTGTCTAAATTCCAGTATCTTAAATAAACGAACATAATTGCATGACAAGAGATGTTGAATCGATAATTTTGAAAGGTTGTTGCAAAAAATATATGCTGGTGTTTTCAAACATAAGACATAATGTCAATTAAAATTCTTGATAAAAATGCAGGAAGCCTCGCTGATAACACCAGCATGATTTATTCAATTAAATGATGTCATATCAGATAAATGATTATAGTATATAAAGTCTACACCATTGACATTCGACCATACAGACTAATAACAAAAAACTCACATTATCCGTTAGAACATCGCGTTTTTTTATTTAATAGATATTTCATACGTACATTTTAACTAAAAAAAATCAGTAATGTGAGATAAAGTATAAATTTCAGTTAAAACACGCGGTTTTTGTGTAGTAATAATGTTAACCAGACGCGGTACTTAAAATATTATTTTCTAGCTCGCGTGTTTCGTATTAAATCATTTGTGTTCGTAATAGGCGCAATATCGATTCGATTATCTAGCAATGTTCAAAAACGTTTTAAAATTGCATAAATCTGTTTCAAATTTGGTTTATTAACAAACAATATGCCTGTTTTACGTCTAACGTTTTGACGCTTTAGATAATTTACGTTATTTTATGTGTGTTCTCCGTAGATACATTACAGTGATATATACTTCACACGATAGCTTCAGCCGTCAGTTAACTTAACGTCATATTGCATCATCTTATCGTATTGCGCTTATGTTTTATATGAATATATGTTATCACTCATGTTATCTCATTTTTATCAAACTGATTGTATGAAACATCTTGTTATCATTTTATACCTTTACGTTTTTTTTTGTTCGAAGTAGACTGACTGGAACAGAACATTAAAACTGGCCTGTAACTTGAAGTGACTGTAACATGATTGTTAGAAATCACGTGACTCAAAACGGAAGTATTTGATTGGATGTTTCTGGTCTTAGACTCGAAATTGACCAATAGATTGATTGTATTTTGAGACGGATCACTAAACTATTCTTCAACTAATATCCTAATTTGGTTAATTTCATTGGTTAATTTTGAGCATAGTTTTTACATTGACCAATAGAAAGACAGCATTCAGATTAAATGTTTCTTAATCATGAAAATAACAAGTTTAGCTTTAACTAAAAATGTGACAAGAATTTATAAAAATATTTGAAGCATTGAAATAATATAAGAAGATTATCGTTTAGAAAAAGGACTGACTTAATTGCTTGAATAAATTAAGGACACGTGAACCCCTAATGAAAACTTTTTGTAGTAACCAACAATATGCTATAAATACTTTCAGGCAGGTTAAACCCAACAATTTAGTATTGACATAGGTTTATTTCAAAACTTGACCACAAAAAACAACACCTTAGTGTATACGGTAACCGGAGAATTACCCGTGAATTTAATCATATAAACAAATTATTTAATTATGTATAAATATATAACCATATTTATTTTAGTTTCTTACGCGAAGCCTTCATGTAGAGTCATTTTAATGTTCCAGAACTATTTTACAGTCGAAAAGATGTATTGTAATAATAAATTTTATAATATACTGTATTTAAATGAACAAATGACTATCTCGTGCAAAATTCTAGTAATTGTTAATATCAGAATGCCATTACGATAAATGTACTGATAGTAAGGGTCTAGCAGCTTTCTCTTGATTTGAATAAAACCCTTTTGTGGACGTTTTATTGAAGAAACTTCGTCTTCATGTCCGGTAGATGTCAGAACTGGAGATAAGAGCACAAGAGAAAGGGCCTTTATCAGTAGATTAGGAAAATTATCCGGAAATTACGGGTATAAATGAACGATTTGGCGTTTGGCGTGTGATGAAAACGTATAATTAGTTACAGAATATAACGTGACACCATTTAATTGATTAGCGCTATTTAATGGTGTTGTTCTTATCAAGTGATCTTTGCCCTATTGGCATTGTGGAAGAGACATTTGATAGACGAGAGGGGGAAATTGGTGAAATATTTCAGAGAAGATATGAGCTTTCTGTCCGCAGTTTCTGTAGTTTTGTTAGACTGATAAACGAATCAATATTATAGAAAGACTGAATTTTATACTATAACTGAAATATAACCTATAGCACAGTGAATAGGGAAAAGTTTTAAATTAGCAAAAGGCTCCAGATATTTGACTTTCAAATATGTTCTTAATTCAGTAAAAGAAACAGCATTCATGTATACGTGGGATACTATACATATCCTTGAATTTATTTTATTAAAATATTATGTGTAGGAGCTTAAAGTGGTATCCCAACATTAGCAAGTAATGTTTAAATAACTTTCTGTCGGTGTTTTTTTTTAGGGGGGGGGTCTTTGTCCCTTGGTTTAAAATGGTTCCTGTTTACATATCAACTCTGTGGGTGACGTTGTTTTTATTGTGGTCTGTTTCACTTCTACATTTCGTACAGAGTACTATGCCAGGCCGAATAATTTGAAGAACTTCTGTGAAAGCAGGGCACATTGAACCGGCTGAATGGATGCACGAAACGCAAAATGAATTATTGAGTAAAAACTTAATTATCTTTGAGTCAGTGATTTCCATATGCAAATTTCTTAATGTTGTGATAAATCAAAATTTAACGTATACTAGTATTAAAAACTACGACACTAACACTGTCTCTGAACGTTGGTGGCCAACATTCTGTCTGCCTTAAATTCTTGCAGCCGAAGGTTCGACATTGTTGAATAAGACAATCTGTCTTAAGGCAACCTTGTGCCTATAACATCAATTTAAACAAAAACAACTAATAATATCATTTGATCTCGTTTGAGTGAAATTGTCTTTAAATGAAAACAATTTGATCTAAAGATGTAATTTCCTACAGCAGAGAATACATCGACCCGGTGATTACCCAGAATGCCACAGTAACATGCAGCCAATAAGAGCGACACATCTTCTCGACATGTTTCCTCGTTCTGCAAAAAGGGGAGGTTACTCTCGTATCATTAAATAACATTGACGCTCGTGGCAATCCCGTCTCATTTACAATTGACGACCCGATAGTCTTAAATTACAATAATTCAGAGAAAACGATCAGAAAGGATGTCTTTAATTTCATTTGGCAGCAAATTTCCCAATGAAATAATAATTGAAAGCATTTAGTGTGACAGTAGTAATAAGCATGCGAGCAAGACAGATTGGGGCTTTCGATGGCGGTATTGCGTGATTCTCTCCGTATCGTTGTTAAAGAGTCATTACAGATGCACGCATTGATGGATTTAGTGTCCAAACGTCTGTGAATATAATAATATATAAATTGGGACATCCATAATCTAAACCATTTACCTTTGTCATAACAAATACTTCTTTTTTACTCAATTCCGCACGCGATACTCACTTTAATTCATTTCCATTAACTGTGTTGTTGTTTTTTTTTTTCTGGGAGAGATTTTTTGGAACTTCTCTGTAGTTTATTGTAACTATGAACGTGATTACAACAACGCTGTACAACCTTTGGTCTCCATTTAATACATAGGGGCTTTTCGTTTAATCAGTCTCGATTCAATTTTATGGTACTGTTGTTTTTAAGTATTTAATATTATTTTTGTTTCGATTTCTTTATGGTTTTAATGTCTTCAGTTCCCGTTTGTGAGCCTCTAATATGGTTTTACTGATAGAAGCCGTTAACTAGAGGTTGAAGAAAATGACGATGGTTAAACAGGAAGTAAAAGCGATGCTAATCATTGCTAGTGTCGTTGCCCGGATGATTTTAGTACCGGGTTGACGGTATTAAGCTGCGCTGCGTCCAGAAAGCGCACTTTATGATCGAGGAAAAAGAAAATCACAGTTCGTATTTTAAAACTCTCAACAGAAAATCCACAATTTCTAACATAATAAATTATTTTTTTCTTATCACAAAACTTATTTACCTTAAACTTACGTATTGTGCCTCAATTACAAAAAATGTTTTAATAAAGTATAAAATTTTAACTGACATTATATTACTTTTAACTCCTATTTAAATAAAAAATGTGAAAAAATTCAATTGCAATTAATTAATTTCCCTAGACTATGTTTAGTATTTTTAGCCAGTACTTCGCAGCTAACTGGGTGATTATGAAATACTAAAATAGGACCAAGCCGTTGCCAAGGATTCTAATTCAGAGCCAGGAAAATTGTCTCTTTTATGGTTTCTAAACCACGATTAAACCACACTTTTATGTTCTACGTTTCTTTAAAATGCAGTAGTTAGTACAAAAGTATTCTATTACGTGTAAGATAAATTCTGGCTTGCTGTAATATTTTCAATCATAATTTTAAAATTCTAAAGTAAAGTTCCTATCGTATAAATTTTACATGATTTTTTAAGCAGATATCATTAGCGAGTTAAAAAATAACATACAAAAGATTCCGACAGATGTGAAAGATGTGTTATTCTTCATTGTAGTTAAAGACTTGTAACTCAAATTGAATTTTCACGCGACATACTATCAGTGTTAAATCGCTTTAATGATACGACCTTTACATACAAACGCTTGTTCAATCACTTTTTCCTCTTTAAATTTTCTCGTTTCATTGTCCCGAAACTTCTGACAATGAACACCAAGGAATGAGCCATTTTGAGAACAGTTTATTGTTTCTAATTATCATACAGCTGAGAACAGTTAAATAAAGGCTTTAATTTTTGATCGGAGTTTTATTTGTTCGCTTAATCAAAATAACTACCCCCTTATGAACGACGATTTAATACCGGGTTAGGTCCTATTTCAAGTTCCGCGCCTTGCCTTCGTTTAAATCGAATGCTTCCGATTGAGAATAGAATCAAGTCGAATAGATGTCATTCGTTTTGCTCTGACCCGCAATCTAATTGTCAAATTAATACAAATTTAATGGCATCTATGGGAACACGATACTCCATACTTTTGCACTAATGACCCTAAATTATAGAAATTAATGGGTCATTTATACGACTTTATATGGAGTTTAGCTATATTTAATTGTGTATTAATTATTGGAGTCGCTACGTCAGATTTATTTGTTTGCGAACAAGATTCTAATTTTCTCACAGAAGTCGAGGAAATAAGTTGTGCGCATTTATGGTGCCGTGTGTGTATTTGGAACCAATAAAAATCTATTATATTCTGGTGTGAAATAAACGCGCAGCCAAGTGTGATGTTTTTCTATACGGGTTATTTGTTTAACACGTAAATTTAGATTTATGAAAACAAGGTAATTTGCAACTTCCGCTTCTGCACTTTATCGAAAATTAATGCTTTATTGTAATTTAAATAGAAATATTTTTTACACATTTTTTAGGGCGAAATGTGCTTTTCAAATAATAAATCGATTTTTATTGATACAACAATAGCGATAAAGCTTCAAATGTCTTAGAGTAACTAGCAATATGTTTCCTTATTTTTCGTCATATTCTATGATGGCAAATAAATCCAAAACTTATTTTCAAGTATAATTCTTTACAGCGTCGATTTATTGACACTAAAAAATCGTTATCGTTACTAACAAACTGACATTCTACATGGAGTTTGATTTTTATAAGCGTTCCAAAACTCTTTTACGAAAAGTCGGCGATAAGAGAAAAGAGCCAAATGCTTTTACTTCAGGACAGAGCTACTTTTCATTAATATGAATACAGACAATGGTTGGCAAATATTTAACATCAGAGTCAGATTTATATCCAATTTCCAAAAGCCATGGATAAGATAAACAACTTACTTAAGTTGTTATTCAGTTCATCCACATTCTCGTCGGAGAGATATTTGAATTTTAAGAAATTTCCTAAAGAATCTGAGTTACCAGCTTTTCCTGGAATCAGTTCCTCAAAGCTAGAAAATGTAGTCATGTTTACGGATTCTTGACTAAAAGAAAACAGGTTTGGTAGGTCACAAAACTTTTCCTATCATTTTCCCCAAGCATTTTTTTCGTCCTTTGGATGTACGATTCGTCCCAAATATTTTCGTACTTTGGGTTTTGCCGATGGAAATTATAGGGTTGGTGCAAAAAATAGGGTCGGTCGGAAAACCTTTTCCAGTTTGTTGTTTATTCATTTAAATTTAACGTCAATTTTATGTTAATCTTTGATGGTGGTAGGAGACCCAGGCATACACCTGAGTAGAAGTGCTGACCTTCCGCAAGCTAACTTCCAAACATGTGAGATTTTACTGCGGGTGGGATTCGAACTTACAGTGCTGAGGGACTAGTGATTATTTGTTGCAGACCCTAACCACTCGACTCTCGCAAAATAAAATACATAAACTTAACCGGCTGTGTTCTGGAAATATACTGTAATGGGTCATATTTTGAAATTGGGGCTTGCAATAATGATTAATTATGAGATTCTAAATACATGTATTCCTTGCGATGTTTTTTTAATAAGCAGTGCTTGAAATTTGAGGTATTTCAGGGTAAATATTGATTGTAAATGTTAAGTGATCTTGTTCTCAGAAACTTTGAATTTCTAAAGAGAAATATTAAAGACATAAATGAAATTAATAGACAAAATAAATATATAGACAAAATATCACTTAATACACATTAACTACTAATACAATCACTAACTTACATAAGTATAAAAATAAAATGCCCATTTAATTAACAAGTACTTTTTCTTTGCTTCTCTTATGTCAAAATTAATACAGAAAACCCCTGAAATCCGGACTCCCTGAAAAACCGGAATTCTCTGAAAATCGGACTATTTTTCAAGTACCATTTCTTCAAGTACCATTTTCTTCAATAATCAATAGTTCTCTGAGAACCGTAATTCTCAGAAAACCGGGCTTTTGGTCCAGTCCGGAAAGGGTCCGGTTCTCAGAGGTTTTACTGTACAATATATGGCACTTATTCAATGATTGATTTTATCCATCTTCAAAATTAAATTTAAATATTATAAATTTATTGCTAACTGATTTGTATTCTATATTTATCGTAAAGAAAAGGAAATTGTTAAACATAAAAATAAAATGGATGGACAAACATTAAAACTGACATAATTAACCTAAAATGGACATTACATTTACTGGTTATCATCCCCAAATCTAGTTAGGACAATAATTGAAAATGGCCAGCAATCCAACACAATGCGCGGACAGTTTTTATCATCCAATATGGACATAAACTCCTTCAAAAGTGGGAATCACTTTTGGCGCTAACATGGCCACAAAAGTGGTATACGGTAATTTAGAATGGTGTCGTTTAAAACTGACACCAACTTTATGACTCTCGCCTTTTTGTCACTTTCCCTTTTCTCTTGTTGGCTATTCACAAATTAATGACCCTGTTTTATACGATAATAACAGACAGTACGTTTATGGGTATTAATGAATTTTAGTAAGAGAGCCTCGTTTATGAGCCGAATTAACCCTTTAATTCACATCACCTATAATATAACTTTCTCCCAATTGTTGTTTTTAATACTTTTCATCGCCTGCTTTTGTATCGTCTAGTTTATGGGTACACTTAAACTTGTCATCTTTAGTTGGCCACCATGATATCCGGGCACGATTACAAATTAATTGTGTGGTTTAAAACACAACCAAACACTTTCATTTTCCTTTGTATTCAATTTTACGAAACACGTTCGATAAAATTTCTTTTGAATTCCATATAAAAGTCGTAAGACTCCCAGTCATTTTCTCTTAAATTGCTTGAATCCAAATGATAGTATTACAACATTTATGGTTAAATTAATAGACCATTTATATTGACGTTTAACTCCCATAAATGAACTGAATTTGTCTAATATGAGGTTGGTTGTTCTATTGAATGTTCTCTGCACCCTTATCATGTAGTGAAAATTAATGTCTCAGATAATTTTTGTACAATCGGTCCAACAATATTGTGCTCAGATATTGGTTGATCGAGTTCATATTATTATCATTATTATTATTAATAATAATATACGCAGCTGAAACTGAATATGGTGTTTTTGTATGGTTACACACGAACTAATAACAAACAAAATGTATTTGAGCTCATAAAATTTTAGTAAGGTCAACAAGGACTTTTATCCGTTTGATTCAAGCAACACATACACACAAATAGACTGATGCTACAAAGAGGTATATAAAATGAATCTTTTACACAAGGTTCATATCATTCTAAATCTAATAAATATAGACAGGGTTTGAGCTATCGTTGTCATGGCAACAGCATCTGCTAAAATCCATATCCCCGTTTTCGTAATACATTCAAATATGTTTTATCTTTTTTTTGGTTAACCAAAACTAATGACATTTACCCCCATATACCAGCGAGGTTACTCATGGATAAATAATCCGCTGAGTTAGGAGTTACAGAAAGTAAATGATACGAAATTAAACGGACAATTCACACAATTCATTTATCGGTGCGAATTTAAAAAAGATGCCCCTATTATACGTTCAATAGATTTATTTCAAATTAACATTGCGCCATGCGGGATGCTTCTAGATTTTCACATGACGTAACGTCAGAGTTATGCACCCAACAACCGACTAATATAGTAATTATTTTAGTTAAATGTTGCACCACAGTATAACGCTTCTCGGTGACTCACCTCGTGAATGTACTCATTTGTAATAGTTTTTATTCAACAAATGTATAACACGGTAATAGTTAACTTAATACTGATACCCTGTTATTTGCACAATCAGCCGCTGTGTATTTTGAATGACTAGGTCCCACATGAAGATGAATTACCAAGTATTTGTCAGTTTTAAACGCTACAAATTCGTATCCAATGAGCGACACACACAATGTAGATGGGTTTGGCATTTGTTGGCGTTTGTTTACGGTTTTTTGTAAAGGCTGTCTTTCTCTCCCAGCATCAGTTCACGTATCCATTTCAGATAATTACGCTGTAAAGACCCAATACTCTTGTCAGATTGAGCGACCCAAGGCGCCAGTCAGATACACTTCGGCTGTCGATCTTTCTTGAAAAGATTTAAAACTACGTTTCGGCTTACAAGCTGAATAAAAAGAAGTGTTGCAGCCGACCACAACGGAAACAAATTAATGTTAAAACCAATTGAATATCTTCTAATGATTTAACAAAAGTCGCAATGTGTTGAGATAAAATAAAACAAGTTCGTCGCTTTGTGTTATAAGAAATAAAGTCGCAGTGTTGTTAGTGTGGTGAGCACTCTTATGTTCTCACGATAACAAGAGAATAAAATAACAATTTGTGTCAATGTATTGTTGATCAAGTTTTATGGCTTAATTTCTTCGAATTCCTCGGTCGTTGGTTAAAACGATGCACTTCCTGACAAAACGCATTCAATAACGAGTGATTATAAGGACGAGGGAACATGTCAAAGTATTTTATCAGGTGATATTGATACACGCGGACAATATAGCTGGATGTCACTTAATTGTTGCAATTTTTCATTAGATTCGTCCGATGCTAAAATGTTATCTTTTTACAATCATATACGATAAAGGAATTATTTATGAAATGTTCTCATTTGAGCGGACACATAAAACCGAGTTTGGTCATACCGTCTAAACATTGAACGACTAAAATGCCAGTCAAGTTTCCAGATCAATTGTAAAACATTAAATGACCCACAACTTGCTTAGCAACAGAAGTAATAATGAAACTTTAAATGACTTAAAGTTCCAGCCCAGTTTTTCGTCTATGGAAAAACACTTTAAATAATCGCGATTTGTTCACACTTCTGGCATAACCCTACATATATCTGAAAAATTCCAGTTTCCCAACCAGAGTTAAAACATTAGAAGACGTAACATTTTCCAGCTACCCAAATTACAGCAAAACCCGATATGTGCCTGGTAAATTACATTTTCTACCCATAAATAATTGTGCTGCCATTTTTACCTGACGCACGGCAGTGAGAAAATCAACCTTATTGTTACATAGACTGTTGGCTAGTTCGGTCGTTTCAAAATTTCAACATGAAAATATAACAAATCTATTCCTCATCTCTCATCTAAGCTTTGAAAATTCAAGTCACGAATTTCCTTTACAAATACAAATGCAATTTAAAAGTCATAATGGTTGTCTTTGTTATTTATTTGGAAATAGTTTACTGTGGTCGTTAACTTAATATGCTAGTTGTTGCACTAAATAATGGATCCGAAACCTACACACGACCCCTAAATATCATTACCCCTCCCCAGCACTATTTCCTGTTACATCAGGACAATCAAGAACGTATTAATATCGCCATGTATTACGGATGACTCTTGTATTAATATCATTAATATTTTCTTTGTCAGTCATCACGGCTTCAATGTTATCTGTAATTTAGTGTTTCATTTGTAAACTAAGACGATCACAAAACTTGCAAGTTAAGGGATATTAAATATCGTTTTTCACCTCGCTTATTCTATTCAGTTTATTACGCATAATTAAATAATCATGTTCGTATTATTAAATTTCATAAAGATTTGGTTGTCTGAGTTGGAAAGCGATCAGGCGTCGTCAAATAAACCGAACAAAAAAAAGTTGACAAAAATGGAAAGACTTGTAGCATTTTTAGCCTCTTTAAAACAAATCACATGCGTTTCATTGATTATCTACGCTGTATCGTATCATCAAATCATGTTACGAAAAATTCCACATTAAAGACTTTACGAAGTATCTGCAAACTAATGATGCCTTTATCCCCTATTAAGGTTTTTCTCGGCTGTGCTATCCCTTAAAACATGAATTTCTCTCACCTGCATTTTGGGACATCAATGCCTAAAATCTTGATCACTATCTCTTTACAAAGACAGTGTTTAACACTGGTGACACCGTGTCAATCATTGTTTAATTAGTTGCCTAATTAACATACGTCGGGCGACAAAAATATTTAATAACCATTTTATCTGATATAAATAAATTTTTCGCTTCGGTAAAAGATCCATAAATTTATGTTTTATTTTCGTTTAATGAATAACTTTGTGAATGCGTCGAACGTGGAGCGGGTTATTTCTATACCAGAGACCGCCGTCGTGTGTACAGCAACATAGCCTATCACCCATCAAATCAGGGGCTAACGGGTAATATATTATACGAAACTACTTCATAAAGTCTAGCTCTGCTGAACGAGGGAATGCACATGTCTCGTTGATACGTGATAGCGACATATAAACGCCATAAACTCGTTTATTGTCGTGAATTTTAATATCTGACTTAAAATGATGAGTCGTTAAGACATTGCGACAAAATATGTATTCATGCACATAAATACAGAAATCATTTCTAGCCTCAAATATCCGCATCTTATTTTGGTCATAAAAATCATTTCAAGCATCATATACCTATCTCAATTTTTGTTATATTATATTATATTGATTCTTAGTGTTTTGCAAAACATTTTAGTATTTTCACATCCTATGGGAACATTACGAACAAACCACCATTAGTTTCTGTGTTTTTTCCCGCACCGAACGTTTCTATGTACAAATCTACTAATTCCTCTCTTTTATTCGTTGCCCATTAGCTCAGCTTCATAGAGAGGGAGCTAAGCCAACGACTCGCGGGTTCGAGAGTTCGAATACCTGGTGCGGCACAAGTTCTCTGTGACGATTAATTTGAAGACTCTATGTCAAATGTAATTCGCTTTCCACCATTGGTCGTTCATGAGGCGCAATCGCAGCGACTTGTGGAGAACAAGGTTTGAGCTGATACAGAATACAAGACTTGCGCTCTACAAAGTTTAATGAAACACATGCTCTTTTGACATTTGAAATAACAATCATTATCTTTTCTAATGATTGTTTTTACAGCAACTATTTGGCAGTATTTTCGATCTAAAGTACAAATCAAATTAAAAGTACATTGTCATTAGTTTAACCACAATAGATTTACATCATTTACTCTGACAGATTCTGCTTGTGGCAACAGTGAGGAATTATTTCAGCAATAAGCGTCTACTAATCGAGATTGTGGAATCCACAAATAGTACGTACAGGAGACATTTGAATTATAAGCGTCTAATAACAATCGAGATTACGGAATCTACAAATACAGTGTACATATACATGGAGTGTTCGGATACCTTTTCGTTTTGGACAAATCCTTCTGATTTTAATTTATTAGTCTGTATTCTTGGTCTAAATTATTAATCCACTCGTAGATTGATTGTCAACATTCACTCAATGTCAATTTCCATATGATTATAATACCAATGTGACTTTTGTTTGTTTTATGTGACTTATTGTCACTGGGGTTTAATGCCGTTTTTAATACTTTTTTCAGTTATATACGGCGACCGGTTCTCCTTACCAGTTTTCCTGGACTGTATACTGACCAGTACTAACTTACCCTTCCACAGGGAGCAGGCAACTTCTCCTCATATGGAGAAAAATCGACATTTTTGTCAAATTTTCATAGAAGGGATTCGAACCCGGATCTCCGGGTTACAAGTCCAGTGTGCTAACCACTGGACCAAGGCCGCGGCACCAATAGGACTGGTATTGGAGCAACGTCTTTCCAATTAGCACAGGCAGTTAAGTACTGCACCTTTGGTTGAGAGGCTGAAGATTTGAGCACAAGACATTAATTATATCATTGATACATTATTCTGGCAGTATAATTGACCTGAATATGTATTTAAACATTAATGATCTCCATCTTTTCAACCATAATACTTTGAGAAAGGAACTGAGATTTGAGCTCGGAGACTGTTTTCAAGTTTTATAACCTAGGTGCTTAGTACTGGCAAGTAACTCAGGGTCTGAGATTCAGTCAACAGATTGGCATTCCTGACTGAACTTCTGGTATTAAATTCAGTCCAAATATTCTATAGTATGTGGAGGTCCAGTTGCCCAAATAACCTCACCCAGTCTTACTCAAATCACTTTAAATGTCTTACACCATAAAATCACAGCCACGTTTATTGGGTCTGTTAGCCCTTGTTAACATTCGGACCGCTTTGATTTTGATCCAAGTATTTCCGCGGAGATCTTTAGGAGCTCAAAAGTGTGGCAGCCACAGGTTAGTAAATATCTGCTTCAAATAACTCTATGGCTGTAAAAGACAATACAATTTCGTATCTCCTGTCTTTGAAGAACCATTTAATAGCGATCAACTTGCACTTCCTCCCATTACAGGTCCAAAGAATGACGCATAAAGAGGTGTATAATAGACTAATATCGCTTTCATAAACTGCTATGACGTTTTAACGATAATTATACCACACACAAATTAGTTAATTAGTTATTTTGTGAAGATGATTAGGAACGTTTAGGTAAAGATTGCCGCAAAGTGATGGTGAGAGTGCAAGAATGTTGAGGCCCGTCGAGGTAAATATTTTTTTTCTCCAATACCGACACTTAATGATGAGCTTGAAGAAAATATGTCTGATTTATGTTTTATTAGTATTTCCGTCTTTTTTTAATAGTGCTATCGCAATTCTATGAAATTAATACTGGATGATTCGGGTTGAATCACCAAGTATTGATACGTTTAATTTAAAAAAAAAATGACAAAAAATAGTGGTATCCAGTGATATTTGAAATCAGGGACTTGACTGTCACATACACTTTTATTGAGTACGTTCTTATCCTAAGCTTGTTCAGGGACTATATATAACATGTAATGTAAAAATCCTTGGCTTGTCTCATTTCAAAACGAAACATTGTATGTTCTTCGAAAAAAAATACAAAATAAAATTAAAAAAATAACGGAATACATCAGATTAGTCAAAGCGACAGAAGATTTAAATGACTAAGGCCTATATCAATTCAAAGACTTTGGAGAAATGAGAATTAGGTCATAGAAGTGCTCATGAACATAAGAAATGAACAATAAAACCACAGCCAATTATTCAGAATCTTCAATGGGAATAAAACAACAACACCGACCTGGCGTCACCCGAGAGAAGAGATAGAAGAGCCAGTTTACATCAAGAAACATTGAATAAAAGCCCAAAGGCTATAGTCATATCTCTGTTTCACTTATTTAATTTATTACGCAAGCAGCTCATCAAAAACGAAAGGTCGTTACATAAATTAAATATTATTATCCCGTTGATTGAACAGGGGATTACAAGACACACTGTCTGATGAAATAATTACAAAGCCATTGCGTTACACGTAGAAGCTTTTATCATTTATTATTTAATGAGCAAAACAAGATAATTAGTATTTTACAAAAATGTATATTACGACATTGGTGTGCAAATTACTGTGTATATATGCTGATTATTACATTATGTGGAACAAATTAGAGGTAACGACACTGTAAATAGTTCCAGAGAATGTCTGACAACTAACAAACACTTGTCCAATCAAAAACACTTTAGTCTTTGTTCCGTTGAAGTATTACAGTCGGTTGAAGACGACAATTATGATCAACTAAACCGTAGATATATGGTTTTATAATGATGTAATTGTTTTATGGATTCTCTTCATTACGTAACAAATTATCATCTCATTTTTGGAACAATTAAACATTTCCATGATTGACATATAACAGCTAATTTTGAAACAAGACATTAGCTTTTTGCTTCCCTGGCTTTATGGGCAATAGAAATAGCTCAGAGGAAACATTTAGCTTAAAATTCATTTTTGTGTCAATGGAATTTCATTTATTACCTACACATCATGTGAACTATTCGAACAACTCAGAGGCCATTTGAAAAATCATTTAGTCGGCAATTTGTTTGTTTCTTGTTCTATTGCCTAAGCATAAATTTTGTTTAATAATGTATTCCGTTACTGGTACGTTTGTAAGAATGCACAACATATCTTCCCACAATGGTTGCTTCATCCATACATTTTGCACGTGTTTAAAATTAACCAAACTTTTATATTTGCTGCAAAATTCAAATGTCTTATACAACAGCTGAATACCATATACGTTGTATGTATAATGTATCTTATACTAGAAGTCGCCAAATGGCAACATGTCGAGCCCGCTAAGGCTCTTTTTAACAGTCCGGAAAAGGTAAAACATGCCAAATTTTGCCCTTTAAACCCCAAGTGTGACCTTGACCTTTGAGATATGGACCTGGGTCTTGCGCATGACACACCGTCTCGTCTGGGTCATGGTGAACAATTGTGCCATTTTAAAATGCATTGATGTATAGGGAAGTTATAGTCGGACATAAAAGTCCTGGACGCACGCACGGACGCACATACAAGGAACCGCAAATTTTGACAACTATGTCCGGCTCACCGCAAGCGGGCTCGACAAAAACCATCATGTAAGGTGTACCAGGTAATCAAATGTCGGGAGATCTAGATTTTATCTGAAGATGAGGGATATACTCATCAAAGACAAGCGTTATGAAAATGCATTCTATACTTATCTGGGTCTCCAATTTCTTATATGCAATTCCTTTGACAAAGTTGTAAGTTCCTTGCTTATGAATAAATTAATCCTGGGTTTCCAGCCAAGAGCACTGGTTAAGTAAACGCACCATTGCAATAATGGCTTTTAAACGGCGTAAAATCTAACACAGGACGTGATAAATGTGCATTTTAGAATCAAATTGGTTATGGAGACCCTATATTTGACAAATTGACCAATGACCTAATTCTGGTAGTCTAATTGTCATTCGGTTATTGGTTAATTAATTGCATTGACGTAAAGCAATGGCCAATAATTTACGGGAGGGTTGATTTGCATATGAATACAAGCTTGATAAATAATCAATGGGTCAATTGATTTTGGAGTGCTGTCCGGGTATTGGTTAACCTAGATTTACTATTTCTAGAATTTCACGACCTGCATAATTCATTTTCTGCACTTATTTGCTGGGCTACACTCACAATGTGACTCATGTGTTTGCCATTGTTACTTGCGGGGAGCAAGTGTCTGGCTAATATTATAATTGCGTGCAACAGTTCTACACTGAGAGAACATTAAATCATTAATTTATTCATAATTAACTATATTAGACCCATCAGTTGTTTTTATATTGACCTCGAACATTCAATAATTCGGATCAATACTTGAAGCAGTTGCGTGTAGGATAGAAAGTGAGGAAAAATTTTAAAGGGACTCAGATCCAGATATATATAATTAGTTACAAATGGGGAAGCATATCGTAGCTTCTGCAAGAACATCAAAAGCAAGGTGGTTGAATAAACTGGTCGTGTTAATTCAGTGATGGAAATGTTGTAAAACGTAAAGAAATCCCAAACCTGTGATATGTTCATCAAGCTGTATGTATAAGTTCATGTAAGAAATTTTAAAATATGCTTCATAACGTATCACATAGAACATTGTTAATGAGAACATTAATTATTTTATAAAGTTAACGACAAACTTGTTCAGTGTTTCCATTGTTTTACGCTGGTGTGGAGGGTGGCTCTTTACAAAGTCAAAATGGTTTGGTTTTTTACAATTCTGAAAGAATGCTGTCAATAAATGTTTGGAATTGTTTTGCTAAAATCTTAGGGTACAGTAGGATTTTAATGAACGCGGGAGAGAAGGAAAGGGTGTAAACAGGAAAGCGACAGGGAACGATGGAAAGATAGGAGGGGGGGTAGAGGCTTATGCCTCATTCAGATGTTACCATCGTACCTGAAGTTAACAGAAGTACATGTACTTAAATGATGACCCGGGACGTGGGCTTTTTGACTCACGCGAGGCGCACGAATCTCTGAGACTTTTTGGCATAACATATTACATCTGAGTTCATGAGTATCCCAGCACTGATCTATGTACACGTGCTGAAGATGTTAATTAGTACTGATAGTTAGCTGAGATGACAGGATAGGTGATATGCAGGTATATTAAGTAAAACTGTCTAAAATATCTCTCAGTTGTGAATACAAGCACCAAAATTGGCACAGATAGTCTTTTATATGTCCCTTTGAAGGTAATACGTTACTCATTATAATGTTTCAAAATGGTGGCCATTTTCAAGATGGCAGCCATTTCAAGTATGAATTTCTGTTCTTGTTTGAAACAATGCTGAAAATATTTCATTTATTTAGAAGTTTAAAGAAGTTGTTTCGTATTTGTGTCAAACGGCTTGAACTCCATACTAATAAGCCAACTTCAAGGAAGCACTACTAGTATGCGTATTTCAAAATCTCATTAAATGGGGCAATACATGCCAATAGATGGTAATGAATAAATGATGAATTATTATATACTATACCACAATAAATTGAGGTTTGTTAGTTAACCAACCTGTCCGACCACAGTAATGTCATACACACTTATGTTCAACAGGTTCATATCCGAAAACTACGAAATATTTTGGCTTCATGAGAGGAGACTTTCTCGCTTGTATAATCGAGAGGTCTCTCTCAATTTTATTATAGAGTAAAATGCAAAAACGGAATTCTTGGAAATAGTACACACTACCACACAGACAACACGGCCACAAGTAAATCATCATGACACTCGAACACAAACATAAATTCATCAAATGTTTAACCTCGCACACAAATGAACAAACGAACGAACGGACGGACGGACGGACGAATGGGCCACTGACGAACAAATGAACGAACAGATAAACACGCTAATACGGCAGTTTGAACCCTTCCCAAATTGCCTAGCAATCGGCGCAATAACACCAATAACCACACAGAAAGTGCAAATTCAAACGTATTTTGCAAAGCTGTATGGTTGTTGGTCAACACGCCACTTCTGATGTTGTTGATACCTTATTTATATCCCCTGAGTATCGATGTGTGAGTAAGTAAAAGTCTGGAAAATAAGTCTATTTGCAGTTATTCTTCACTTAGCTTTTTCGTATACAAGAAACTATTGGCAAGCTTCAGTGATCCTTTTCGAGTCCCTTTGGTTCAGATTTCAGTTGATGTCCAAATAACGAGATGTGACTGTATTTTATTTAATTCAGGTACAGTTAAGCACGGTTATATCGAATTCGGATACAGTGAAGAATTGGTTACAGTGAATTATCGATTTTTCCAAACACGTCATTTTTTGGATGCTAGGGTATAGAAAAGCGGATAATATGAAGTAATCCATGTCCCCAATAATTCCCTTTAAACGTGTTCAACTGTAATTATATTTAATAAATGCGGATACAAACACGACAAGGTGTAATCTCAAGCAAAAATATATCACAAATATTAGTATACGGACCACTTGCACGACCTCCCGTGATATTTACCTGTTGCGAAAATACTTTGGAACACGCTTCTTGATAATTATTATATTATCACCCAAATCGAGCATAACATACTCTATATAATATGTTTATGTTCTAATTTATATGATACAAAATGAAGAAATGTACGATTATAGTCTGTCTTCGTTATAATGTTGTAAGTTATATTGGAATCTGATGAGTCTTAGACTGTAATCGGCAACAAAAGCAGAGTTAGCCTACCTAATACTAATGAATGATCGGTATTAATTAGCAAGGAATTCTCTCAATTGACGCCATTCCACGATCGGCTTACTAGATTCATTGTTTGTGAGCTGTTTTGACGTATACCGTATACTTTCTAACTAACGCTCGCAGTTCGCTTGTGTGTGTGTTACGTACTGCTGTAAATGTTTAATGCTCCGCAAGAGGACGATTAAGACACACAAACTGCATTTTTAAAGACGGCGGTAATTGTGAGAGAGTCTGTAGAGTTTTCTGCGTAGAACCATGAATGTCTCTTTAGGTTCTTGTTCATCCAAAAGTTAATTCTTATTGACATAATGCTTTTTCAGTTAATGTGGTCTTGTTTGTTACTTCATTGTAGCAAAAACTGGTATTATTTCTTTCGTCAGCTATCTATTATACACTATTCAGTCAAACCTGTGAACAAAGGCCGCCCTTGGGAAAGACAAAATGTGGCCTTTATTAACAGGTGGCGTTGATTCGGAGATCAGTTTGTTCTAAATAATCAAGTATGATTTTTCAAAGAATGTCCTTTATTCACAGGATGGCCTTTATTCGGAGAGGGCCGCAAACACAGGTTAGACTGTACTGAATACTGTAAATACTGAATTGAGCGCTTGTATCAATACGAATCAAGTTAAAATTTTATTCATGACGTTTTTATCGTCTTAATTTTTTTTCAGAAACGCTCAAATTCGGATGCACAAGAAAACTTCTGTTACTGCTGAACGTAAATGATATAATTAATTTTGATTTTGAGTTTTGTGGCGAATATTTTTTCTTAGCGGAAATTTAGATCGACATTAAGTGAATTTTTCAGCTAAGTTCCGATAAAAAGACATTAATTAGTATTCAATATGTCAAAATTTTTTACCCCGTCAGGATTTTTCAAGATTTAACTTAAATAGAATGTAAGTCAGTCATTCGGAAGTCATTTACCAGTAAATGAAATTATAGATTTTATTTGGAGGCTGTAACGTCGCACAGCCAGGGTTATTTGACGACTTTCTTAGCTTAAAAGGCGTAGGTAGACCTTAGGCGTACACCTGGATAGAACCACCAACCTTCCGTAATATATCTGGTCAACTTCCTCACATGTGAAATTAGTCCTTAGTGATATTGAGGGGAAAGTACTTACTAATCAGAGACTATGAACACTCAATCATGGAGGTTCCCTATAGATTTATGGACTTGATTTTGACCGTAAAGAATGACAAGAAAATATCAGAAAAAGCTATATCGGTTAAGCTATCATAAAACCACTTTTTTAGATTTATACTCTATGAGCAGCGTTTTTTTTTCAATATTTCAGAATTACAAAAAGAACATTGTTTGTTTTGTGCAGCGAAATATTTTTATCACATTCTTTGCTAAAAAGTAATATCTGTGTTCTCAATGTGTTGGCAGAGTATGGACAGTTGATGTGGAGATACAGTAAAATCCCTGAAAACCGGCCCCCTTCTGGACTGGGGTCAAAGTCAGGTTTTCTGTGAACTCCAGTTTTCAGAGAACTATTGAATATGGATAGAAAAATATAGGTCTTGAAAAATCGTACGATTTTCGGGGAAATCCGGTTTTGAGGGAGTCCGGTTTTGAGTTTTTTTTGCATTGGGTTTGAGATCTGAGTGTTGCAAATGTTTCTCCCTAGTTATAAAACTGCCGACCTTACACCTATGGTCATTTACCATCTCCCTTCTTGTAAAGAATTGGTCTGTGACTGACTGACTGACTAAAATATAGTTAATAATGGCAAAAAACAACCACCTTTACAAATAGAGCGGTGCTTTGTGAAAGTTACAGCTGATGACGTCTGCGGTGACTATCAGCTTGTAAAATTCTATTAATCGTTTACAACATTGCTAACATAATCAGACAATTAGTAGACTAATTAATATCAACAGAGTGTCTAAAATTCAACTATATAACACTTTTTATCGGCTATAAAACACCTGCATTTTTTAAGAAAAAGGGAACACAATACCCCGTAAATTCAATCAACACTATTAGCACGGCGCATGCGCTTTGTGTGTTCCTTTTCCAGTCCGTATGACACAACAGTGAAGACAAAAAACGTTTTAAAAGTTACAGAAGAAAACATGAATTATCAAGTAGCAGCACGTAATAAAATTATTATCTGATATCCTTATCTTGCTAAATTAACAAGAAAATAGAAAACAGCGCATTTAAAATACCTTAATCATTAAATAGAATGAATTCATATTGTCCTGGCTGCTAATTACATTAAAATTACACCTCCCAATCCCTTTTTCGCGTATTTTAAGAGAATCATTCTACGCCCTGCTAAATATCCCGATCTTGTTTTATAGCAATCCATTGAAATCGTCGTTTGAAGTTCTACAGATAATTCAATGTAATCCAACAGAAAATGTTTGCAATCAAGCTTTCATCTAGAAGATAATTATAGATTCATTACACCGTACCCCTCCCACCGCTCAACGGTTGAAACATATGTTTAGGCAGTAAATGCCCCGACTTGAGGGATAATTAGGCCTGTAACGTGCAATATTAGGCTCTAACCACGCTCTAATTGATGCTTATCGTCGCCATAAGCAAACAAAGAAATATGAGCCCTATGATCGTTGAAGCAGCTGCATTGAATTATGGGTACTTTTATCGACTACTGAGCTTGTCAGTAACGAGCATTCTGATTGGCTAAGACGAAAATGTATCACTGCGTGAGGTAAACGAGATTATGAGGTTACGAACCATCCACACATTAGCGGATAATTTTTTCTTAAGTTTTATCTGCAAATTATATCCGAAAATAATAATTATTTTATTTTTAATTGGTCGCTAATTGAAAATGTTTGTGTGGTATTAAGTCTTAAGAGTTGATATGTATTATTGTTCAAGTGTTTAAATATAAACCAAGAACTCTATTGGAGATGGAAATTACGCAACACATTCTGGAGAAAATGTAATGATATCAAGTTTACCATTTTATCTTCAATCATTTAAGTTCAACAAATATTTCTGTCGACCACTTTAACGCTTCGTTCTATCAATCTAATAGCTTGGCCTAAGATTAAACAAGTTTGTTTTGAAAGCAGCCTTTTCTTTGGCTAATTTTAAAACAAAGATCAGTACCATCCAATCAGAATCTAGCTATGATCTTATCCAGACCGTTATACATCATCTGCGCAATAAAACTTTTAATCAGTACCTAAAATCATATTCATGTAAATAAATGATACAGGAATCAGAAATTGAAGACACTGATTTTACAATGGCCACCACAGGGAGTTGAAAAATACGTATCCTTTTTCCTCAATTGGACTTAATTCATATGGTTATATGTAGGAAAAATAACGCGATTTAACGTGGTTTTGTCCGCTGGCACTCTCTGTTCCGAGGTTTTTTCTCAGGATTTTGTACGTATAATTATCATTCATTGTTAAATTGTTAGTAAAATATCTGTTCTGAAATCATGCAATGTAAAATTGTACGAAAGTAAATTAATCGTTGCCATGAGTGATGACTTCAAAGACTAAGGCCGAAAAATTCAAGACCTGGTTTCCACCAAATGTAGCGTTGTTTTTTAAATATATATTTTCAACCTCAGAGATATAAGTCATATGAAAATTAAGATATCGGCAAGAAAGCAAATGACCAAGGCCGAATAAAGTCTAGCGTCGGATGAAAAAAATCCGATCGGTCGGGTTGCGGAAACCAGGAATCTTTTTACGCCTTAACCTGACTGTATACTATTAGCTACTAAACCAGATGAGGTACAAAACACGATAAATTAAACAGTTCAGAACACCGCTAAAGTCATTACGACAGTCGAACACTGACAGATAAATAAGCTTTTACTCCTGGAAACTGATAGCATAGCTATAAAAAAATCTGCGATTTCTAAATAATTGAATTCTTAGTTTGAGAACTGTGATCATTTTCGCTCATAAAAGGGAAATAAGAATAATGTGATTTCTCCGAAATGTCGGTATCATTTAGACGAAATACTGACTTGCTATCTTTAAACGGTTCCATTTTCTTCGCAATAACGATTGCCAGTAATTTACAATCCGCAGCACGCCGAATCATTTATCAATCAAACTTTATAAACGAGTTAACTATCAGGATTAATTCTAATTTAGATTATATTAAGATAATAGTCAGCGATTTCTGGGTAAATGTCTCAATTAAGTTGTCTCAGAGTTGAAGCGTGCGTTGTCCGGAATTCCCATTATTTTGATAAGACGTGTTGGCATTCTGTGAATATAGTCTGTCGAATGTTGAAAGCTATCCTGATAATAAAATGGTAATGATTACTTCGTAAATCAGTCACAATTTATATGGCGATAAATGGCTAGTTTAGGCGGTACGTTTGAAGTATATATTATAATAACATTTAACATTGATAGCTTCGCTAACTAGCAACACGTGTCCAAAAATACCAGTTCTTTGATTCAGCAGAGTGGACTTACTAATGTACATGATTTACATCGCTAGTATTTACGAATATAAAAAAGATATAAACGCAAAACCGCGAATAAATTAACTACCATTTATGACCGGAAATGGTGAACAAAAATGAGCCATCATGGGTATTAAATTTCTTGGTGTTCATAAACATTTTTTTCAAATTTGCCAAAGCGCTTTTGTGACTTAGATCGGTAAATGATATATATTTTACTTAAGCGATAAGAAATGTATCACTCTATGATAATAACTTTGTTGATGTTTTGTAATTAGTTGTTTATCATCAATTTATGTTTGTGTTAAAGGCAATTATCGGTTTTTATTATCAAAAATATGGGTTTAGTTCCTCTTAATTTGCATAATTCTGCGCGCATATTATGTTATTTCTGTCATAATCTGGGAGATCTGTAGTCCGTAATTGAAGTACAAACTAATACGACGCAGAAAATTTACGATCCAGATATCATTTAACAGTTAGTATCTATGCTAATTGTTTGTAATATATTAAACGTAATGTTTGCGTTATTACATACGCAATAAAGAATTCTGTATATTATTAATTATACAATGTCATTTTACTTACTAAATTGTTAAATCATTCGCTAAACGCACCTATTAAATGTTGATAAATATACGACATTATCTTTTGTTAATTTGATATCGGATGTATGTATGAATAAGTTACCTCGTGTGTTTTTTTATTTGAATAACAGCGCTCAGATTATCTAGATGAATTAGATACAAGAACGACGTAGTCCTAGGAATATCAAAATTTATGCGCGCGCACGTTTATCGACTTCCGCTTTTCCTAAAATTAGGTACACTGTGTTATGTGTGATTTAGATTGAGGAGGGAATATTAGGAAAAAATCCAATATTTGCAACTGGCTTTCAGCTATTCGCTATCAACATGGTCGAAATTACTTTTTTCTATAATTTTGTCAAGGAAACCAATGATATTAATCCATAAATTCACGTATTACATTTTTAGATTGCATAAATTTGTCGAAAAAATGTAAAGGATGCAACTTGACCATACCTTTTTCCAATTTCCGTCAAATTACAGTTTGCACGCATGAATAAAAATATATATGAAGGAAATGTTCAATTTATTGATTATGCAGTATAACTCCTGAAAACCGCACTACCTAAAACCAGAAGTCTCTGAAAAACAGAAGATTCCTCAAGTCCCTTTTTCTCGTCTCTAATCAATAGTTCTCTGAAATCCGGAATTCTCAGAAAAACGGATTTTTTGGTCCAGTCTGGACGGAGTTCGGTTTTAGGGGTTGTACTGTATTTCGGATTTGCCCCCTGTAATAGATAAATTGTCGACCTTTGGCGACTACGCTTAAAACCCTCAACGACCATGTAGGCAATCAGGCATATATTTGTTGCCATTAGCAACCGTTTTATATTTACGTCCTTTAACTAGATTATTATTCTTTCCATGTGTCCGTTTACACAGATAGCTATTAACACTTGCAATAAACCAGTCAAGTACTTGTCAGACTTGACTTACATAAAATTTGTTGTTGATGCTCATGTTTAAGTGTTCTGAATGAAAAAAGATCTCCACTCAAAAGAAAATAACAATTTCAGAACAGGAACCTTCATTCTCAACGGCCCATTATTTGTCTATAAAAACAAGTTAATTACTCACTGACATTTTAACAGGTAACGTGTATCTTAATTGTTCTAGAATTCTGTTTTCAAAATCGTTAACTCGCGAAAGAAATTGTTTCGCCATTCAGTGATATATTAGCTTGTAATTAGATCCAGGAATTGAAAATATTAAAGGTAAAAATCTTAGACAGAAACGCGCCGAACTAGCGCTGCGATTAATCGTTATTTGAACGTTCTTAAGATGCTGTCAGAATACACGAAACAGATATTGCTGCCGGTAGGTGGCGCGAGCTGTTTCCGGTCTTCAATGAATTTCTCTTGGCATTCCTTTTTTACGTGGAACCATGTAGAGGCATTAAGCAACACGTATCTGCGCATTAATATTAACAATAGATTTGCAAAATTGTATTAAATGAACTCAACGCCATATCTATGTTAGGAAATCTTTAAAATGAAAAAATGTGCGCAAGGTCGCTTTAAAAGTTTAGTAGCGTTCAAAAATGTTAATTTTCTTCCATGGTCGAGTCGTTAATCATAGTGACTAGTACTCTCTAGACACTCACCGCTGTGAGTGCGAATCCCACATGGTAGCAAATTTCACTTATGGGGAGGCTGGCCAACTAGCTTACGAAAGGTCGGTAGTACTATCCAGATACACGAGTTGGGTCTTCTTCTCATTAAAAATTGGATGTTGGTGCGACGTTAAAACATTTTACGAATAATTATGACACTTTAATACATGAGTCGAGTGCGTGATCCGTATTGTATAGACATTGTTCACGTGACTGAAGACGGGAAATGTTGTAGAAAAACGAACATCGTAATGGAATCTTTGACGCGCATTGACTTTACTTTTTAAAATTACTTTAAAATGAATGCTAGCCTAAAATTCAAAATTTTCATAAAAATACATAAATCTGGAGTTTAGTCCTTTTAAATAGCATAAAGTCATTTTCAACATCCATTCATCTGAAAGTATTCAATTAAAAGCCCTTCAACGTTCAATCCTCCCTACAGCGGTCAGCAGCCTGACAGGCTAAAATTAGCCGTTGTATGTAGATGGCTGACATTAGGAGGCCGACTGGCTGTTAACTCCCTAAGTGTGGGAAGTGTTGAAATTGCAACAGTTAATCTGAACATGTATGATTACTATTGAATAGTGAAATTGAAAATAAACATAAGGTACACTATCAGGGAAACAAACTTATATTATTACATTTGACAACAGATTTTCATGAATATTTTAATAAAATAATATTTTTAAGATAAATTCTGAATATGATTCTTGGGTTATTTGGATTTGTGTTTTATTAGAAATCTATTGTGAAGAAACATTTTGAAAAAAAAAACTCTGTTGATATCTCCCGGTTTTCTCACTAAATGCTTCAAGCCCAGGTCTAATTCACGGGCGGAGAGGGTAGGGCAAAATCTAAACCACGATAAAACCCGAACCAAGGTCCGAATCGACGGTCTGTCGAAAATTCCAAATATTACAACACAAGACTGCTTTTCTTGCGAATGCATCTCAGATGCTTAATATATGGAATAAATAAAACTATTTTATCTATTTACTGTTCGGCTTCAATGTTTAATTATACAATCATGATCAACCATATATTTGACAATTGCATGATAAATGACCAATGAATTTAACACTGTTTGTTTTTCCTGATCGATAGCGGTTTAGTATAAAGATCATTGCACGGTCCCGATATGTCCCTTTTTCCCATATTCATTCAGCATCGATATCGCGACACATTGTCTGAGTGGGCGTGTCTATTAGGCGTATTTCTCGCGCGAAAAGTAACCAGAGACGTTAAGTCACTCCCACGGAATAAAATATTTACAAATTGTTCTTTACTGATTGCCAAATTGTGAGTCAAAACATGGTTAAAGTTACATATAGTTTGATTGCGACAGTTTTATGTGGTTGTGATAGTTAACTTATATAAATCACATGTCTTATTTACCTTTAATTCACGCCTGTAAGGAACAAACATCGGCTTTTGATGATTCATGTTTTAATCCTGACTCAAAATGTCGTCTGTGATTTTTTTTAAACTCTCAGATCGCTGATGTATTTAATATGTACATGGCCCCATTTGAATACAGTTCCGCTTGGAGCTGTACTCAAGAGGTACCACACATATTAACTGGTTCCCGTTGATACCTTAAATGCTAGTAAGCGGAACGGTTACCATTTCAGTATAATTGTTGGAACAGTTTTCATTTTCACTGTCAACTTCAATTCATTTCTGGACTGAATAGAATAAAAAGACAAACATAATCTTTGAATCAAATATAAAATTATTAAATTGTTAACTCCAGTAAAAACTGTGAAAAAATGCCACATTAAGAAAGACAAAATCTGGCCTTTATTGACATATGGCCTTTATTCGGAGGTCAGTTTGTTTCTAAATATTCGAAGGTTTTTCAAAGAATGGTCTTTATTTACGGGGCGACCTTTATTCGGAGGTGGCGGCAAACACAGGTTTGACTGCAGAACATAGTTTGTTTTCAGTTAGTTTCATTAAAATCATATGAATACTTAGACAACAAAACAAATGAATCTGGACAAATATGGTTCATCCAAAATGTACAGCAAGATATCAGTACAATTAAGTGGTTAATAAAGTTATGTTGGGAAGTGTTAAATTGCGAACTAGATCTTCCGAACTTGTTGAGGGACTGTAAACCAATTTTCTACGAGAAGGCTTTCTCTAAAGACGGTTTGAGATACGCCAACAAAACAGGACAACAAAATAAAATAAACGAAGTGTATTGCGCGGCTATTCGCAAGTGTTTAATGGTCACAAATCGGTTTAATAGATGTTTTACAATTACTTTAAC
Organism: Lutraria rhynchaena; assembly: GCA_008271625.1. Lineage (NCBI taxonomy): Eukaryota > Metazoa > Mollusca > Bivalvia > Venerida > Mactridae > Lutraria > Lutraria rhynchaena. The sequence goes on from VIBL01000354.1 coordinate 127,934, forward strand.
AGCAAATATCATATTAAAGAGGTTTTAGAACCCCAAAAACAACACACAGACGATTTCATGCTGGCAATCATTGGCTTCTATGAGCTGATGACTTAAATGGTTCAAGTCCTTTATAATGTCTGTAATTATATCAGCCATATAATCAAAACCTCACAGATGGACCTAGTATCAAATACTGTACAATATCACACTGTGTTTATCATGATTGAAAATTAATGTTCATTTAAAGAATACTCTTTAAGGAAAGGGTATTATTTCGAGGGGAAGGGTCTCCCTTTAATTGATTGTTTACAGTGACTAATACTTTTATTAGACTACAAACGAATCGACATGGGAGAAAATTGCCCGCCCGCTTTTGAAACCACATATTACTACGAACGAGAAGAAACTAAAATGGCTAACAATTATATGTCTCTTATCATTCAAGGAGGTCTTTTCGTCAAACTACTAAACGTAATCGTTTACTTACATTAGAAGTGCATGAATTTGCGAAGTAATACTACTTTTACTAATTTTCTCAATGTAATTATCGCGTCACAAATTCGGATACTCCAAACATTTGAAATACAGTATAACACAGTTATAACGATTTTGAACATAGTTAAGGGATTTGATATAATGAAATAATTATTATTCCAAGACAATGCATTACTTTATAGCAATGTAATGGATATAGATAAATATAGAGGAGTAAATAGTCGGTTCACATGGAATCCGCTATAGCGGTGTTTTACTGTATTGGATCTGACATTAAATGGAAAGAAAATGTTCATGAAAATAAATTTTGTATTGAAAAATGATAATTATAGAATCAATAGATTAATGAATGCTAATGCTGATGATTGATCGATAGAATAATGGTGATAATGACAATGATATTACTATAACAGTAATAAGATTAAGTAAATTAATGAACAATTAAGATTATTGTCAAGTGTATGATTATTTGTTATTTTGAAAAAAAATGTTTCAGCAAATATTGCGTTTTTCATCCTGTTAAAATTTACCACAGCTTTTCTCCAAACACTAGCACATTCTTCTACTTGTTTCATCACAATTGCTTATTGGCATTAATGCCCCCTTAAACTTCTATAATTTACTAAAGAAATCCATAAATCCTTCTAAAAGATTCATTTGAAACAGAGTACATCGTATGATGCATAGGTTTATTGTTTAGTCAACTCTTATACTCGAACAGTACAAACTATAGATGACAATTTGTTTCATTGTCATATCTTTTCCGTTGTGTTATGCATACACTTTATATTTCTAAAGATCTCATGGCTATTAATAAGCTTTATCAGCAAAGCGCAAGGACCCACGCTTTTAAGGTTGAACAACTCGGTGTGCCGGCTGCACAGATTAATGTAACGTCTGGGTGCATAATTTAAAACAAATTACCAAGATTTCTTAAGTATATCAAAGAACTTACTGAAACATCAAAAGAATTAATAAATCGCCCGTATACAGCTGTAATTTACGGTTTATTTGTTTTAAAGACGGTTGATTAAACAATAAAATAAATATTTATTTGATGTACTTGCGCCGCGTGTTTCCACCCCTAGGCTCATGAGGCGCGTGGCTTGAATGTATGACCTTAACTGACCGAGTGTTTTGTGTACATAATTTACCTACAAAAAGGTAAACATTCTGACTATAACTCATCTTTACAATCCGCCCATACTTAAATCTCTGCTTACATAAACAATAAAAATATTTTATTATTTGCTCTCTTGAAGCAAACAATTAGTAGTCTTTCGTTCTGTTTTCATCAGCTCATTAAAACTATCTTTATATAATATAGGTTGTATGTTCATACGCACCTGCAGTTGCTTTGAACTACCGTTCTATGAGAACACAAAGTCGGCGTCTTAACAGTAAATCAAAGACACTTGTTTCGTAGGAGAAATCGTTTACTACTAACAATTATGAAAATGCACTGATGTAAACAAACAACGCATCGAATAAAGAAAGATTTGTAGATGTACTCAAAGCATCTTGATTAGATGAACTTTATGGTAATTCCCATGACATAGATGAAGATAACGAGCATACGGTTCAAGAATGCTCTGATATCTGACAAAAATGAGAAACTAAGGATTTTGCTGCATCACAAAACATCGACATTGAAAAAAACAATTATATTTATAGTAAAACACAGTAGAAGTTTCGATTTGTTTACAAGAGTCATGTATGAGATAAGGCGAATGAAATAAAATAAAAAATTAACAATCAATAATGCAATGTCCAGTGATACTTTTGCAAAAACAATGGGGCGGGGCGGAAAGAATTACAAGTCAGTAGGTAACAAACTTTTGGATGTGATCTATAAGGTATCAATCAGGACATATGACGAAAATGAAATGCAACAGAGAGATGATAAAGTATATATATATATGAGTATGAAACTATACTAAAAATATAAAAGTATTCACAAATTAAGACGATCAAAAGCAGAGCGTTTGTTTACCTTTTTATTAATTCTTAACTTTCATTTTTACTCTTCCATATGAATATTTCAGATGACTTCATAGAAAAAATGAACTTACTGTTTCGTTAATAAACAAAAAAGCAGCAATTTTAATCAGATTAAACAATCTTAAGATCTAAAGCGACATTCATGTGAAGGGTTCGTTGGTTTGTTTTGAAAACCCACAGATGACGTGAAGCTATAGGCTGGTGTCGTTTGAAATGTTCGTGTATGTAATCTGAATCCGAATAACACTTAACAGATCTTTTATCGTCTTGATATTCAAAAGAACTTTTAGTGGCCACCACTGGTATGTTTCTAATGCTCTCTGACGGCTTACATATATGTACAAAGACATTAGGAGACTACGCTTGGATGTAACAGACATGATACATATCTGCGAATGTGTTTTACTCGTTCTATATGCGTTTCATTATCAGTAGAAACCTAATCGGCTTGGAATAAAAAGTCTAAAAATTTCACGCCCAATTTGAAAGCAACCATTTGTTAAAAGATGCGAAGCGTTGGAAGTTTTAAACCAGTGTGTGAGTGATGCGGACTTTATCTGTCAGGAATTAAAAGGTCTATGATTTCCAATCTACCTTATCATGTTAAGAATCCTACAAGTGCCTTTTCCCATGGAGGGTTTATTCAGTTTTTATAGATTAAAATTGTGTTATCACGAATGATGTTGTCTTATTTCATTCAATCTGTTTTTTCTAATGCTCCGTCATTCATTGAAATGTTGCAAAACATTCCGAAAAATTTGAAGATTTGGGTTTTGGCAATCCTCTGCCTTAAAAAGTTTCTCATACAATCTTAGTACACAGCTGTCTCGACATGGTGCAACAAATGCCTTCAGTTATCCATCGTTGCTGCTCTCACCTAATTGCAAACGTACTAAACCTGGTAGGTTCCAATTAGTAGCGCTGGGGGTAAGACAAAGTTGCCATGAAGTAGATGGACACCGAAAGCAAATTTTCAAACTTTAGCGCAAAAATAAATCGCTGTGGTCTTCAAAATTACATTTGAAAAAGCGACGGGCCGTATCAGCTCAACTTCATTATCCTGGACAGTTCTTGTAGGATAGGGATATGGCAAATATTTTGTTTGGGAAAGGTAATATTTTGAAGAAGCAGGGATGTTTGATTTGTGTTTTATTTTTCTCCAGGAATCTATTTCATTTTATACTTTTCTTTAACGTCTGGGAAAATCAGTCTAATTTCTTTCTTCTGAGTGTTATTTTGTTGATATGATGTGTTCTAATTGTGTTGGTTTGTTTGGCTTTAATATTCAGCACCGAATTGTACAAACATGAGTTAGATTTAACCACTGGGTTTAATTTAAAGTTCGTAAATATTTTGGGTTTAGATTAGATAAAGTGGATATATAAAACATTAATTACAGTAAAAAGAAGAAATAAATGTCTGATATTAGTAAAGTAGTCAAGATCCTCAGTTTGCCTTATTACTCGTCTGTATTGTCACGGCCGTCTTGCGTTTGGTAAAACAAAGGCAGCCATCTTGTTTATGGTTAGCTTTAGGTAAACTTTGTAACCTAACTTGAAATTTAACACAGTATTTAGATTTTACTTATGTTTTTATACAATTTAGTGCAGTTACACATTAGTGAGTAGGAATGTATGTGCCCATCTAATCGATTCACACATCCATCATCCGCCTTCTGGATTTCTGATATGGGCTTTCCTATTGCAATATAATCATTTCCTTTAAAACTTGTAAGTTAACTAATATGTCCTGTTTTTGATTGCATCGTGAGTAATTATTTGAGTTTCTGTTTTGATTTTAATGTGAATGAAATGATCTGCTTTGAGTATGAAATTATTACATTCTCGGAAATTCATTTTCTTTTTTATACGAAAGACTTTGAAACGTTCAGTTTGCAAGAATTAAAACTGTGCTAAAGAAAGTAAATTTGCCAAAGAACAAAGGGAGAGATTCGTGCACAAATAACTTGCTTTTTGTATTAAGATAATTAATAATAATGAAATATCAAGGACAAGCTCATCAAACAATAAACCTCCGACTTCCGGAATAATGGTATAACGAATTAAGATGGCTTATACATCATACTAAATGAATTAAAATGTAATTAAGTAAGAAATTCACGTACTTAAAATCAGTCAACCTGACGTCACAGTAAAACTACCCTGTCACACCCATCTGGGAGATTTTAACTTTCGGGATATCTTGATATATTGCAGAGATATCTTTGATTAGATAAAACGATGCAGAAGCTGGTAAATTATTTACTCATTAGTGCATATTATGATATAATGCAATGACATTTCAGTTTCCTGGGCTCCGATTTCGATGCAATCTGCTGTGAAAACAATCCAAAAAGTTTCGAACGATTAATTCAATACGACCGGATTAGAATACGGCATCATATAAGCCAATTATGGCGACATAGGGATTCTTCAAGGAAATAAGCCTGAAGTTCCACCCCGAGTTTAATTATATCTTACATTGTTCTAAATTGAAACAACAAAAATATCAAACTGCAAATGGAAACAGAGTCCCGAATATATTTGGGTTAAATTTCATATTGAAATAATCAAATATTTTTGACAGTCGCCTGATGTACCAAATTCTTCGAACTCTTGTCGTCAGGAATCAGAAACATTTTTAAAACTTATCATCTTGCGTGTATAAAGGTTTCAAAAGATGAGAATATGAACTTTTTCTTAGATAGCACTGTTCTCCCAACTGTTATCATTTTAACATAGCGGGAGGTATCGTGGTCTAGAGGTAGAGCGTCCGACCTCTGATCCGATGGTCGTGAGTTCGAATCCCGGCTTCGACGGGTTTCGTTCACGAACTTCACAATACCATTTTTCGGACGCAGTTCTGGTGTAGCGTCCAGGAAGCGGACTTGCAAAATTGCTTGTTTCGCAATCGAGCTAAAATAAAAATTAGTACAAAACCTTAGTATAAAACTAACATAGCTGTCATATTTCTGTATCTTATTTGATTATGAATTATTCAAACGTTCTCTTAGTATTTTTACATGTGATGGTACAGTTCATGTAAACAATTATAACAAGCGCATGCTGAACCTGATTGCTCTATGAAAAATATGCAAATGCAGTGTAACCCCCTGAAAGTCGGACCTCTTCCGGCCTGGGCAAAAATCCAGTATTTTGAGAAATCCGGTTTTCAGAGAACTATTGATTATAGAAGAGAAAACAAAGGACTTTAAAATCGTTCGATTTTCAAAGAATTCCGGTTTTCAGGGAGACTGGTTTTCAGGGAGACTGGTCTTCAGGGGTTATACTGTACTTACAAATCTTGAAATAAAGCTGTGTACTTATTCAACATATTCCGTTCAACTATCAATTAAGTTATATTCATATATATTCGATGATTATGTACTATTTGCTATAACTGTTTTTTTATGTGAAATCATGGGCTTAAATTGATTGTTGAACAGAATATATTGAATAATCAATTTAAGTTGTATGTTTGATAAAAATGAATATACAATATATATTATTTGTAATAACTATTTCTGTATGTAAAATCATGGGCCTAAAGTCTAGTTTTCTTATTAATCTGTATTACCTTACCGTGTAACGTGACTATGTCATTTAACCACGACTTTTCGTCTTTGTGGACATACACAGAATAGATTTAAAAGCGCTAATGTATAAATTTGATATTCTAAATTTGAAGTGCCACTGGTACTCGGGCCGTTCTTTTATGACATATTCTTTCAGTCTTTCATTGATATTTGGACAGATGATACCTTAGGTATTGCTATGTATACGTATAAAATTTGTAAAATGGAAATTTTGTTCCTGTGTATTCAACCAAACACCTCAAAACCAGACTCCCTGAAAACAGGAATTTTCTTAAAATGGGACATTTTCTCAAGTCCCATTTTGCACTTCTATAATCAATAGTTTTCTGAAAATCGGAATTCTCAGAAAACCGGACTTTTGACCCACTCCGGAAGGTGTCCGGTTTTCAGGGGTTATACTGTATAATCATTTTAAAACCTTTTTGTTTTAAATATATTCAGTGTGTTTAAGAAGTCAAACATGAACGAAGCCCTAATATTTGAGTGCATTTCTGGTAGAAACAGACAGAGAATAAGAAATATTAATCAGTACTAATTAAACAAAGGATCGTGCTGTGTAGAGAAAATCATAGATTATTTCAACATGAAATGTATTTTATCAAATACACGTACATTTCTAAAACCACATGCTCTGGTGATCGTCAGAGTGCTTTCTCGAAAGGTCGCACTCAAGTCTGTCTCGATAACAGGGTATCGCATATAAGATGGACGGATTGATATATCTTAGAAATGAAATGAGGCTTAAAATTTGTAGACATGCTTAATTAACAAAACGAGAATACGTTGTAAATGAATATATAGACACATGCAGTTGAACTAAAAGATATACCAGGAAATTGATTGATACAAAAGGTGATAGTGAAATCGAGATAAACCGTAAGACTGATACCGGCCTGGGAAGAAAATCCGCTAGTCTCAAAATATTTCATTCAACAAATGACGCTTACATTTTAAAAAGGTATTGTTGCTGTGGAAGTTAATTTTGAACCGTTTGTTGTTTTCTTGAGAAGTGAAACATAACGGCGAATAGAAGTTGTATCCTCAACACAGGATCTCCCAACTCAGGGACTTAAATAACAACAATTCGTTGGGTTATTTTTACAAACCTGTATGCCATTTGTCCCGTTTTGAGAAAATTGCATTTTAAGTTTTGAACTGCAATAACTTTAAGCGAGTTACGTGTTGTGGAATTGGGATTAACCCTATTTAGGGTAGATCTTCTAGGGGGTAAGTATGATTATTGTAAAGAGCTCATCTGGACGAAAACAAAATCTCAATATTGCAAAATATTGAGTTATGGGGTTGTAGAAATAAGCCGACGAATTGGTTAGTGAAGGAGAGTGTGAAAATCAGACCTACAAGAGAGTGACATACTAGACTACAAAAGAGACAAATGACGGTGATAAAACAAAAGATACTGAAAAACATGATTCAAAAAATTATTAGGGTAAATAAGGTATGACTACTGCTGACAACGGACTGTATGCCTACAACCGCAGGAGCAACTTGATTACATCTATTATGTTTGGGTTCATAAAAATAAGAAAGATCTGTATACTATTGTGGCTATTTTAATAGTGTGGATGACCAGGGTTACAGATACCACATAGTAGGCGTGGCTTATCAGCATAAAATGATCTAACTGGATGAGACTACAAATACACAACAGCGTCCATCATGTAAACCTGGGCTAGTATGACCAAAGGCAGTTACATTATAGGGTTATCACTTAATGCTTTACAGAACTGACAGTTGTAACTGTTGTTTAGTATAATATCATTTTAAACATGCAAACACCCGGAATGCTTGTTTTGGGGATTTCTATTATACCATTAGACGTCATCAAACTTTAAGATTTCTCATGTGTATGAAACAATATTCTTTACAAATGGTTTGGGTCGACAAAGCAGTTTAGTTTCAAAACAGCGTAAGTATTAAAATAAGGTTGCAAAATATTTCATTCAACAAATGCCGCTTACATTTTAGAAGGGTAGTGTTGCTGTAGAAGATAAGTTTGAAGCATTTGTGATTTTCTTGAGAAGTGAAATATTAAAATAAGATTGCAATTCTTAAGATTTTAATACGAAACTCAAAACCATCGAAGGGAATGAGGACTTCAAAAACCCGAGTTGTAGACAGGATTCAAACCCTCAGCCACTAGGTCCGATACCCGGTGCATTGTGTACGGTTCACTATGGCACCATAATACTCGAGCAAAATTAGAGACTTTGTGTTTCAGACGCTCTCCATACCAGACCCCTAAAACTTCCCCTAAATTTGTACAGTTCAAGGACAAGTCCATGCGGTTTGTTCTGAAAGTGACTGGTGGTAAAAATATTCACGTCAAAACAATAAATAGGTTCGGAATGTGTTCATTCTATTGTTCTAATTCAAGACACTCGTTCAGCTTGTTTAAATGACCCCGTAAGCATTAACGTGATTAAGTTAATTTCAAACCAGAAACCATTTTCATATTGCACGGCTAACTGCCAAAATTGATGGTATCTTAAAATGCATAATTCGCTCCGCCATTGTCCGGAAGTGCAAAGATCTGGCACGCGACGGCTATTTATTTCAAACCAAGCGTACTAATTCCTAAACGTTCCGGATGAATTTTGATTTTATTATAAAAGCATTGTAAAAACAGGATACATGAAATTATTGTAACATTCCAGACAAAAGACAATGATAAAAAATTGAAGTGTGGGTACCAGTTTGGTTTCTGGCCTTAATGTAGCGTAGCGTTTTGTTGGCATAATTTATAAAATTGTCAACGATGCTTGACGAAATACACTCTGTTAAAATTTCTGACACTGACGAATTAAAGCCTTTGTTATTGAGTTATTGCCTATCAGAAGATGCTTATTATAAAAAATGGATAATGGAAATCTGAAAGGGAATTCAAATCAGTTAGAGCAGGAAGGTTTGCATAACAGCGCCCATCTTTGACCTTAGTTTTCAAACGTATTAAAATTTAATTCGGCTCGATAGACTTTTCACGCACTGGCTGTTATTCATTCCAGGGAGTCTGGTCTTTACTCACGTCTTAGACATTAATTTTAGACACAAGCTCAGCATAGCAAAGTACGGGACTCGAACATCATTACCTTCTGGTCAGGAGAACTCCCCACAACTTCTAGATACCAAAACATCTTGTTCACATTTGATATTTAACGTATAAGTATTAGCCTTTAAATATGTCTTGAATTATTTTTTAAAAAAATACGCACAAACTTGTTCAGTCGAGGAGATACGCGTGTTTATGTTCGCTATTATTATATTTATGAAATGTTTATCGAATCTCGAACCTGAAGTATAATTTATATGTAAGACGTCATGTTAACTATAATTTTTTATTGTGCAAATATTTATAGGAGGAAGGGTACTTTTAGAAGAATATAGTAAATTTTCAAATTCCGGTAGTGATAAAAGTGCAACCTCTCCAGACCAGCGCTCTCTTGAGCAACAACCTCCCTTCAACATGAACATGATGTTTTCCAACTGTACGATTTAATTATTAATTTAACTTCTCAGGGGCAACGACCTCTCAAACATAACATATTTTTTTCTCCCAAAAAGTAGAGAGGGTGCAATGTTTATATGTACAACTGTATTGAATGATCAGAACTCTGGATTAATTTGTTTAAACATATCAAACACTTACCTTTAAAAAATAAATACATAAAAACTATTATTTCGGTTGTACAAATTGTTGAATTAGACAGAAAGTAAACATGTATCAACCATCAACTAATTCGTTCCTCTTTGACAGTCACCTGGTAAAGTGTTCACAATAAAGGTAAACAAAGACCACTGTAAGTTTATTTGCGATATATGATAATTAATGAAAACCTACAATGGCTTACAAATGCCCATATATTTGAAAACAATATCACTAATTGAATCGTATAGCTATTTGCATATCAAATAGCAATAGAGATGTCGTTAAAACGAAGGACGATTAATTCACCCAATTCGTCCCCAGGCTTGAACGTATCATTTACAATTTAAATAACAAGAGCATCTGTTTCGCGCTGTATCATTAGATACGTAAAAAAACAAATCTATTGATATCTGGTTACAGGGCAAACATTTTATATTCAATTATGATATAGCTCCGATAAAGGGGTAAGGGGCCAAGAACGTGTTTGTGGCATGGATAAAACAATACTGAGTATGGTACGAATTGAGATTTGCGTCTCGCGCCGACACACATAATTGGCAAAACAATGTATCACCAATAAATGGAATCATAATTGTATCTGTTAAATGAATCGTGCAATGGGTTTTAATGTAATTGTTATTTTAATGACACACAGTCTATCATCTATACCTAGACACTAACAAAATGGGAGACGGGTATAACAATGCGTAACATTCACTTTTTACTTTATTGACATTTTTGACGGGGTTGATTGCTGACTAAATCATTTAGGATAGTGACAGCTCTATATTCAAGGCAAATAAATAAGCCAGGTACTTCGTAGCCTAAATACAATCCATACCCCTAAATACACATGAAGTCTGACCTGAAAAGGCATTGCCATAAAAACGCAAACTAGTTTTGCTCACTACTCTATAGGCTTCAAAACCAGTATGAGTCAGGCCATCCATAAAATATCGTTGGTTTGTAGTTACGTAACTCTTTCAAAATCCCCGGCCCGAAACATGTTCTAGTGATTTTGACATCAAAAAATATGTTCTATATCCAAGTTTTTCGTATTCGGTACATGCACAATTATACTGTTAACCAAAAAATGCCTACCTTCTTACCCATTGTTAAAAGTTTTGGTCGCGCGACCGCAAACCAACAATTTTAATGATAGCCTCGTTTCAAGAAGTTTGTGCACAAAAGGGCCTTCCGACTACAAGTACCTGTTTCATCTTACATATGGTTCTCAAAAAATCATTGACTCAGTTCAATTACGAATTGTAAATCATAAAATAAATTTAAATGTACAAAATGTTCGTTGAAGCGACAAATTGAATCAGTCACTAATTGCGTGTCAGAATATTAAAATGTCACATTTATTTTCTGAGTTATTTAATCGCGATTAATTCAAATTATTGTTATAATCAAATTTTTGCTCGAATATAAAATGTAAGATAATCTTTTCCATGATCGGTAGACATTAGGCATGAAGCATAAATTCCCAATCAAACTGTTAATGTATTCAATTTCTCGCACACATGAGCAAAAGAAACCTAAATTAAGATAATACCACACTTGTTCAATCGTTCGTACTTATCGGAGAAAAAACTTTATTACAATTTATTTGCAAGTGACAAACTGTGAAATTAATAAAATTGATAATGATTACTCATAAAGGGGCTGAGAACGTCGAGAACTGTACCGCCATTGTTGAAACAGCTAAATTTATACGACGGTACATTTTTTCATATATTGAATTTAAACACGCTGGTCTGGTAAAGAAACTGTTTGTTTTTGTATGTAATAATGTCATTGGTTTTAACGCCGTGTTTTTTAAACAATTTTCAATTATGTACGACAGCCGGTTCACCTAACCAGTTTTCCTGGACTGTATTCTAACCAGTACTAACTCATCCTTCCACAAGGAGCCGGAAACGTCTCCACATATGGAGGAAAATTGAAATTTTTGTCCAGTTTACATAGAAGGGTATGACCTGCCGAGACCGGGATTAGGACCCGGATCTCCAGATTACAAGTCCAGCGTACTAACCACTGGTCCATGGTCGCAGCCTTAATAAACTGAGTCCAATAATATAATGATGAGGGGAAGATGGACCTGGTTGTTTTGTCTATATTGGGCGTTTCATAGTTTCTCAACAGTATTTCAAATATGTATGACAATAGTTGACAGGTCTTACAGCCTCTATTAGCAGAACAGACCAATTCGATCGATTGATCGATTGATCGGTTGGTTGGTCGGTTGATCGGTTGGTCGGTTGGTCGGTCGGTCGGTCGGTCGGTCGGTTGGTTGGTTGAAATATGAAAATGGGAGGGTCGAAATAGGGCCACAACTCAGGTCCAAGACCGTTTTCTAATTATACAAGCCAGTCGAAATCGCTCTCAGAACGCTACTAATCTGAGAAATGATTTTCAGAATGCCACAGGTGTTAGGTTATCCACCAAAACTGTTCGGGATCGGCTTCATGATGAAGATATGGACGCCCATAATCCAGCTTTTCGAATCCCTTTGTAACCACAACACATCATAGAGCGTCTACAATGAACTCATGACCATGTTGGGTGTATCATACAAGACTGGACCCCTGTACTCTCCTCTGATGAGTACAGGTTCTTTGTAGATTTCACAGACCGGCGTACTAGGGTCTGGAGTTTGTTTTGCTGACCGTTATGGAGGTGACTCATTTATGGTTTGGACAGGTAATAGTCCCCAGGGAAAGACAGACCTTCAAGTCATTGAAAATGGTACGCTCACAGCTGTGAGATACGTAAATGAGATCTTGGAAGTCCATGTTCACCCCTATGCAGATACTATTGGTCCGGAGTTCATTTTCATGACGACAATGCTTATGCTCATAGGGCTAATTTCACCAATCAGAACCTTGAAAGGGAAACTGTTGCCTGTTCCCCGGACCTAAATCCAATCGAACATGTCTGAGATGTGCTTCAGAGAGCAATATCTGAACGTCCAGCTAACAACCACCATGCAGCTCGGCGTGGCACTTTTAGAAGAATGAGCTCGAATCCCTCGAAGATCCGGCATAAGAAGTCGATGTCAGGGCGTTATTGATGCATGTGGTCATCACACACGCAACTAAAACCATACGTTTGCCTCTGGGCTAATTTCCTTGAAGTTTCTATTCCCCACGCTTACCCATTATATGCCTTATTATGACCCTTTCCTCATGTCAACGCTCGTTACGCTCGAATAGCTTATTGTATGAATTACATTTTGCACTCATGATATGCAGTTATCTTCAAATATAACCAAAATTCATTTCTATGTATTTAGTCAAAAATAGACTACAATGTCATACAGAACAAAAAGTGACCCCTAACAAATTTTGAGTAGTATGTCATAATCTTGACAACTCAACTGCCGCGATTTTTGTTTTTGCTGTTGTCTCTTTTTCTTGGTTTTGTTAACACTTTTGAACACATGGTATTAGCTAGTAAATCTTGTATCACATTCATCATTGAAAGAATGTAAAAAATAAGACTAGAGGGTGATAATGTGTCTACCGCAGGATGCTTTAGGAAATTATCAAGTTTTATAGATTTTATAGCATCATTACATTCAGTATGTTCGATATTATAAACGTCATTCTCATCTTCAAGATTACAAACAGGTATTTAATACGTACTTATCCATCAACACTCTGATTATCTTGTGTGTCCTGACATATATACACACCTTAGATATTCTAAGAAATACATGACAGGAATCCCGCTCACCGTCTGTAAGCCAAACTCCTAAAGATCCCTTTCAATTTATACGCTTAAGTTCACTGGCGACGTTCATTAAGGACCCGTTATCCACCATACCACGTTACTTTAACTATCTATCTATGTAAAGCTACTGCTCTTGTTCAGATTTGAGCATTACTATCAAATGGTCTCTCTGATTAGCCCAATAGGTATAAAGCGTTATGTCTACGGACCTTGGGTTCCCGAGTTCGTGTCCTGGGCGCGGTACATTTGTTCTGTGATGATTTGGCTGAAGACATTGCATATTAGACAAATCTTCACCGCCCATCTTTCATGTGGTGAAGTTGGTAGTCACTTATGGAGGACAAGGTTAATATAGTAATGGCAAATACAGTTCTGGTATAGTATCCAGGAACAATGGTTAGGTCTTAAAAAATGTTTGATTCCGGTTACCCGACCGACTCATCTTTTAAATGCCGACTCATAAGTTTTTACGGCATCCAAATCTTAGTGCTATATGGTAATTTTCACTATAGTTTTGCTGATATATGTAATAAAACACATAAAAAATCCCTCCCAACCGACCCATATTTTTTTGGAGCACTTAACCGGAAACAAACCTTTTTTGTTTTTTGTTTAGGCCTCAGGTACACGGCCCGCCAGTATATAACTAAAATGCTGTTGAAAACTGACTTAAAACTAGAAAGAAAATACAAAAAAAATGTATACAAAATGCAAATTTACCATTAAATGAGAAATTGATGTGACAAATATATCAAAATGAAATACCCTTTCTCCTATTAGCACCTATCAGATATATAATAAGAATATAATTATGTTTAAATGCACGGAAAATAACAAATATGTCAGTTTTGCAATAAACTTTACATTGTGTCTCATTTAATGTACTTAGTACATGCGAATATTTATTGCTATGAAAAACGATCGTAATATTTACACTTCGTTTTATGTGATATATTTAATAAAACACCTTGGATGTACTACGATTAAATGTTGAAATGAGCGATGATAAAAATGTCAATTTACAAGTTTTATAAATTACCCGGGAATGTATTCAGGTAACGTAAGTGTCATCATAACTTCGAACGAATTCATCACCCATAAAATTGATGATTTCGAAACCGGGTATAAATTACGGAGGTGAGTGCCACATTATTACTTATGATTGTATATTTTAAACGTCAACATCGTTTGAAGATTTATATATATTTTTGTAATGTTAAATCACAGGTGTTTAGACATTCGTGCAATCATACGGCAAGTGAAACAGCAATTTCAGACCATGTAATTCTTTCGTTTCAGATTTAATATTTTATCAAAACACCATAAATATTCGTCACAGTGAACTGTTGCTTTGATTTATATTTTGTTCAGTCTAATAAAAGTACTTATAAGCGATCGATCCTTTAGAATACACATATGTGTTACATATATCTATATACAGTCAAACTTATGATTGAGGTCACCTCCGAATTAAGCCCGCCCTGTGAATAAAGGCCATTCTTTGAAAAACCGTCGCTGATTATTTAGAACAAACTGACGAATAAAGGTCATCTGTCAATAAAGGCCACATTTTGTCCTACCCAAGGGTAGCCTTTGTTCACAGGTTTGAAATGTACGTTGTTTTTATATACATGTATAACAATATAACAAAATAACTATATTCGGTGAGGAAATAACGATATACTGTAAAACCTCAATAATGAGATAATAACCTTCGGGACTCTAAAGATCGGTCCTAACAATGAGGTGACCTCATTATTGATTTGAATTATAGAGGAGTTATAGGAAGCCTGTTCGAAAATATGTGGTCCTTATATCAAAGTGGTCGTTATATGGCGATGGTCGAAATGTGAGGTTTACCAACACTTGCTTAAAGAATGGACATGAGTCCAAAATATGCCGTACATGTTTTCATTCAAGTAGAGTAAAAGGACGTTTATCAAAGCACTTCACTATTAACAATAACCTTTGAAAGTAAAGTACATGCATTTAAGTTGTTTATTCGTCCATACTAGCTTAACTTCCTATTACTGAACGTTAATAGTTCACGTTTAGCAAATGTAAACTGCTTGCGGTACGCGGAGGAACGGGTATATACGGTTTGGTTGCCAATGAATTTTGATTATGACACATGACCACCATCGTGACAGGAATATTGTTGATAACCAAATGACTATTTAAAACTTGTCTATAATAGTCATCTTCACATGACAGCTGATGTCCAAACATATGTATGGATAGTCTGTTACAACATCAGAGATTAAATTAATCACACGGGAATAGTGAACATTTTATAACGTTAGCCTCATGATTAAAAGTAGGTCAGTCTAGAAAACATAGACACTGGTATACTTTCATTTTCTAAAACCTGCATTTCTGGATCTTAGACAAAGCAGATGTTTGAATAATGCGCAGACACAGCGTATAAAACTATTATATTTATTTCTTCCTAATTGCGTGTGACTTTTAAATTGTATTCATCCTCAGCTGTGTAACAAAACTCGCAAATCAGTGAGTCATGTTCTCTGAGCAATATAAATCAAATAAGAAACATTTTGTTGAATGCTTAATTGTGCGAGTAACTTTCGTGGTAGTTAAACTGTTACTAAATTGATAAAAATAACTGTTAACATAATTTTTCAGATACGTAATGGATAAATTGGAACATCATCTAAAAATTTATGTTCATAATAAATGCATATATAAAAAATATATATTTAATTGATTGCCGTAGATTACACAACTACAACGAATAAAATTTACGATAAGAAATGATAATGTCATTGAAATTGTTGTTATCACGTATTTAAATAAAATCACTTGAATTTGATTTAGTTAAAATATCTTTTCATAGGCAAAGTCCCATTGTACTGTATGTTACAATTTCCTAGAACCACTTTGCAACTGGAACATTGCGTTATGCGCATGCGCTAATTACTAGTGACGTCATCATTTAGTGTTGCCCTAAGCAGAAAATAACTAACCAAACTGTGCTTGTATTACTAAGTATATAATTAAATGAAAAAAATTTCATTGCCGATAAAATATAGAAACATTAACAAGCAAGATACGTTCTGGTGATTAAATTACTATGTCTTATCTTAATACCCCAAGCTTGTGTAATAATTCACTAAGATTTAAGACGGCATAAATCTACGTTACGATGCGCGCTAAATTGTTCGAAATTCGAAACCTAGCATGTAATTTACCGATGTACGATCGGAGATTTATATGTTTAAACATAATGCAGCTTGTTTATACGGAACCAGGCGTAGATTGAACAGTTTGTTCTCAGTTTTTAGTTTATAAACACATACCTCCGCAAAAGGAGTGTATCTATGCATTATTGCTACTGTGTCATTTTAAATATACGCAAAACAGAAGTGTGGTAATTCTTGTATTTGACAAAAATGTCACAGGTCACCATGCGAATTCGAGAAAATGTATTCGTAACGTTACACTACATTAAAGAGTCTTCTTTTGTGTTTTAGATGGAACTAAATGCCACATTGAAACCCCAGTCCCTATCCTAAGATGCCTTTGTATTACTCGAAGGGTTCACGTAGGAACGGTAACTCTGGATTGTGGTGTTTAGATAACTTCGTTGTATTATTGCATTATGATGAATCTAATAACACGTTACGTAAAGGAAAAAACACCACGAAGAATCTAACGTGACGTTACATTACGGAAAATTTCTAATAAGACGTCATATGAATTGCCTTTCACAAAATGATTCCGGTGTTCTCCTAACGGAACCAATCAATGATGACATGACGTGGCAAAGAATTAAGTGTACAAGTACAGTGCAACTTCTCCTGGGCGGCCCTCCCTTGAGCAACAACGTCCCTTCAACAACAGTATGAATTTCCCACTGTACAATTTAACTATTAATGTAACCTCTCTAGAGCAACAACCTCTCAACAACAACATAATTTTGCTTCTCCCAAAGGCTGTTGCTTTCGAGATGTTGCACTGCAATGCCTGGACGTGAATACAACATTATATACACGATCCAATTCCTTACAAATGTATTTCTAACGGTGAAATGAGTTCATTCTTTGAAATACAGGATTCATTACAAATCAAATGCTACGAATTATCATAAACGAATGCACAGATATCCACGTCAATAAATCATAGTATAAATACAAACGTACAAATTATATTTCATAACATTTCTGGCTGGGTGTCAGAACTGTAATAAAGTGAATGGATCAAAAATCAATTTAACTAAATTTGCGTATTAGTTGTATGCCTATAAATAGATTTGATAAGCAACACCTTTAAATTAGTTTCATCCGGCCTCACCATGTCGCCAGAATTATGCAATTTCTCTTCTCGCACGTCTATAAGCTGTGTGCTATTATTTTGCAATTTTCCTTCTTTATTGTAAATGAGTCCTAATAAAACCCAAAGTCTGTTTATTGCATTCATACGGCTGAAATTACTGAAATTAGCGTCGAAAAATCTGGAATGATTTATTGTGGATGCTTTATTCACCAAATCCTAATAAAACCAAGCAGGATCCTTAACGGTGATTTAGAGTGAGCTGGTATAGAATGAGAGATGAATGTCTATGTGTTTGCCAGCAGTCTAATAGGACCTGCCGTGGCACCTGGTTGCAATAGCTTACCAATAAAGTGAAGCATTCAGCAAACATATTTGTTATTTTGTGTAGTATCGAAGTTTTACGTTCTATTAAGGGTGCATCGTGCCAATCATTGCATCCCGCATATTAGTGCGCCAATAGATCAGCGCCGTATTGGAAGTACCAAAAAGTATATTGAGATAAAATGAAACTATATTGCATAGTAAATACATTTGGCACTATTGAATATTTCGTTTTGCATAATACAGTGCAATCTCTTCAAAGCAACACCATTGGGGGAAAGCAAAAGTATGTTGTTATCAAAAGGTTGTTACTCTAGGGAGATTAAATTTATAGCTAAATCGTACAGTGGGGAAACATGCTGTTGTTGAAGGAAGGTTGTTGCTCAAGAGAGGGTCGCTCTGGAGAGGTTGCACTGTATTTTGATAAATGTTATTTTGGTTTGTCTTTATTTAACTGCACGATTAAAAAATGGCGTTTTAATCGTAGCCAATATAGAGTCCCGAGTGAACGGTCAAACTTTATTCTAACTAACATGTACACAATCCCAGGACACACATATATACTCGACACCCATCCTTATTACCTTTCCGGGGAATTTAATATAGTTTACTATGCGTTCATATCTTTCGTATTTAATTTACACAATATTTATCAAACAACCGCAATGACGTCACGGAGAATTCCTTCGATCAGATCTTTACATTTTTTATATTTTTAATGTGTGTTGTCAACTTTTTAAGCAATATACCAGCAGAAAGTGGACCTAAATGATTTTCCTGGATTTTGTGCCACTACTAACCAAGTTCACCGCAGGTAAGAGCAAACTTTCCATATGAATAATCAGTGGATGACGTATCGTCACCGGGAAGATAAGTCGCACCAAAGATTCGACCAAAGGTCCGTAGACCTCACTCTACCGATTGATCTGAGGTGAGGGGGGGGGGCAAACAAAAAGGGTTTTTGTGAACGAATGGGTATGAATTGTTATTACAACAATGCACACCATATGATCTCTACTGACTTTCTGTCATGACGTCATGGATCTCCATTCTTCCGATCCTGATTTTTTTCAACATGATATTTTGTAAATATTTATATATACTGGTCGTCATAAGAAAGTAACCATCATAAAAATTCTTCTATTTGGCCTAATATACTGACCTTGAAAGTTTAATGGTATACAGCAATTTTATGGTCATTAATGGATAACAATATGGTTACACATAATCGTAATAATGGTTAGTTGGCTTACTCGTTTCAGCTATTTCAAGAACTAAATTCATTTCGATTACTTGCGCTTTGTCTATTTATACCAACATCACTTACTGATTACTTTCTTATGACGGCCAGTATAGTTTAATGGACTTTAAACTACCCCCGTAAATATAGGAGACAATATAAGACGTTCCGTAGTTTAAACTTTATTATTCCAATGCATGCTTACTATACGATTGTAAATAAAGGTATAATTACGTACAAAGGAAACATCTAACTGCAAGTATATCCTCTTGGAGATTGTCTTTGATTTAATAAAACCAATCACTGATTGTTTTATATACATGGAGATTGTCTTTCTTTAATAAACCAATACTGATTGTTATATGTAGGTAAGGACTAAGCAATATATATTGGCATGAAACTAGCTTTGTAATTCAGCAAATATCAGACAACTATATGGAGAAATGTTCGGTAAGATAAGGAGGTGTAACAATGTATATTTTAACGTGCCAAAACGGAATGCCTAAAACAGTGACGTATGATGGTATTTTTTCATTTACGCATGCGCAGATGCGCAGAAACTCCACAATGGCAGAAGAAACAAAGGGACAGGGTGGGAACTGGTAACAACATGTTACAGTTTTTACTACCTTGTAGATGATATCCACATGTTGTTGTACATAATTATGGTTTTAAAACTGTCTGGTGGATGTTTAAAGTCTATGTTCTCTAGATATACTTTACAGACGTTTGCAAATCTATCAGATTGTTTTTTTATTCGTCAAATAAAAGTTACACTATAGAAGATTAAGCCTAAACATGGCACCATTGATATCTGCTAAAGAGGTCATAATATGTTAGCATTGAACAATAATATCATGACAAACCCTAACTTGAGATCCTAACCCTATACATTTACTCTATTCGTCTATATCCTCGCAATATGAATGTTCTGTACGCCGCCATCTTCTTTCTAGCGCATGCGCAAGCCAGTGTTTTGAGTAAAACGTCACTGTTTTACGCATTCCATTTTGGGACGCTGTATGTCCATTATGTTACATGTACCTAGAAAACACGAGTCGGTGAGGCGATACAAGATTCTGTCAATTAAAAAAGCTGCTGTAATACATATAACGATGCATCGGTACTATACAAGTATATGTACCACGTCCAGGGCCTCAGAGGATGTATTGTGTTTTTACCATAATATCTCATGCCGCGGCTCTGCAATAATGCCGCTAATTGCATGTTAACTACTGTACAAGAAAACGCCATTAGACCTTGCACCATGCTGGTAGTAGTTATATCTATATTCTTTACGACTTACAAAAACATTGATTTACAACCTGGTTGGATTCTCGTGTTAATCGTTCCATACAATATCTCTCTCGTAAAGCGTATCATTTATGATATTTTTAATGTGTTTAGACGCATTGCCAGTCAACAATGCTAAATTGAATGCAGAATTCTTGGCGAGCTTAGTTCCCTTGCTTGCGTATTTTTTATGTTGAAGCATAACTTGCCTTGTACTTTTCCTGACAAACTAATCTACGACTAATTTAGATATTACGAGGCGTCTGTCTCGTTGGAAAGGAATTGCACTCAAATCCTTGTAAAAAAGGCGTTGTTTGGTTGTACAATTAACTTAACAAGACATTATAGAATTGTTTAATGGTTGTAGAAAAAACGTCAATGACTATTATTGTATCGCCCGTAAACAGACCATCGCCCGCTCCCTACGACAATTGCACAAACCATATGATTGCAACGATAACACAGTTTAACGCACGAGAACGACCCCTAATTTGATGCATTCAGAGACATATAGACTCTCAAGCCAATCGTAAAAAGCCTATTTGTTTATTTTTTTCCAGAACCCTACGGTGAAATATAGGAAGATTTAACAAAACAGCCCATATTGTCTACGTCTGTGACACAGCTATCAAGATTTCGTTGCATAACGACACTGCACGAATTAAATAAGAATTACATTCAGATTACGTCGTTCGCTGGAACATTTTATAAATCAATTTTAAATTTCGGCACAGAGCTATCATTAGAAAAAAGTGTTTTATGCAATTTAGCTTCACATTTAATATGCAGTATAACCCCTGAAAATCGGACTCCCTGAAAACCAGAATTCTCTCAAAATAGGGTGATTTTCAAGTCCCATTTTTCCCATTCTATAAATCAATAGTTCCCTGAAAACCGGAATTCTCAGAAAATCGGACTTTTGGCCCCGTCCGGAGGGGGGTCCAGTTTTTCAAGGGTTTACTGTAATAAGCGGTATTGAGATCTGAAACTTACACAAAACGTCGATTTCTCGGTCAGTATTTAAGTCAAATGTTTAATATTACACGCCATGGTAAGTCAAAAATATTCTGAAATTAAACTAATTTGTTTTAATGTTTCGTGTTTACGCCTATGTTAACAATGTTTGAGTTACATACCGGTTGGCAGTAAACATAAAACTGGTGTTCGTGAATTCTGCACCGGTACAAACATTGTTCTCCGCAAGTACTAAAACCTACCAACTTTTCCAGATGAATAAATACATATGATAAATATTCTGCGATGGAGTACGAACAGCCTAAATTACATTTTTTTCAAACCCATTTGTCACAGAAAACATGTGACGCACCAAGGTCCATAGTTATAACGCTCTCCAAAAGTGCTAAACTAATGGGCTGCGAAATTATTATGAAGCCTCGTCGTTACGTACGAATGGCCTTTTTTATAAATCAATGATGGTTGTGATGGCACAAAGTTTAGAATTACGTTCTCAGATACTTTGTCAATATCCGTTGCCACATGTTTCAATATTGTTTCGTATGCCATTGGCAATGATATTATTTTTTTCTTTCATTTCGATTATTTCTGTCAACAATTTATCGCATTTTGGACAATGGGTCATTTTTTGTCCGTCTTGACTGACACGGACAAGTTAAACTTCGGGTCAAACAAGTAGAATGGTCGATAGCTGTGTGGTGTAACATGACCATTTGATGGATAGCAAGTGGCAACCTCTGTAACAGACTCCTTCCACTTTCTCATGTTCAAACCTATAATCAGTTTCAATTAGGTAATTGCTTTTTAAATGGCCGCTGTCTTGACGTGCATGGCCGGTCATTAGGCGATCACTGTGTACAATGCATACACCTGACCACACATTGTATCCGTAATATGCATTTAAGCCCAACAAAGACCCATACTGATAGATGTGAGAAAAAAGTAAAGTCACTTAACAAACGTGGCGCATTTTTTAAAATCTATTACTTTTTATCTGCTTGTAATTCTCGATCACAATTTTGAACACGTTATGTTTAAAATTACGTAAGAATTATTCAGTTTTGTTTATTCAGATTTTTTGAGGAAAAACACAGAAGAGTAAAATAATTGTAAATTGAAGGCCAATGAAGACCACTATAACAAACATACCACGTGTCTTCCATAACATTTTTTATCGACTAAGTTTATTTATTGACATCCTTTCTGTGTAACAAAATGTAAAATATTCTAAATGAAGGTTTAAATTTTATTTTAAAAATATATCCTTTACTAATATTTCATTAAAAATATGGGTATTATAAAACAATTTAACATCTTCTAATTGAAAATTCTGAATCACTGAATGGAGCATGAATTCAATTACAGTTTCTTAATTTAATAATAATCTTAACAATATCTGGAGGTCCTGAGCAAACCCTCTAATCATAGATTGTTGACAAGCGCCACCTAAGGACACTCTGGTGATCAATTTGAAACTTATACGCTCAGTATCTTAACTGAAAATGGCATCTATTGAATCCAGAATAATTTCTACAAGCGTCGCTTTGCTCTAAATGTTTCAATGCACGCCATTTGACACATATGTTCCTGCGCTGAACGGGTCTGCTCTTAACGCTCTTCGTCCCTGGAGGCCAAGATCGTTCACACTTCCAGTAATGGCGTCGTCATTTGAGATGCTTCTTGTTTTTAGACTCTTTATTCAAAATTATGGCTTGGTGTTATAAAATTGGTTTCCCAAACGAGTATTTTATCTCTGGGTGTTGGTTTTGTATGAAATAAATATATTTATACACGTAAAGACAAATATTCTCATTCAGTTTCACAAATCCGTCCGGGGATTTCGTTTCCCCGTTTTCCATTGAAAACGTAATCAAAACGGATAACACCAATTATTATGAAATTATCAAAAGACGTAATTACATATTTTCCTCTTAAATCGAATTACCAAAAACATTCCATTTACAAATGTAAAAGCTGCTTGTTCACTTTTGGCTTTTGTTTTCAAAGTCCCCATGTGTAAGAGCGAATAGGCAAACGTTTATAGCGGCTATGTATGTTGAGTCAACAATCAAACATTCATGGCTTTATTGTTAACACCAGTCTTTTTTCCAAATATGTTTATTGTAGAAAGCTGATTTTTTCTAACCTTTTTATTTCATTACCATTGCGTTGTTGTCAAATATTTGTAAAGACAGCTTCAGTACCACTAACCAGTATAAACTCGTTATTCAAAGATTTTTAGGCGAGGGAGAACCTCACTAAGGACCAGTTTCGAACATTTTCTCGTCATTGAATTTCGCGCCCTACTCCTAAAGCACCATCAGACTGGTTTGATGTATGATTTCGGCTTTATAAAGGCGTGGCATCACAAAGAAGACCGCCTGTACTCCAAGCCTGCAAGCCCTACAGAGCTTAAACCACACGTAAGTACAACATATTGAATAAATCAGGCAATAAAGTGAAATTATCGTTATGTTCCCTTATGCTCTAAACTAGATTATTCAGATATCTCAAAGCAATATTCTCATTCCACAGGGAATGCCAAACTGCCGCTTATATCATGCCAATTCTACCGCTTATATCATTAACAGAAAATAGCTGATGATCGCATAAAACAAATTTTATTTCAGAGATAAAACATAATGATTGCACAATTTTGTGAGCCTTTTTCCTCAATATAACGTACTTTTATTGCTTTATATTCCTCGCTATTCTATCACATAAAGTAATTGTATAATAAAAACGGTCTTTTGGAAACACAAGCCGAAATTTCAAGTTAAGATACAAACAGCGTAGTGGCACTAAACATTAAATGCAATAAATTGATAATTAACTTTATGATGCTCCTAAAACTGTTATGGAACATCAACGGAAAAGATGAGCAATTAAATGATTTATGGCCGAAATCATACGATTGTACTAAATACATTCTCAATATAGAATCTAAATTTGTGTGCGTTTATCTTTATGCCATTATGTAACTTGAAAATTATATTCCTAATCATTTATTGTTTTAATAATCAAAATGGTGTTATTTTATGTGATTAACTATATGTTTGCACTTACCATCATCGTCAACAAAGAGCTGCTAACGATAACGTGTTTAATGACGTCACTTCTTTAGCAAGTATCCTGTATGATTATAACACCACACCTCTTTAAGTTGAAAATTGTCTCGTGAATTTAGAAAAACATGACACGGACGACTTTTTCGATGAATAAATAAGTATTCAGCTATTAAATTATGTATCATAATCAGTCGATCACCATAATAAGCGCAATGACACAACCAATACTTTAACATGACCAGAGCAGCACTGAAAAAACTTCACATTAACACGACCATGACATCGCCACAATGCAACATTATGACAAGTTCATCATCTTTATTAGCACAATTAGAGTGACGTCACGATGACTTCATCAGCATAATTAGCGTGACGTCACGATGACTTCATCTGCATAATTAGTGTGACGTCACGACAAGTTCATCAGCATAATTACCATGACGTCACGACAAGTTTATCAGCATAATTAGTGTGATGTCACCGGCATGATTAAGTGTATATTGCGACAAGTTCATCAGTATGGTTAGCGCGATATCACAATAAGTTCATCAGTATAATTAGCGCCACATTGCAACTAGTCCACCACACTTAACTCACAAACCAATTTTACAATTGAAGGGGATAGTGCGAAGGTCTTCTTTGTTACAATTGAGATGCGCCTTTATTACAGTCACCCCTTCACTTGTTGTGTTATGATGTTACTCTTGAATGAGTCAAGTTAATGAAGCGCTCAAAAATATATGATTAACTGAGTAAGTATGTTTTATGACGGATGTTTTCCACATTCCTTTTATCTCTGATTTAATATTATCTGATGATACAGGACCCTTCATAAAACTATTAGCAACATTTCGATTATGCCAATCAATTTAGGATGGGTTTTCATAAGCCCTAACAGGCGGATTAAAGTGATTCATAATCTCAGGAGGTAATTTTTCCTTATGCATTTAATTATTCTTCTCTGTGTTACCAGACAAGTATACGATACTCACTTGTGTGCAGTATTTTGCAAAGTTACGTTTACGTTTACGAAACCATGGTGATAAAATATTACAGTGCAACCTCTCCAGAGTAGCCCACCCTTCAACAAAGGGTATTGCTTTGGAGAGGTTGCACTGTTTACTAAATACAACATATATATTTATACAATTTCGCGAGGAATATTACAATTCTAGTTTGTTAATATACTTTTGTTTAATAAAAGTTCAGTATATTATAATGTTTGGTACCATCCCAGTTATTTCGGTCAAACATCTCACTCAGGACTCAAATCCGCTTTTTTCGACCTACTTCCCGGTTGTCCGACCGATCCTATTTTTTGGCGGCGGTTCTAAAGTTTCTAACTGCAAAATCCAAATTACGAAAATATTTGGGGACGAACCGTACCTCAAAAATAAGAACGTTATGTGTAAGAAATGTTTTGCGTAATACCTAGCTTATTTTTTGTCTAGTAACCGTAGTTATGTCAATAATAGACATAAGCTTATCGCATTTGAGTTGCTTACACATGGAATTTAAAAACAACAAATAGTTCGTCGAAGTCAGCTTTAAGTGAGGTGATTTGCCAACCAATTCGTATTACAAGTTTTATTTCTCTACACAAACACATATCCATTTCTAACGATGACTACACATTTTACAGCATTTTCAAGTAACAAAATTCCACTTATAACTACATTATTAGTGGAAACAAAGTATAACATAGCCCGCTGAGTTTCTTAGAAAAACGTGTCAGAACGGCAGATCTTACAGTAAATCTAACATATTTTAACAAGGCCGTTTATGATTGAAGCCTATCTTGAGTAATCTAGCAGAATTTGTTGCAATTAAGTCTTGGCAAAGGAATGGCATTGAAAATAGCACATGACGGCAAACTATGAACGTAATGTTCCCTATAAAACGTGAATACGTCGTTTTCATAATTACATATAGCTTTCTTGTAGTTATAAAGGTCTTCAGAATTAATACATTGCAATTAGAATATTTATGATAATTGAATTTAATAAATTAGATAATTTGAAACAGATGATGAAACTATTTAATTACTTTGTATGTAAATTGAAAATATAATCAATCTATTATGTTTAACATTTATTTCGTTAAAATTAAAATTTACTGCTCAAGTCATAAAACTGAAATTGAGATTTTCACGCCAACATTGATTTCATGCACAAATAATAGCTCTGTTATTGTTTTTGTTATGCAGTTTATGAAACATGGAAAATATATACATATATATATGTAGTCATCTGGATGCAAATGAGGCCCACAAAATCAGTATTTTGAAGGGTTTCAAAAAGCATCTTTGAAAAACAGGAGGCAAAGGGTAGCATAATGAAGTTAAAGTATAAAGGAAATGTTGAAAGCCCGTCCCCAAATGAGCAGCAGTGTTAGATGATCTTATCATCCAGTTGTCATGTCTTTGAGATACCTGTCAAGCAAATAACGATCAGACCGGACGGCGTCGTGGAAACACTGTTACCATCACATAAGTTAACTTAACCTTAATTTTGCGACTGTTTTATAAACTCATTTGTGTAAAATAACTACAACATCTTCTGGAATACATTTCTGATTGTTTGCATAAATTTATACATACATATATATGGGGTAAATTGATGTAACATCAATGAAACTAGTTTGCATCATAGTTTTATCAGAATATATCATATTGTAAGAGAACAACGTTTTATCGTTCAAACACTTGAGGGAGGGAGGGGGAGAGGGAGAGCATGAGAGGGGGGAGGGGGGAGAGAGAGTGAGAATTTGTGTTTGTGATTCCTGCTGTAACAGTGACAATATCCTATTGCAATGAAATATTATACTAACTCTCTTACAGGATGCCTGTAAGAACATCATTTAAATGGTACCAGCTATTGAATAAGTAGTAAACAGATTATACGCAATGTAAAAATTTAATTTTGTTGTTCATAGTACAGGGTTCAGTAAAACCTGTTATCCTTCTGCATATTTTGGACTCTTTCAAATTCAAAGCTTATAATTATATAAAACATCAATTTATTTAAGAAAATTGGGTTATTTCTCTCTAACAGAGCAGAAAACATGGTGGCAAAAAAAACATTGCTCATTAAAAGCAATTGCTTCTTTATTCATTGTGGTAGTTTATTCAAGTTTGACTGGTTTTATAGACATGTTAACCGTGTAACATTGTCATCGTAAGGTAATATAAGTTTTACTTACCATTTTGAGCATGTAATATTAACAGATTTTGAGAAAACATTTTAAAATACATTCAAACCTGTCAATATAGACCTTCAGTCGGAGAAACAAAGCAAGTGTTTTATTTGAAGTGGACTTCTCAGTGGTACTGTAAAAATACCTTTAAAATTTCTAATATGACATAAATGATATTGATCTTTGGAGTCAGCTAGTATCTATTTGTCAATGAGACTGTATTCTAGCAAAGTTTCACATACGTATACGTAGAGCATACCACAAACTTGCAAACAATGATACATGCAATTTTTACCTGCTATGAGAAAGAAAATGTTCTTTTCAGTATTAGTTAAAGTTAAGATAACACATAAAATTGCTTTCATGAGCAATTTTCAATGAAGTATTACAAAATGATTCACGAACTTTTCACATTCAATCCGATTGCCACTGAAATTAGATTATCACTTTTACAAGTTGGTGAATTTTATCGATTTTCAAGTATATTTTCAAGTAAATTTTCAAGTATATATCATTAAAGTTTTACTGCAATTTCAACCAGGTCAAGCCTAAGCAAATAATCCATGCAGACGTTTTCACAAACTTGGATCTAGAGATAGTAAACAACAATATCTGCACATTTTGAACAGATTTTCAACCCAGTTCAAGCCCCTATGACCTAGAATATATATACAATCTATAATTACGACACATCGATGTATTGGTAGCTCTGGCTATCATTAGAGACCATAGCTAAGTACATGGGATGCCTGTGCAGCTCTCAGCATGTCTTGAAAGCCCTTGATATATACATCTATATGATACATGATCATGTAGGTATACCAGGTATGTATATCTATATGATACATGATCATGTAGGTATGAGTAGTGGATATCCTGATGCCTAGGATATCTGTGAGGGTCACAGCATACTTAATGTCTGCATACACTGTTTTCAGTATATGAAAAATAGGCATTTGTCTGAGTTTTAGGACCCGGCTCAAGCCCCAGGATCTGCCGCAAGACTATATGATACATAGTTGTGTAAGTATGGGTACTGGCTGTCATTTATGATCATACCCAAGTACCTAGTATACAGATGGTACTCGCGGCAAGTCTAAGGAAATCTGCCCACACAGTTTTGACACTGAAATACCACTATTCTGAAACATTGCTGTAGGTATTTGACTTACTTTGAGTTCCAATGACCTTGTGTTGGCCCGTGTGATATATAGATGTGTTGGTATGGTTACTGGCCATTGTTTGAGTCCAGGCATTTGGGGTAACCCTGTGGATTATAACGTGATAAATATTGACCAAAATATTTAAAACAAAAATAAACTATATTCATGTAATTTTTACTATGGTGTCGACCCGGTTTGAGCCGTGTTGCATACCCATATGACATATGATCATACAGACATGTGTATCAGCTGTTATTTAAGACCATATCCAAATACCAAGTATACCCTGAGGGTCCTAGCGTGTCAAATTTTGCACCTTTGAAATACACATTAGCAAATGCATATGTTATTGTGCTTTAAGTCAGTCAAGAAATAAAATGTTGTTGTTGTATTATTAAATTTAGAACATATCAATAAAATCTGGATTATGTCGTTCTAAATGCAAATTATTAGACATAAATTTTGTAATTATATGCATATTTTTAGATAAGTAATTTGTTAAGTTATAAATCTGATATATGGAAAACATAAAAGGTGTCAATGTCTAATTGTTGGCCAATAATGGTTAACAACGCATTGCTTCTTTACATGCCCCAGGGTTTGTTGTGGTTGATTTAAAAAAATCCATCTAAAGATGAGTAACCATGACAAAATCTGTGACTGTGTACTTGAGACATGTGCGTGAATTTTGAAATTTTGTTTCTCATTTATGGGAAACAATATCGACCATGACCCGTGACTGCAATCGCACGGTCATGAGTCGTATCTTTTTGGCCCGATTCGTCCCCGAGTTAATTCGTACTTTTTGGCCCGATTCGTCCCCGAGTTAATTCGTACTTTTTGGCCAGATTCGTCCCCTAATTAGTTCGTACTTTTTTGGCCCGATTCGTCCCCAAGTTAATTCGTACTTTTTAGCCTGATTCGGCCCCTAGTAAGTTCGTACTTTTTGGCCCGATTCGTCGCCTAATTAGTTCGTACTTTTTGCCCCGATTCGTCCCCAAGTTAATTCGTACCTTTTAGCATGATTCGTCCCCGAGTTAATTCGTACTTTTTGCCCCGATTCGTCCTCGAGTTAATTCGTACTTTTTGACCCGATTCGTCCTCGAGCTAATTCGTACTTTTTGACCTGATTCGTCCCCGAGTTAATTCGTACTTTTTGCCCCGATTCGTCCCCTAGTTAGTTCGTACTTTTTAGCCTG
Source organism: Lutraria rhynchaena (assembly GCA_008271625.1). Taxonomy (NCBI): domain Eukaryota; kingdom Metazoa; phylum Mollusca; class Bivalvia; order Venerida; family Mactridae; genus Lutraria; species Lutraria rhynchaena. The sequence continues at coordinate 158,156 of VIBL01000354.1, forward strand.
ATTCGTCCTCGAGTTAATTCGTACTTTTTAACCTGATTCGTCCTCGAGTTAATTCGTACTTTTTGGACAGATTCGTCCCCAAGTTAATTCGTACCTTTTAGCATGATTCGTCCCCGAGTTAATTCGTACTTTTTGCCCCGATTCGTCCCCGAGTTAATTCGTACTTTTTGCCCCGATTCGTCCCCGAGTTAATTCGTACTTTTTGACCCAATTCGTCCTCGAGCTAATTCGTACTTTTTGACCTGATTCGTCCCCGAGTTAATTCGTACTTTTTGCCCCGATTCGTCCCCTAGTTAGTTCGTACTTTTTAGCCTGATTCGTCCTCGAGTTAATTCGTACTTTTTAATCTGATTCGTCCTCGAGTTAATTCGTACTTTTTGGACAGATTCGTCCCCAAGTTAATTCGTACCTTTTAGCATGATTCGTCCCCGAGTTAATTCGTACTTTTTGCCCCGATTCGTCCCCGAGTTAATTCGTACTTTTTGCCCCGATTCGTCCTCGAGTTAATTCGTACTTTTTGACCCGATTCGTCCTCGAGCTAATTCGTACTTTTTGACCTGATTCGTCCCCGAGTTAATTCGTACTTTTTGCCCCGATTCGTCCTCGAGTTAATTCGTACTTTTTGACCCGATTCGTCCTCGAGCTAATTCGTACTTTTTGACCTGATTCGTCCCCGAGTTAATTCGTACTTTTTGACCTGATTCGTCCTCGAGTTAATTCGTACTTTTTGCCCCGATTCGTCCTCGAGTTAATTCGTACTTTTTGACCCGATTCGTCCTCGAGCTAATTCGTACTTTTTAACCTGATTCGTCCCCGAGTTAATTCGTACTTTTTGGCCTGATTCGTCCCCTAGTTAATTCGTACTTTTTGGCCCGATTCGTCCTCAAGTTATTTCGTACTTTTTGACCTGATTCGTCCCCGAGTTAATTCGTACTTTTTGGCCCGATTCGTCCTCAAGTTATTTCGTACTTTTTGACCTGATTCGTCCCCGAGTTAATTCGTACTTTTGGCTCGATCCGTCCCCTAGTTAGTTCGTACTTTTTGGCCCGATTCGCCCCCGAGTTAATTCGTACTTTTTGGCCCGATTCGTCCTCAAGTTAATTCGTACTTTTTGACCTGATTCGTCCCCGAGTTAATTCGTACTGGTTGATCTGATTCGTCCTCGAGTTAATTCGTACTTTTTGGCCTGATTCGTCCCCTAGTTAGTTTGTACATTTTAGCATAATTCGTCCTTGAGTTAATTCGTACTTTTTGACCTGATTCGTCCTCGAGTTAATTCGTACTTTTAGCATGATTCGTCCCCGAGTTAATTCGTACTTTTTGGCCCGATTCGTCCCTGAGTTAATTCGTACTTTTTAGCCTGATTCGTCCACTAGTAAATTAGTACTTTTTGGCCCGATTCTTCCCCTCATTAGTTCGTACTTTTTGTCCCGATTCGTCCCCAAGTTAATTCGTACTTTTTGACCTGATTCGTCCTCGAGTTAAACTGGTTTTGGATAGTTGTCGTTTTAATAGGCTGGACTAAATATTGAGATTTTCGCAATGTATCATTTTACTGTGCAACTATTTTTTCACTTTTTCACCGTCCGTCAACAATTTTTCAGTCATATACGGCGGCCGGTTCACCTAACAAGTTTTTCTAGACTGTATCCTGACCAATATTAACTTACCCTTCTACATGGAGCCGGCAACATCTCCACATAAGGAGGAAAATCGACATTTTTGTCCAATTTTCTTAGAAGGGTATGACCTGCCGCTACAGGGATTTAAACCCAGATTGCCAGGTTACAAGTCCAGCGCACTAACCCCCCGGACCACGATCGCGGCCCACTGTACATATATAACATTACAAATATTAAACACAATGAACACATCAAGAAAATTAATTTTGGGTTTTAAGTCAATACCATGAGTATTATATTCACTGCATTACATAAGTTTCAATTTCATGCTAGGTTTTAAACCGATTCGTAAAGTTACACCAATCATTCAGGGAGATAGTTTGTTCGGTCTTGTGTATCCGAAAAGTGGTTCACTGTTTTTTTTTTTTTAAAAAAATGGCGCAAACGGGCATGGAGCCAATTTAAACATTCATCTATTTTTTCTATTATAATAAATTCGTTTAGATATTGGCAATATAAATATTACATTTTATTTATTATGAGATCGCGAATTCAACAAATATGTGTTTAAATATGTGTTTACATGCACTAAACCTTTCCAGAGATTTAAAATTTCATGCCCGCTTTTTTCTTGGCCCCAATACGACAGCAAAAAGCGGGTAAACTCCCCGATGTTATTACTTATATATCCATATCTTCAATAGAATTTCTGTCGCAAACTTGTATAACATTTGACTAAGAATGTTGCTCAGAGCCGCGCACAGATTTGTTTCTGAATATAAAACATTCCTGTTAAGCAATATAAGTCTGGGCAGATAATTACAACAAATCTTTTTGAGACAGTAGTCCTCACAACTGACATAACATCCCACTTTCTACGCTAATTATGTCACCTCTTATTAAACTGTACGCGCACTGCGCGGCTCTTACATAAGTGTGTTTTGTTTCATTGATTGGCGCCGAATAAAAGGCGCCAAACATAAGAGGGCGACAACAAACTAATTTGGGTTCCAAGAAGACTGGTTTCCGTTGGTTGTTATCAACACAGTTTAAGTTGTGATGTACTTCAGTTGCTGTGCTGGTTTCCAGATATTTGGAAGTAGTCATATGTTGTCATGGTAGAATACTATGTAGCATAATGCTGATTAAACTATTTGCAAATCTATTTGAATCCATCAACGTGAAACTAAAACCAGTTTGCTATTTTGTTTTAATGTGACTTTTTGTCACTGGGGTTTAACACCGTTTTTCAACACTTTTCAGCTATATACGGCGACCAGTTCACCTAACCAGTTTTCCTGGACTGTATACTAACCAGTACTAACTTACCCTTCCACAAGAAGGTGGCAACTTCTCCTCATATGGAGGGAAATCGACATTTTTGTCAAATTTTCATGGAAGGGTATGACCTTCCGCGACCAGGATCTTCGGTTTACAAGTCCAGCGCACTAACCACTGGACCACGGTCGCGGCCACCAGTTTGCTGTCAAGAAATTCACTTTAACCAACCAAAAGCAGTAACTAAAGCTGTTTAAACTCAATCTAGGCATTTTCAGACTCTGGCAGAAATTATGACTGAACTGCAATTTTGTTACAATTTGTCTTCAGTTTTCACGACCCGCCAGAGTCTCAAACATTGCAACCTCCAGTCGTACTGCTCTGCATTGCATAAACCAAACCGACCAGGCATGAGCTAGCACGGCGGTTTCTCATTCGTCAAGTAAAATTAGCCGTTAAACAGACGGTAATATATTCATGAAGGTGATCACTCATATATTTATCTGTAACCACAGTAATTAAACACGTCAACATAAAAGCGTTCTTTGCAAACTCATCGGGACATACGCGGATATTTATACAACCCAACCTTTCATTTCTCTATCAAAAACCATCAAATGAATATGAACAAAATTGAGAAATAATCAGCCTTTATCACGCTCTCACAGTGCGAAGGGTCATTCTCGTGAATGATGATAACGATAGTGATTTGTTTGAATTAGTACAGGATGTGTCTAAAGGTAGATTTCTCTTAAAACATCAGCCCCCCACCCGATGTTGCTGGGCTATATAAACGAGGGAATATTGAGTTTATCCGAAATCCATTGATTTTAATTACAGATTAGTAAATATCCGTCTGAGCCATAACTCCAAGCCCTTGATCATCGTTCTAAGGACTGATTTAGACCGACAGAATCAAACTATAACATACATATGGTGTGTTTCTCTCTAGCCGAGGGTTCCCGTGTAGTGAGAGGTTTATTTGCCTAGTAAAGAAACGTGTAATTGACAAGAATTTACGCTCTTCCGATATCTTGAACGTTTTATGAGCGCTAGAATTTTATTGTTAGGTTCAAAGGTTATCAACGATTGAAGTCATTTGTCTGTTTCTGAATCGGTATTTGTCCCCGGATAACAATGTTTTGGTGCTTGCAAGAATATTCATTCTGAAGCAGTAAATTAATGATAGGCAAGGCTTATGTTTCATTGTCCAAACATTCTGAGAACTGGATAACATGTGGATTTCTGACTATTGTCAGATAAAGCTGAAGCGTGTCGATAAATTCTTCTCCGAGACCTGCGAAGTTATCGTAAACAGGTACTGTAACAATGTCTCCACGAAACATTTCCCATGCATTAATATTAAAATATAGGGCTCGACTAAGATCAATGGTTCTGGTGTTTATTATTCTGTGTGCTATCGCCGACAAGGTTCAATACTAACTCAGAGCTATAAAGTGTCCAAATTTAGTAAGTAAATTTATGTCGTTTCATTTCAGCTCCCAACAACCACCACTTATCCCATGCTCGTTAAAATCAAGATCTATACATCACATAGACTACCAAAACACCAGACTGCTGTTTGTATGTTGAGAAACAATTGTTTGAGGAACGAGAACAGAAGGTATGTGTGTACGTCTGAATAAATGACAACAACAATTCTATCAGCGTACCACAATTTGTTCCTTCTTGTTGAAAGAAATCATTAATTGTCATATTACATATAATTGTTCCTTGAGATAACACGGGGTAATTACTTTACAAATCTTACTATGCATTGTTAGTTCGTTATTAATTTGTCAGCAACGCTATTTTTGTTGCCGTTTCTTTCATAGTGTTATCAAGATCTGTACATTGGTAGCCAGAGAAAATGCGAAATAATTGAGCGCCCATGAAAACAGAGGGTCTGCTTAGTTTTTGTCTGCGAAATTGTTCCGAAAAAAATCAACTCGACTACTCGTTTTTGTCATGCTTCTGTGCCTTAATTGAAACATTCCTATAATAAAAAAAAGGTACATTTTAATTGGTCACTCCATGAGAACAAAATAGTAGCCAAACGTTTGACGTAAAAGCAAATAATATTACATTGCAACCTTATAACGAAAATGTTATGTAATAATTAATTGCCCATTCAATTAAATTGGAATTGAATGTTTGCATTGATGATTAGACAAAATAGTTAAAGCATAGCAAGTAGCATAGCATAGCATGCGGTTTGGTGTCCGGAATTAACCATCGCGTTACATGACTTGATACTTGCATAGACAACTAAATGTAATTGTGTATGAATAAACTAAATTTAATGCAGTTGTAGCATTTATGCAAAACAAGTTTCTGAAGAAAATGGCTCGTTTGGAACCAATTCTTCAAACTAGAGCTCGACGCGGGCCAGAGCATATCGACGCAGTATTTTGTGTAAGTGCTCGTGACACCGTTTTAATAACACAATCGTGATAATCACTGATAACAACATAAGTACTCGTTTTATTCCAGGATTTACGTTAAATTGTTTAATTAACAATAAAAATATAAATATCTATGCTAAGATCATAATCCTCGCACACATTACCCTGTTGTTGTATGTGAAACTCATATTTTAGTACTCAAATAAAGTTAATTAAGTTGCCATTATATGTTTATAATTATCCTCATCTTAACAATTTTCTTACACAACAGAAATTCCGTGAGTTCATTTCCAGTTTGTTACAGCAATTTAGGGTATTGGAAGCTATCTTGAATTCTTTGTAGAACTTTGAATTAAGGCAGCTAACACCATTAATCAGAAATACTTAGATTTATCATGCTAACAAAATTATTTTCTAATTCAATTTTCTTAAATATTCGCCAATTTTTAGCTAGTTAATTAATTAATTCAACACTGTCGTCCTTTTAGAGAACACAGTGAAAATTGCATGCATTATTTATATAGTTTCATACGCACTGAATTACATAAGTTTATGGCGATATGCACCCATTAATTAATTTTGTACGCCCAAACATGCATATAATTACGCTATGTAATTTATTTAGTTAATTTTATTTCCAAGTTAGATTGCGTTTATGTTTGTTAAGGCGATATGTAAATAGCTGGGGGATTGTCACAGACTTAACATGAGAACTTCATTTATATCAGTATAAACCGCAAATTTTGGGATATAAACATTCACGTGAAACACAATTCCGATTTTTTTAGTTAGAATCACAGTACGCAAGTACCGATTCAAAACATGATACGGAGTTTGCAGACCAACGAGAAACGAAAATGCGTTCTCGTTTGTCGTTAATCTTATAATAAGACACTATTAATGTGGTATTTTCATATTTGTATAGAGAACTAGCTTTTAATGTACCGATCAGTTAGTCAGTTCATCCATAATTGATGTGTGTGTACACTGAACGACGAAAGAAACGTTACAGATTTTATTTTACATATTTTGAATGCTTTGACTAGTTTTTGTTTTTCTGTATTAAACTGAAATGAAGGAGAAATGTAACTTAACAGTCACGTTATGTCTTAAAGTTTGCAAAATACATATACCTACAGTGTATAATACAATATTACATTTTTGAATTTAGTATATTGTAAAGTTTCTTTTGCACTGAGTATATTTCGGAGAATTTTATTGTAAAGTTTATTAATGTGCTCAGTGCATTGTAACGTTTCTTTTTGTCTGCAGTGTATTGTCTAACTTCTTTTTTAATTTAGTGTATAGTTTCTTATTGTTTCAATTAACCGCAAACAGAAATTGTTAAAAGATCATAAATCAAGAAATATCCTAGAAGAGAATAGGATTCGAAAAACACAAACTAATGCATTATTGAATTAAAGACTTAATGAACACCTAAGAAATATATGGCTGTTTGTTTTCACAACGAAAATCAAACAATTCGTTCTAATATTTATTACTGATGCCACTAATTTTAATTCCACCACCAGGTTTTGTGCTTAAACATTTTTGGGAATGTGACACGAAGTCAATTGGATTGTGCGTTTGTGGAAATGAAGAAGTTAAATTAAATGAAAATCGGTTTTATTAATCAGAATTGGGCAGAATAGAACGGGATATTTGCTTCGGATAATTTCTGAGAATCTTATCATTAATACATGCAAAAACAAAATATTCAGCATCGATGAAATAATTTAATCATAAATTGGCGTTTTCATTTAATTATCTACATTGACCAACTATAAAATGGTACGAGTATACCCCTAAGTTTTTATACGAACTTAAAAATAAAATGTTGAATTTCATAGATAGTAACATCATCAGTTTTAATGTTACATGAAATGGATTTCGTTGAGAAGAAAAACAAGAAATTGTAAGTCTCGCCAATTTGCCTTCAACACATTTGATGATATAGTCTAGATAATGGCGATGAAAGTCTAGATAATGAACATGACAATAGATTTGTTTTCATTATCTAATTTTTCATTAGTCATTTTTTAGTAATCTTTTTCAAACTTCAATTGATAATGATCAGTCTTTGTACTGTTTAAACTTATTGACATTAACCCCCTTAAATCAGGCCCTAATGACCCCTAAATGATCATATATGGCGGTGATTTTATCGAAAGTAAATCAATATGGCGATAAATGACACAAATTAAACCGCTTCCGGGAATTTTACGACATTGTGGAATATACAATTTTACGACATCCCGTAAAGAGAAAAGTAAAACAAATTGCCCCTAAGACATTAATTTGAGAATTAAGATGTCAATATTATGATGAATAAAACAAATTAAAATAATGTGATTAATGAATTTATTAGGGATCAATTCTAAATAAGAAATAATCACCTAATGATCGTCTCTTTTATGTAAAAATACGTCAAAATTTAGACGTTTGTTTAGTTGAAAAATTAATTACACCATGGTCATAATTGTACAATAGAAACATCAACATTTGGTGCGTTTTAATATCATTTTAAAAATAACTGACATATATATTACGCGTGGTTTACACATAGAATAATAAATCATAAATTATAAACTTCAACCTTTTCTTTGGCAGTAGATGTCAACACAATTTAAAACATGATTAATATCAACTCTCTACAATTCTTTTAATGTTGGAAAATGAACTGTCCATAAAATGGCCGCATATTTCAAGAAAATTTCCGCAGAGTTATTTGTGGATACTTATGATGATTTTAATAAATTAATCACGTTTTTGCGTTATTTACAGCTGTGGTAACACTATATTTTACCACTTATTATTTGAACAAATCCGTTTTAAAGCAATACTCAAATCAAAGCAAACATTATGCTGAAAACATCTTATTAATACATCACCTAATAAAATTATGTTCTTGTCGGCGACTTGCAAAGTAACTGCGGAGGGCCACTTGGTTCGTATACTTACAAAATTACTGAATTTAAGGCGTGTTAGTGATCTACTGTTACCCAGCAATAAATGTAAAACAAAATACATTATTATAGTTATCAAATCCAGGCGACAGTCGGAACTTTGCTCTCGGCGTCCAACGTCGGGGGTGCTGCCTGGCGCCTCAGCCTGCATAATTAAGACGGGTCTTTGTAAGCAACGCTAATGTAAAGAATTTGTAAACTCACTAAATTAGTTTCCACCGGGGTCGGTGAATAATGATCTTCAAGTCATGAGCTAGGTTAAGGCAACTATTCTGAAAGCTTAGACAAATTCAATTTATAAAGCAATTCGGGTCATTTACGATCGCTCAAACACTATTATTACGCGAAAACTTGATACAGGGACTCCTGCGAATTTTGAGACAACAAAACGCCAGCTTTGGGAGGCTGAGCAGAGGCAAAACATACTATTCAACTATAATAACACACAATTGAACGGTTCGGTGAATCCAAACAGGCAAACGACTCCGATTTTCACTGATTTGTTCGCCCATTCAAATTACCCTGTCAGTATAAGAGATAAATTATACAGATATTAACTAGAGCCAATCAGAAAGCTGCGAGTTTAACATCATTATCGGGTAATTTAACGATTGGCCAATCATGGAAGCACAGAGGCGTGACGTCACACCCGTTTATAAGGCATGCCTCTTGATGAAGAATACAAAGTTAATTCACTTGAAGAAAAAGTTAAACAAACCTGAAGCGGTTCATGATTCGAATGTGTGGAATTTTAGTGGTTTAGATTTAAATATTATTGATACACTTTTGGACTAGAAGTGGATATAGAATTTATTGAATGTCAATGTACACTGACAAAATGCAGCCTATCTCAATGGCAGTAAGCAGGTCGTCTGCTTTTAGTCGACCTCGTTCTAGTTCGCCTATAGATGTAGAAAACACAGCGGAAGATCTTTCAAAAAAGGACGTGCCGGCGATGTCCCCACAAAATAATGAAGATAGATTATCTCCGGACCCCAGTGAATCAAAACTGTGCAATGGACGTTTAAATTTCACTGAAAACAATGTGTCATCATTTAAAACTCCGTTAAGATTCGGCGTGGACTCAATAATATCTCATAGCTCTCGTTCAGACATCACGGTGGAAAGTTCAAAACAAGATCGACATCATTCACCTACGAGATCTATCTCACCAAAAGATAGGGACAGGGATTCGGATACTAGCGTCAATATGTCGCCTAGATCGGACACATCCAGTCCGCTATCCGCAGCCTCACCACCCGGGCATAAATCTCACATGTCATCGTTCAGTATGGATGAAATTCTGGGCAGGAGCCCACCAACATCACATAAAGCCGACACCTCTGGAAGCCCGGCATACGTGCCGAGCCCGGCACATGAAACACGGTGGCCCGGGGGTCTGGCTGTAGGGGCTGGGTTTCCATGGTTACCGTCCTCAAGAATATCACCTCCGCCAAGTAAGTATTTTAGCAACTGTCAATATATATATATATGTTTTCAAGAGACACAGGGTCAAGATTTGTATTCAATACTGCATCGTTTTATCAGAATGTCCGATCATGTTGGATTTCAACAGTTTTATATTTAAATATTTAATTTTCTTTAAGAAATCGTTCTGTTTGGCTAAGTAAAATGACATAACATGAGTGACAATATCATTCTGCAATGGTTAATTCAAGCAAATTTTGAAACTTTATGCAACATTTAAAATGAAAGATATCGAATTAGTTAATTATGCAAACAATATTCATATCCAAAACTTTGATTTCCATAGACGTTCAAGCAAGTAGAATAATTAACGTGCATTTAATTGTATGACAATCGGGTATAGGTACAAACTTTTTTTTGCTAAATTTCAGTCTTCAAAATTAATGATATTCAATAATTGATGCTTAATCGAACCTGTAATTAGTTTATGATTGAGAAGCGGAAGTTAATTGGAAACAAATTTGTTGTATTCATTTTTATACAAAGCATTTAAAACACCCAATTACTGTAATTAATGTAAATATGTGATTGAAACATGACTTCCTTGACCAATTAACGCAATTTAAGAATGCTATGGTTTTATTGTTCGTACAGATGGGACTATAATTATATAGATATTCAATTGTCTTATGAATTGTATTGTTAAGGATTGTTTTAATTAATTAATTTAGCGCTATATTAAACTCGCTATGCCAGTGAGAATGCGTTAGTCATAATTTGTTGGTTGATGTTATCAATGGAAACAGTTTATAAATTTATCATAAACCGCAAACTACACATATACTATTTTCAGAGTGGCGTGGTATCAAAATGATTTACCAACATGATATATACATATATTTGTACTTAAGACAGGTTTATATTTTTTTATGAAAATTTTATGAAATATATTCGATGTCTAAAGATGTTTAGATAATTTCGTTTTAAAAAGTTTTTCCCGAAATGCACCTCCTCACCGCGAATTCGTATCTACCCCCCATTTTAAGCCTCGGGCTAAATGTCTCATATCTGATACTCGCAGACTAATTATGAATATCATGTGATATTTTATTAGATTTCACACATATCTGCAGGACTACAAAGTAGTATATTATATAAGTGTACATATCCACTACACATAAAACACACGTGTTTTCAAGCATTTTCCACTCGTATTGGAGTGACTTTATATGATCATTATTTGCCAAGATGCTATAATAATTTCTCGTGTAACTGTATGGTAAATGTTTATGATAGCGGTTTGAAATCCGACTCCTATATTACCTGGTAAAGTAGTTGTTAATAGTATAATTTGCGTAAATGTAGTATCATATACATTTAATGATCACGGCTGATATAGGTGTATTATTTCATTGACAGAGACTAGAATTAATGACAGCAAATTATCTTTTAAGAGCCGGGAACGCTCCCTTAATTTACAATGTCGAAAAAAATCTACATCATTCAAATGACTTAATGTAAAAAAACGAATTTTCCAATAAACCGGAAAAGGGCGAACGGGCTGTGATGAGTTTTAAACAATGCGGATGTAGCTACTTTCATTTTATGTTCAATTAATTACATGCGCAAAAAATCAGTGCATGCAGAATTGTATCAGGAAGTGATTAATTACAAACAATGCGCATTCACTTAAATGTGAATTCGAACTAATTAATGTCAAGTTTAAAATACAAAAGAAACACAGTGTTGATGAAAGTTAACTTTTGCCTGATAAAAATTACTCAAATGCGAATGTGCAATAAAACACAAAAAATGCTTAGATCTAAACTTGCTTAGAAATACAAATTTTCGTTGTAATATTTGTCTAAACGATGTTTTTGCTTCTATTATTAGTCGAATATTAATCTATGCATCTAGATTTGGTGCACAAAATACGTGTTAATCAAACCGTTGAAATATATGATCCAATGGTTGAACTTCTATATTAATCTGTTCGTCAACACGTCATAACTACAAAATATATGTCAAGAAAAAAAGGGTATTTAACAATACATTTACACATACAACTATAAATGAACCAATTTGAAACTCATGTATCTGAGAATTAATGAATTTTTAACCAGTTAAGTCAGTTAAAAACGAATTAATTTTCATACTTTGAATAAAATGATATCATCTTAGAATCGGCGTCTCTTTAACTCCATCAAAAACGTGACCTATCAGCTATACGCGCGAATTAATCATTTAAATTACAAAATTTATGTAATTTTAATACTACCTTCTTACAGCAAATAATTATTCTTTGTAAGTAAATTATCATTGGATTATGAGTGCTCATTAAAAAGAAGAGAAAAATCAAGTTATTTGAGAATTAGCAGTGACTGACTTGAGTTCCCTAAAATTTCAAGAAAAACAATGTGAATGTATTTGTTTAAATAAATAACAATAATTTATCTTAACGCCTATTTTTTATCAATAATTGTTTAATAAGACATCTTCACAAGCTTTTTTCATAATCAATTTTGAAATGTTCAAAACTATTTTACGAAAACAACTCATAACTATCATAACCACCGAATTTTCACCATGGTTTCAACATAAAATATTTTCAAGAGAGAAAATTGGATTATTTTATTGAAGCAAAAATATTTTCAAAAATATTGAATTCTATGCTTTGAAGACTTACTACACTTCGAAAATTATCTTATTAGTAAAAAACGATATAAAACTTTTCTGGAAGTAATATGCGTTCTTTTTTATTTTTAAGACAATGTAATTTTATTTGATGTCATTTTATCCATTATTCATGTTGACACCCATATCTCTGTGACCATTATCATTCCATAATATTCATTAAAATATTTCTATAAATATTTTGCTTTTACTTCGGTCACGGTTAAAAAAATGTAAATTAATTAAGACCTAAGTTTGATAATAAAATTCATACAAATTATGAATAAGTAATGATTTTGTTCACTGATAATCAATTTCCAATTTTTTATCAATTAATAAGTTCCGTTTACTATGTCATAGTTATTAAGTTCAGTGGCTTTCAAATATTCGAACAATTCAAGTCTTACTTTGAATTTTTATTTATATTTCCCCAATAAATAAAATATTTGCCACACGCAATCAAGTTTTAATAGAAAATCGGTGCCGTGTAATTTCTACATTATCGTAAAATTTGCTTTTTTCACAGTGACATGCGTATTCAGGGAAGCGTAGCGCGTAAGATAATTATTTTATGATTCGATTTTAAAGCCAGTGAACTGTTCTGTAATCAAGACTGTCTATGAACACATTGATCGTTGAAATTATCAGTAACAAGAACGTAAAACAAGTCTTGTATAACTTGATGTCATTGATGAGGAACAACACTTCATTATATTTTGTATTATTTTTCTTTTCATTGCATTTTTTGTTAAAAAAATATAAATTTTGTATCAGAATTATTCGATTTTTGTGACACGTTATATAGTATGTACATTATATCTCGCCCCCTTAGGATGAAAAGGGTCTATCTGCACTTCACAATAGAACCAGATAGGCCCTTTTCATCATAAGGTAGCGATATTTTATGTAGCAATATTAAAACAAATTTAGTTAATTTCTTATACATTTTTTCTATAAATCTTACTGCTGTGAAACATATTTTTGATTTATTTAAATACCTTTCTGATGAGTAAACGAATTTTTTGTGTCACGTTAAGCAAAATAAAACAGTTTAGAAAACAATGCTGGTGCTTTTAGACAAGGACCCGTATTTACACATTATTTTCACATTTTTTTGTCGTTTAGTTTATTTTGTTACATGTGAATGGTTAGTGATAAATTCAATAAGTCTTGGTTTAAATTTTAGGTACGAAATAGGTTTACATATAAATTCAGCTTCACAGAATCCGTACTTATTTAACTAATCCAGACATCATAATGCTTTTAACTAATGGTTCTGAGTGGACAAGCTGATACATAATAATCTGTTGAAATTGCTAAAAAATGACACCGGTGATCAGTATTTCTTTTTTTAAATATGGCTGTGAATGTGACAAAGCATCATATAGAAATATTTTGCAGCCTCTACTTTTTAAACAAGTAAATGATACCAATTATTATCATTTCTGTGTAAGATTGAAAGAACGAACTTAAGAGCACACAGATTAATGAATAAATTGCTCATAGTTTTGAACAAAATTGACTGATACAAATAAAATACGCAGATTTATATTTTACAAGTTTTCATAGACTTCTACATTCTTCTATTTAATACTTATAGGTTATGTGTTGATGATTAACAAATGTCATTTCTGTTAGCCGTAAACATTCCTAGTTACCATGGTAATAAAATAAACAGAAAATAATGAAAACGCTCGTCATGATATTAACTTTATGAACTTTCATGCCTTCTATTCCGCTGGGTATCAACATTGAGATAATGAATTAATAATGCATAATTTTAACCAACCGTGTAACTGCCTCGAATAACTCATCAGAGATCTTTGAAAACCGATTATAATGTCGCTAATAAGGATTTTATTGGCATGATATCTTCAAACTTGTATCATTAGTAGGCGAATTTCATGACACTGTGGCATACAGCTGATAAGCCTTGTTAAATCATGATTTATTTCAAGGCTTCGCGCTGCAGTAACTCGTCACAATGTTGACACCCATTGCCAGCGCCGGCATATCAAAGTGCGTTTAAAGTTCGGACATGAACTCATTTTCTGCGGTACCCTACCGATAACGTTCTAGGATTTACTGCAATTATTTCCAGTCCAATCTTTTATCACCCCTTCAAAGCTCATCAACTGGGCAATTTAGCAAGAATTTCATAGCGCCCTCTATTTGACACAAACAACCATAGTGGCAGTCTTATCGGGTGTGTTATAGTGTTAGTCTTGATTTCCACTTAATTTAATTAGTGTTAAGTTTCGAAACAAATTAGAATAGTCTGTTAATGAAGCTGACCAAAAACCACATGGCCTGCTCGTTGCATCCAACTCGTTATGTTATTTTCTTTCCGCGACCACACGCTAATTCAATGTTATTGGAATAAATTACTTATGAGATAAATTAAGGCCATTCTTGTTTAGATAACGGCGCCTCGGCAATGAATATTTATATATTTCTCATCTCCAATTAGCAATAATAAACATTTCTTCTTAATTATACAAAGAAACCTTTGGTAATTTATACCTGTTGTAAGGTACATCCGTGATGCAATATATATACAAACGTCGTGTGTTCCGGAAAATTGTCCGAAAGCATTAACCAATTAGTAGAATAAACAAAAACATACTTAGCGCTCTGTTACTGCTGATGTCGACATTCATAGTACAGTGATAACTTACGATAAACGTGCTTTTAATAATTAGTGAGAATGATAGATACTTATAAATGAACATAAATTGGCCAATCGGTCAAGATGTATCAACAAGGTATTGTACATTAAGATTAAGACTAAGAAAACCTATATTCTTCATTCTAAATGAACTCTAAAAGGACAGTACTTGGCTAAATGTCCGATTATTACAAAATATGACGATATTTTAGTCCTCTCTGTAAATTCTAATTGATTGTTATCAGACTTACCATACTTTTGAGAATTAAAAACTCATTTAGATATAAGATTTTTCGCACTCCCCCCAAGAACATGCGCTTAATGTGTGTTTGAAGTCCAATTTCTGCAAAATTCTGTATAATTCAGCCGGGATTATTTTTCTAAGAAGAGAAAAAAGTAATATTTATTTGCTCTATCAGAATTTAGATTTTTATAACTGGTTCGAGCGGCAGATTTTATTTCCAAAATAAATTATGTCAGAGATAGTGTCGGGCGATAACTTTGGTTTACAATCATAACAGAAAAAGCTACAAATTACAAAACAGTCTTGAGTGAGGAAATCTAAGTATTTGGCTAATTGAGCCTCACTCTGTTACTTCATGGGTATCTATAACACATTGCAAAAATATAAACAAATTACGAAATTTGTCGACAGTTGGAACATCTTAGTTTTCACGAAATGGATTTTTGTCTGAAATTAATCCCGTGTTTTTATCTTAAACTGCTTATTTATCATCATAAATACTTAAACACGATTATATAAATAGCAAGCGCTTTGTTCTTAGAAAATATTTTAAACTTTTTATGATTGCGCGCAACTATCTAAATTAGATAATTTGAATGGACTTTTTGTACATATTTAATCGTCATACTAACTCTTCAATCATTTGAGAAGTTAAATATATTTTAATGCATTTTAACACATGTTCATAATGAAGCATTTTACAGCGCTTATTGACAATACATTGTGAATATCGCCATACTTATAAAAATGATAAAAACATAGTGTTGGTGTATGAATGCGTTCCATTCATGAACATTAAAATGCATTAATAAAAGATGAAAAAATATATTAAATAGACCCCGAATTATAACACAAAGAAAGAAAAAAAAATGTATGTTTCATTATTTTTTCACGCTGTATGTTAATCACATTTGTATCTATCAGTATTCTGTCTTTATTTATATAAAAAAGCTTGTCAAACTAAATGGTACTTGTTTGACTAAACTCATTAGAAAGAACTCAATTAAATGCCTTTTTACCATTCATGTGCTAACTTCTATTGGCCTTAAATTTATTGCAAAAGGAGTTTTAAAAAACCTTTTCAATGATTAATAAATTAACGCAACTACGAGCGTAATTATGAATGAAAATGTCCGAGATGAGTAATTAATATAATTCCATCAAGCGACGGAATTCTGTACTGAATACATTTCTTAAGATAAAATGCTATAAAACTCTTTAATTGATAGTGAGAGAAATTGTAAATAAAGTTCATATTTTAACTGTTAAGCTTAGGACAAAAATGTAAGCTGTATTCACAGTACCTAAAAGCTCAGACTGAAAGTTTGTACAATGCGCGCGTGTGTTAAGACGCCAGTAACTGGCTGCGAAAATGGCTTCACAATTATTACCCAAAAATTGTTCTGAAATAATTGCCGATTATCATAAGAGCTAGCATTAAAACGTTTACATATCAACATTTATTTACAATGTTTATCACTTTTATATTTTCAGACGCCGTAAGTCCACAGAGGATAAACCCCCAGAAATGCACTTTACGAAAACATAAAACAAACAGAAAACCACGAACACCATTTACAACATCACAGTTATTGGCGCTGGAGAGAAAATTCCGACAAAAACAATATCTATCTATAGCAGAACGCGCTGAATTTAGTGCATCACTTAATTTGACTGAGACACAAGTGAAAATATGGTTCCAAAATCGGCGCGCAAAAGCGAAGAGACTTCACGAAGCTGAAATTGAAAAATTAAAGATGGCGGCCAAACCTATGTTACCTCCGGCCCTTGGTATTACATTTCCAGCCGCCGCGGCGTTATACGGTGCTCATCTTGGACGTTCACAAATTGTAGCCAATCCGTTCAGTCCGTTTTCATACAATGCATATCCGGCTACTAGTATGTATCCGCATTAGTGACTAGTGCAGAAGTATTTAAAACCCAACCTGTACGGTCAACTACCGTTCAAGAAGTCCCATTATGATGGACATACCGTTCAATGATGGGCAAATAAAGCATTAAATCAAATGAATACGTATAGGTGCTCACGCTGTTTTATACGTCGCAGTATTGTTTGTGTTCACCAGAGTTTGTCACGTGCTGACTGTGACTATGGAAACGACCTTCAACTTTACAATATGACCTTCACCTTGAGGTCACGAGAGGTTGATAATTAGTTTGCTGAAATGACATTTATTATATGCAGCAAACTTAAATATTTACATATTGATCTTGTTAGCGTTGTTTTATGAATGAAAATAAATTATATATATATGACTTTAACAAATGGTTTGTTCGTATTTTTTACGTTCGATGCAACTTCTAAAAATGTAAGACACTGCTCAGCATGTTACACTAAGAATCCTCTGCCAGTTTCATAAAGATATGATCTACGTTAAATACTAGTAAATACGATTGTATACAGACAGACATTGGCTACATGTGCGTAAAGACCGGCATGTGAACAAAGGACACACGTAGCATACGTTTTATTTTTATGATATACCAAGTGAACTTTCGGATAATGGTAAAAACTGGTATTGCAATTCAATTTTTATCTTGGCAATAAGATAAAGACTGCCCCACCCCTAACTCAGAAATCTGTGGACTCCATTCGAGTCATAAACGAGCCTCACACCCTCCAAATCTATAAACTACGCATTCGTACTGGTTTGTAACCAAAAGAACCAGCCATAGCGATACAAAGCGGCAACAACTTGTTTCACATTCGATATAAGATAGATAAAATTTTATACACACAGTATTATATTCAGTTGTTTTACAGACAAATATGTAATTCCTACAGAGTTGTTATCATATAGTCGATAGAAAAACACCATTGAGAATAAACCATAATTACAGCGTTCGTATGCACCAATCCGATACAACTCTAAACATCACGGTTTCTTGAAGTTTATCTATATTTACACAAACATAAAAGCATTGACTTATGTACTCGTATATTCATAACATAGTCGTTTAGGACTGATTAATAGGTTCCATCAATGTACGTAATAACGGAATACGTATATATTCGTCCCGTCTTTCACTTCAAAACAATTGAAACTTCAACTTTCAGAAAAAATATTCAAAAAAAGCACAAAAGATCTGCTATGATATATTACTGGTACAATACATTGAATTGAATAAACTACACGACCCTCATAAAAAGTAAGGACATTTACATAGCTATACGAGCTCAATATTACATTTTTACGTAAGACACCATATGAGAATAGAATTAACACTGGTGCACAAAGCAATCTATATAAGTAAAGGTAATACCCTAAATATGAGTGATTTAGGTCTAAAACTCAATATTCCAGTAAAGTAAATTAATATGATGCGGAATTCATGCGAAACAGTTTAAGAATTTATGAATTTGTTCTAGACTTGTTATGTGTGTTTCATGTTCGTGAAAGTGTTAAAATTCCTCAAAATAGAACAAAAACATACATAGGTAATTAACATCAATCACTTTATAAGTATTGCTTTTAATACACCTACTTGTATTTAACATTAAATGGAATATTTCTATATCTTTTAATTTTATTACGTGAAAAACAAAGGTAGAATTATTTGTGTGAAGGTCAGAGCGTTCAGAATTACTTGCGAAGAATTCTTAAGTGAAAGTCGACTGATCGACGAATCAGAAGCGATTTAACATTTGTCTAACCAATCAAAAGTGATTTAACATTTGTCTGACCAACCAGAATCAACTTAACACTTGACTGACCAATCGGATTTTTTAAAACATTTATTGACCAATCAGAATCTATGGAATATTTGAATGTCCAATCAGAACAAGGAACCATGGTAACTGCACTCAAGAAAAACAGGACCTGCAGGGTGAATTTTTACTAAGAAATGAAAAATATTATGAGCAATACTGTTGAAGATACATTTTGTGATTCATTATGGAATGGCCGAGAGCAAAAATAGTTGAGAAACAAAATTTTCTTCGAAGGAATCCTGTGTAAAACGTCATTGTTTATAACTAATTAGTGTGAAGGCAATGGTACACAAATAATTGCTAGTTCTGACCCGAATATTAAAACATTAAAACTGACTAATGGTGAGGCTGCTTACTGAAGCTGATTTCAAAAAGTGTTTACATCTACCACGTATCATACAGCATTGTCTTATGAGAAGGTGCTGTGGGATTTGAACTTATAATCTCAGATTAAGAGATCAACACCACATTTGTAACATTGCCGTTCTCTTCCTTACCAAATATTAGACAGTTCAACTAACATATATGTGATCCCCCATCTAGATATACATGTACTATCATACATGCACGTACTTACTTATTTATTGATGTACAATAATAAAACACAAGTCAACGTCCATATGTTGTATGTTGTTGAAAAAGGGATAGGTTTTGTATGACTCAGAATAAATAAAAAAAATAGTAGAAAATTGGTAATCATAATATTTTCCGCATTCAAATGACTTTCTTTTGATATCCAAATAGGTTCATATTAAAATAATATTGCTGTTAATAAGTACCCGGGTACGATAGTTGGATCAATCACGCTCGCCAGTTGAAGAATGCGCGTAGTATTATAGCCCATTAGGGTCTATTTCACGCGCTGTGATTTTGATTTACAAGTCATACTTATTTACCGGCAATCTCACGGTTTGGTTTGCAATATATATGTGGACGATCAATCGTTATTTTAAGTATATTTCACGGTGTGGAATGTTTTGATGCCTCTGTGAAAGGGAAGACGAACTATTACAAAACGTTTTACAGTCTATAAAACGCGAACCAAGACTGCTTTTTCTTTCTTTGTTGATATATCATATCATACAAATTGTGACAATTGTGAAAATAAAAGAAAATACCAATGTGATTATGATATTGTAATTGTACGTTTTATGGCAAACCTGTTTAGTGTTCTTGTAAACAAACCTGTGATCGCTGAAGGATATGGTTGTATACGCATAGGTTTGGTTCTGTCACAAAAGTTAAACCTTCATGCTTGTACTAATGACCATTATAATTATTTCTCAAATATTTGACATTTTTTTCTTATGGTGTTGACTGTCGACAAATTAAGACGTTTGTTTCCTATATATAATGAAGAAAGAATATATGATATACTAAGTTTAGCTCGGCTGCAGTGACACAGTTTTACAGTACATTAAGTTTATTTTCATGGTCTCAGCTCCCTGTTAAGTTAAAAAATTTAAGTGAGCTAAATTGTCTTCATACGAGTAACTCACTTGTATGGAGATTAGCGGATAATATATAATTTTGACATACTCGCTGTAGATTTATACTATAGCATTCTTGGTGGAGTTTGACCTCAAGTTATAACCAGTAATCTATGAGTAACGTTACAACATTTTCGAAACTAAGTTTTCAAAGCCTGCGAGTGGTGAGATTTAAGTCCTGAAATTTGTGTGCTGAAATCGGTGTTCTGATAACTGTACTGAGACTGAGTGCTGTTTCTTGAGTGCAGAGATTGTGTGCTGAAATGTAAGTGCTGAAACTGAGTGACGTAATATAAGTGTTGAGATTGAGCGACGTAATATAAGTGGTGAGATTGAGTGAGGTAATATAAGTGCTGCGATTGAGTGATCAACGTAATAATATTACGTGTAATCATTTCATAAGTGTTGAGACTGAGTGACGTAATATAAGTGTTGAGATTTGAGTGATGTATTTTAAGTGCTGAAATTTGAGTGATGTTGGATGAGTATTGGATTTGGCTTCAGATACTGCGCCTCGAACATTTTATAAAAGTTATTGTTTTTACCCTGGGGTTTAACGTCGCACCAACAGCCAGGGTCACTTCCAAGCTTTAACAGTGGAGGAGGACCTCAGGCTTACACTTGAGTGCAACCACCGACCCTCCGTAAGCTAGCTTGATAGCATCCTAGCATGTAAAATTTTATAAATACCAAAGAATCTAAAATATAACCGACAATACGACTGTATTCTTTAAGATTATTGAATTAATATTGTTAACTAATGGTGTAAAAATCAACATCTTCATAATCAGTTTAAAGACATCACTGTATGTTAGCTATTCGCTGGGTTGTAAAATTTATTAACTATTTTATGACACCATTGCCGATAAATTCAGCATACGAACAGCCTTTGTTGTAATTATAATATTAATGACATGTTTTTTCATTCAATTAAAAGCGCTATTAAAACCTCGAACACATTTTTGCATTAAAGGCATAATTACTAATTGCGAAGTACTCGTTTTTTCATGGCTTATAATATGACAGTTTCACCCGGTTAGAATAAATTACTGAATTAACCATATTTTGAATAAAAATCTTGTATGAAAAACAGATTGCATTATTAGCAATTTTAAATTATTCACAAGTCTTTGCCGCCAAGCGTTTGTGAATTAAGATTACCTGTCCGATAAGAATTCTATAGGTCAAGTTCCCTTAGAGCAATAAATGTTAGAAAACGTTTTGTATTAATTAGATCTATAAATATTTATAATTAACAAATGGCCAATTTAGATAGGAGTCACATTGAAAGGGTATCGTATAACCATAGAGAATTTAGCATTTATGTGTTAAACAGGGTCACTATTATGTGAGGTTGTTAAATGTCTAATTGTCCCTCCTTTAATTACATAGTTCAACACATTCAGTTAAAATCTAATGATTAATTGAAACTGTAAATAGGATGAAAAATATCTAGACTTAATTTCCTTGTGAAATCGAAGTAAATTAAATTAGAATTTAAATTATAAGACCCTATTTAATGACTCCACTTTGCACATACTTTTCGCTAATTGATGTACCCTGCTTTTTTATTATTTTTTGTATTTAGGTTTGTAAATTTTAAAAAGCTATATATAATGATAATTTATGAGGCGATGATAGCACGGCTAACTGTTGACTAATCGTGTATAACATTTATTGAATGTGTCTTCGTATTATTGCACTAATGTATGTGAAATAAATACGTTAATTTATGTGTTATTCGGGACCATCAAGGTTTACAACATTGCGGCCAAACCTTTTTACGAAACACACTGAGAAGACCAGAAAAAGTATCATGTTTAAGTTACTTCGGTACCGCAAAAATACGGTAGGTAGGTCGCAACACTTTTTCCTTTCTTAATCTATTTTCTAATCATATCTTTCGTACTGTTTAGACGTTATTCGTCCCTAAATATTTTCGCAATGGAAATTTAAGGGTTGGAGGAAAAAATCTTGCCCAATCTTATCTATAAGGCAAAAGTGCAATAAAATTCATGATTTATTTTCCAAATTTTATTTTGGATTATTTTTTACGGATGTCAAATTCAAAGCCAATAACACTAACTATAGTCTATAAGCCGCAGAAGTGTGCTGGATGTAATGGGTCTACTTATACGCATTTACGTCACGTGGTCGATCTTCATTAACATTAGACTGGTTTTAAGACAATGGATTCTAATTAAGATGACCAGTCTAAGAAATCTGCCTTACGATTGGTCGATTTTATCTATTCGAATTTATTGCAATAAACAACTAATCAGAGACTTATGTTTCGAAAATCGATCTCATAAATATTGATGTCAACCTTTGTTTAGTGAGATTAATAACGTCAATGATAGACAAATTAAGTATAGTTTCAGTATTTTTTTCACACACCAACCATAATGTGTATAATAAAAGTTAAAAGACTAGCAGTAATTATGATAAATGCAGCCATTGGAGGTTTTAATGATATTTGCAATAATGTGGCGTGTATCGGTACATCTGTAGATATTATTTGTCAAATACAATTAACGAGTGTTGAGTTGATCTGAAGATATCTTGACATTAATAAACTAAAACATGTAGTGCTTCCCTAACACTGGATTTTTCCTTTAATGAGTATGGATAAATTTTGTTCAATTAGTCAAAAATAGGTGAGAATTTTAGGGTCAATCATTTAGAAATTAGCAATAAATCATTTGTACCGAGATTGCTTGCAGAATATCATTTAATGTAAAGATAGGATCACCATACCCTGTCGATTCTGGCTCAGTTAATGCCAATTCTTGTTTATTTTACCCGTGATCCGAAACACATTGTGCGTCGTTTAATTGACTTTAATGATAGAAATTTTAGAATGAAATCAACGTAATCTTAATGTATTGTAATCAAAAATGTTGGAGAAATCAAATGAATTCAAATTAATAAGCGTAATCATGGTAATTATATAGCGATTATCGCGTGTCGTTTCATTTCCCAAAATGATGCACAGCCAAAGAGCGCGGGAAATCACACGTGACACTCGCGGCTATTACATGGTTGCTACGTCATACACCGGAAGTTGTTACCGCCGATCTGTAATTACATTGGGTATTGCATTTCAAAATAAATACACAATGTCGCGCTAGTTAAACAATAAAATGAAAATGATTTCTCTCATTCGATATGCAATCAAATGTCAATAAACAATTGCGCGCTCCCATTTCACAAAACATCGGTCATAGATTTTCTTAAATTGAGGCTGTAATCTTTGCTAATGTAACGGAAGTTGGATTCAAACCTAGAATTATTTGCCCTTTATATTTCTCTAATATTAAAACCGATCAATTTAAAACAATTTTGCTTTTAGTTCTTTGTGTACGACTTGTGTCGTTTATCAAAGTTTATTAGCAATTTGCCTAAAACATATGGCAATCTACCAACAATGGTGGGGTAACAATACAAATAAAGTAATAAACGATCATGAGGACAAACAAAATAATTTTAGGCTCTCATCATCCCCGATCCCAGCTTAAAACATTCCGTTGTTTGAACTATTAATAACTCACAATTAGATTCCGTGCTATTTTCAATAATTTTGTGGAATATAATACACGATCTCTCATGTAAACTGTAATTTCTATACTCACACAAAGTATGTCTACCCATCGTCTTAAGATTTGGCAGCCGTGTGGATGGGAAACAGTTTATACTTTATTTGGCCTGGTCAATAAATACCGTCATATCGCCGAAGTGCAATGGACTTGTCTTTATCGGCAATGACATGGCCGTAAAATTATGAAACGAATAGTATCGAGCCCGAATGCATGGATGTCTGTACAGATGTCTACAGCCCGAAATCAGTAACAGTTTATTGACTGTAAGTCTGTCTTATTTATACTACGATAAAAAGGAAGAAGGATGCCGACAGTCATCAGGTCTTTTGGTCTGAGACAAAGAATTGATCGTGACAGTAATTTTCATAAGCACATACAATCTGGTTGTCAAGAGTTTTGATATGGTGCATTTCACACAATTTCAAATATACGCACGGCTTTACAATGCTATTATTCTAAGTAAACATATACTTTAGTTACGTTTATGGAACATGGACGCCTATGTACATCCTTTATATTGAAAATTAATATACCATTGTAAAAAACTGCAATTTTTGAGCTTGTAAATTACTTTTTTCATGTGACTTTCTTTAATTGAGGTTTGATTGTAACTTAAAGGCTCGTGTGGCCGGATGTATATATTTAATACAGGTACATTTACCTGATTTGTCACTAAAATAAAATTCACTTCATTACTTACTATAAGATAAAAAGTCAGAACTGAAAGCGACAGCTTACATGGGTATTTCCCTACATCTAACTGGATGTTTCTGTATTAGTGTAGCGGGGCTGTAGTATATGCGTTTATAGTACTTTGTATTCCCGTCATCCCGATTAGTTCAGTTGGTGGAGCAGCTGACTTGCGAGCAGAAGGGAACTTTATTTTCTGCCTCCTATTACAATTAAGCCTAAAAAAGAAAAGCTTTGTTTCCGGTTACCCGACCGACCCAATATTTCACCTGCCGACTCACAAGTTTTTACGGCATCCAAATTGTAATGCTATATTGTAATTTTCACAGCTCATTAATATTACGGCACACATATTCTCATACAGTGTTGCCGATATATGTAAAAAAATAAAATAAAGGAAAATACCAACCGATCCATATTTCTGGGGGCATGTAACCGGAAACAAACATTTTCTTTTTCAGGCCTTAGATAATGAAAGCATTTAGTTTAGTTTTGCGTGTCACTCTGTGACTTCTAATTATTTCAAACATATTTATTTCAATTAAGCGAGTGACAAAACCAATGTATTGTAGGTCATATTTTTAGGATCCGATCGGAAGTTCGAAGCATATACAGATCTTCCACAGAACAATACATAATTATACAGAAATGTAAATTGGTTGACTTCTCGCTAGAGCTGTTTTTGTGTGATAGTTTAGTAAGCTAAATATATGCACAGAGTAAGCTGTTTATCGATAGAATATCACGCAATACTCGAGTTTTCAAACCAAAAAAAAGTTTTGCACAGAGAGATTTATGCTAATGGTTTAACAAGAAACTAGTCCGCAAAAATGTTAACGATAGTTTTTGAAATTTCAAAATTAAGTCAAATACAAATGTAGTTTGTTAGTTCATTTTGATTGAGCTCAAAGATTGATTGTAATACAAATACGTTTTTAACAATTCAGATAATACGGGACTTGTTTCGTATTTAATAGTAATCCTATTTTAATGTCATGTAACAAATACGTCTGATTTCACAACATTCCGGTGTCCACATGATAGTTTTGATCCATTTAGAAATAGTTGGCCACTATTGTTAGCTGTTCTTCTTATTGGGAATAATAACACAAAGCTATTTTTATTTTAAAATCATTAAGGTAATATCAATAAAATGGATAAAAAATCTAGAAACTCGATCATCCATCAAACGTGTTGATTCACATTATGTATTTAAATAACAGAAGACATTAATTACTTAATAATTCAAAATAATTTTGAAATCTTTTGACAGGTCCCAATTTCTCATGGCAAGCCTTATTATTGTGTTACTGTCGACATTTAATGCCATAACTAAATGATTTCTTGTGAATTTTCGCATCTCTTCAAAGTGGTATCACGCATTCGAAAGCTCAGAATTGTCATAAAAATGTGAACATGATTAAAGACGAGCGAACCCGTCCCAGTTTGAAGGCACCGTATAAAGTCCATCGATACCGTTCTTTTCGGAAATGTGATTTCTATTTAACTGGTACCCTGTTGACTTTAGAAACGCATGTTAACAGCTCTGCATTGAGGGTCGTATCATTATTTATCATGACAAATTCTCATTCGGTTAAGGATATTTGTCAGTACTACATCTCCATAGAAGGAAGTAAAGTTACTTAGCTTTAACAAATGTGAATAGCATTGTAAATATTACTAATTAGCACGAGAGTTTTTGAACATCAGGGTTTTTTGCCGCCCTTTTCATGAGAAATTCAGTTCTGAATCTTATGACGACCTTTCTAACCAAAATAACTTTTATGTCTTAATACTTGCATGATCTCATTATCAAGTTGAAGTACTGAAGAAAATTTGATATCAGGTCCGCAAGTGTTCAGTATAATGAAGTGATATTAATATAAAAGTGGTCACTTAGTCAGGTTTCACTGAATTTTATTGTATTAAGTTTAACTCAGTTCATCAACCGAATTAAATTTATAAGCGGCAAGCTGGCCTTAGCTCATGTGTTGCCTCTCTGTAACAAGCTAGGTACCACTAACTTCCCAAAGTACTGTACCGTATCAGCGATTTTCAGGTATGTCTGATTTCAATCAAGAGTTACGTCCCCTTGAGACATTAAGGGTTTGTGAGAAAACCCCTTAATACCGGACCTTTCTTTGTTAAGTAACCCTAATGGCAGATATGGATAATTTCGTAAGTCCAGTAAAATTTTACATAACAAGAAACTATGACTGTAACCATATGATTTTCAATACCATCTACGACACACATTGATAATTATAGCTAATCTAAGCTTGATTTGGTGGGAAAATGATGACATTACAAAAACAGATACAAACAAACTGATCCCGAAAATGATGGTATCAACATATTGGCCTTACATATCTATAAACTAATGCAGTTTGATTATTTTTACCTCATTGTTTTCCAAATGTTTGTTTGGGTATACAAAGATCGGAGATGTTTAGCCCAACTCGCCGGAAGCGAATTCTGGCGAAAACAAAACAGTGTGGTTTAGATAATTGAATAATAAAGAACGAATTACAATAAATCACTTTGTAAGATAGGATGGTGATACGCTATTAAATTTGAGAAAAAATATAACGATATATATGATTAGTCGTCTGCCCCTAGGTAGCGTTAGCTTTTGATCTCGTCCAAATCTCGTGAGATCTCAGCTTGTGGGTAGCCCGGATGGAGGCACCTGGTGGTTCAGATAGAGCCTCGCCCCGCAGGTATTTTCTCAATTAGACCTTCGTAATGTTAAAAGCTTAATATATAATAGGTAATTATTATGCAAATTTATTCTACTATCAAAACATGGGTAGGAAAATGATTGAATGATATCCAGCGATGAATTTCGGAACAGTTTTCACTCAATCAAAGTTATATAATGCGTTTGTCGCGCATTAAAACGCCAGCTGAAATATTGAATTATCATTTAATCGTATGTCTGATTTAAATATAACAATGAAATATAACACTCAATTATACGTTTGGTATGAAGAATATTGAAAAAAAAAATCGTTACAACCGATGTATTGTTATAATTATTGTCAACAAAGAGTTTTTTTTCCTTTTACATTTTTTGATAGTGACCGCCAACGATCCGATGAAAAAAGGATTATTTGTATTAAAAGTCCAGCTCCGAGTTCAGGCTTATAAAACCATTATCCTAATGAGTATTAATTGCGTTGGTTAGCTCAGGTAGTTGAAAGCAATAATAGTGTTTGTAGACTTGAAACTCAGGCGTTGCCCATGTTTCACCTTGGTACTTAATTTTACACCCAAATGGTTTAACATTGCTTTTGATCTGTTTGGAAAATATAATTCTAAGGCTCAATTCAGGATAAAAGATATGTATGCATTTATTTTATCATAAACATTTCTACGGACAGAAGAAGTCGTGTTTACGATTACCCGACAGAGCCTATTCTTCGGCATCCACCCTAAAGTTTCTGACACAAAATTCAAAGTACGAAAATATTTTAGGGACCATGTATACCTCCAAAGTTTGAATAAGAAAAGTTTTGCGATTTACCGAACCTATTTTGTAGTCAAGTAACTTTTGTTTAGTTTAATCTAGTGAATTTTTAGTTAAAACTCAAAAAAAGAACGACTTTGGTCTAGTTTATAAATAAACTTCAGTGCGTATGTCAACTCGAACAAAACCTCGACACCCCAAATGTTTAATACGACAACTTGGCAATATTCTGGATGATTTATTACCTATATATGGAAATTAGAGCGACTCAAGGCGCGCGAATTGAACTAATAGGGTGCTCCCGTCGTGAAATTTATTTCAGTGTTTTATGCATTAATAGGAAAATTGACAATTTGTAAGCCCGTATTTTATTATAGAGTAATAATCACCAATCGGCTTTGGGACAGTCATTCGGCAGCATTGAAACTGGCCGAAATTGTCAAATTTCTTTACACGAATGTATTATTGGTAAATCACAGGATTTGTTAAAATGAAATTGGTCTGAAGTATCTTCCGCTGATCGAAAGCTACAAAGCTGCGATGCTAACTCCCGATAAAAGCCGAATGTGTCCGAATAGTGTCGTAAAGTGTAGAACTCATATATTATAGATGTAGAGGACTATAGAATAGCGATGAAAATCTCGTACAAAACTCTAGGTCCATAGAAACATATCTAAATGTATTAAAAGATAAAATGATGGGAGTTGTTGATAAAACTGATAAAAAAGCAATATGTTTACAAACGAGATGATGCGGGTCATAGAGGCGAATAAATTTCAATCTATTATTTTATACTTATTCTTTCCATTTTTTGGAGAAAATTGCAGATGTTTAGAGGAGCGATATTTTGTCATGAAATTTGATTTCAAAGCAAAAATAAGATACCCACTTCTTTACTGCTTTTATCTGTGAAATCCATCGCTTCATAAATATTTCTAATAAATTACAGTTGAATAAGA
Organism: Lutraria rhynchaena; assembly: GCA_008271625.1. Lineage (NCBI taxonomy): Eukaryota > Metazoa > Mollusca > Bivalvia > Venerida > Mactridae > Lutraria > Lutraria rhynchaena. Next base: position 187,380 of record VIBL01000354.1, read on the forward strand.
TAGCGTTGGTTAAACAGTTGAAGTCTGCGCATCCCTTCATTTTTTATGACCCTATAAATGCTCTTTTCGCAACGCCTTTTAAAGCCCCTCTAAGGATATCAGGTGACGTTTGATGGAGCAGATTTCATAGCTAAGATTGTAATATATACCCTGTATACTAATTATACTGCATTATATACATAAAGATTTCCTCCCTATTAGCGGGTCAAAATAATATTCCGAAAAAAATGTATGAAAAAAATTCATCTAATCAACAGGCTTTTAAAATCCGAAAATTTCCTTGAAAGAAAATCTGCAAAAAGATTACTTCCAACAAGCCGGCTAAAGTAGTCTAAGATTTTCTTGAAATATTTCTCCTAAAAATAGTCCGTCTTAGCAGATTACTGACGAATCTAAAACTTTTCTTGAAGAAAAATATTTTTTTTAAAATCGTTCTGTAGGCAGGCTAAATAAGATTTTCTGGAAAAATCATCTGTAAAAGGGATTCATCCAAACAGCAGACTAGAGATAATCTTCAGGTTTTTATTTTTAAATATAAATAGGAAGATTTTATCAGCAAGCTAAAATAATCTTATGATTTTGCGAAAAAATAATCTAATCGTAATAGGAAACGAAATGTTCGGTAATATTCATAAAACTTCAAACGATGATGAAGCATTTTATTATTCATATGTTATTTGTTTATTATTCTTCGTAAACAACCTATTGAGACGAGAGTTGATTTTAAAAAAGGCAGGGGGTTATCACACCAATTTTAAACATTCTAGCGATTACATGATTTATCAGTACTAGAATAAAAACAGTCAAAGCAGCGTATGCGGCCACCTCTGAATAAAGATCACCCCGTGAATAGAGGCCATTTTTTGGAAAACTGTCGCTGATTATTTAAAACAAACTGACCTCCGAATAAAGGCCACCTGTCAATAAAGACCACATTTTGTTTATCCTAAGGATGGTCGTTGTTCACAGTTTTGACTGTACAAAAATAACAATTTTTAATTATTATTTGATATAATGATTAATAATTGTATGGAAAGTGAGAAATCAATTGGGTCAAAAGCCAAATGGTCACGTGGTCCTGAACAAATAAATAATATGAACTTTATATGCGTAACATGTGCAAGTTACATAGAATTTAAAAACGAAAATATCGAAATGCAGTAACACCTGAGTACATCTACCTGTGAATACAGTCCACCAGGTGACCACTGTTATGGACACATTCACTAATATATTCGGTCTTATAAACCTCTGAATAAAGACCACCAGTGTATAAAGGCTATAATTCGCCTTTTTCCATAGGTGACCTTTCAAGACCGGACTCTTACTTCCAAAGGTGGTCGTGATGTTGAGGTTTTACTTTACACCCGGGTGATATCTTATTATCTTTATTACTACATATATTAATATTTCACTTAATGTTGTTACAAAAACAGAGATGAGAAATATATGAAACGCCCTATGTAGAAATGATTAAAGTAATTTTGATGGCGTAAGTAAATGATCAGATATCACCGCAATAATGAATGTACCCATGTCGAATGATTATTCCAATTAACGGCTATCAAAGCATTAATACCCACCAACTTTACAACATAACTCGGTTCTTTTCCCCCAATCATAACATACATGACGGCATGCATTTAACGGCATACTCAATCTAATGGCTTTGATAAATTTTGATTACTGTATTTTTTGAAAAAAATCATTTATGATATTGCGCAAAACCTCAGTATGTCTTTGCATGTCTTTATTATTTACATTTATGCCGAGTATCAAGCATGTGCAGATATTAATTCAAGTCGTAAAATATCTGATTAAAGTGTTTTAATGACAGATCAAACGTTCACACGAATACTAATTACCCATGTTAATTATAATTATGTTATTAATCACTTGACTGTTTACGTTTTTGCAGCGGCAATAAATCTACCAAAATCAACATGAGGAGTTTGAGAATAAAGCCGACGTAAGGAAACCAATTTGTACGATTATTTTTTTATATAATTTATCGCGATACCTACTCACGATTATAGGTGTACATTCATTTGCGATATTGCTTATATTTAATTAATACGTAATTAATTGCATGTAATTAGCAATTACAATTTTCCACGATGTAATCAGCCAACAATTTTTTGAAGATTTATACAAGAATTCGAGATATGAGTTTTCTAACTCTCATAATGAGTGTAATATTAATTGCCCAGACGTGCAGCGATATTAGGATTTTTTTTTGTATATTTAGCCCGCAGAAAACTTTTTTGCGATAAATCAAAGTATGATATTTTCAGCATTTCTTGTAATAAATTACGATGTAAATCAGCAACAGGTTTGAAATTATAATCGTGGTAAAAAATATAAGGCAATCTGCAAACTCGTAAAATTGAACATAGCATCCGTCTGGGTGCTTACGAGCCCTTTCATCTTTATTTAGACGTACATAGATGGTGATACAGTCAGCCATTTTTTTCATACAGACGTTCCGTTTCTGGTAGGTGAGTCTAACATAATTTGGATCAAGCTTCAAACGTAGCAATCCAATTATCCTTGCAAATTCCCCCTAACGAAACGGTGTGCCACGTGACTTCCGGTTCGTTGGTTGGCAACAATGGCGAAACTCGCCTCCAATTATATCAACATTACCAGAACACAGCGCAGATCTTCCCGGAGTCATTGACTACATTTCTGGTAAATTATGTATCATAAATTGCACGCGCCTGGTAATTTAAGTTTTTTAACTGGCTAAATAGTAATTTAACCATTATGTAAATTAAGAGTCTTAAAGGCAGATACACGAGCTGATGTTTTAGGAAATTCGAGGGTAGGTATTCTCGATTTTATTTTTCTAAGAATGCTTTTCCCCATTTATTAACACATCGTTCAATTTTTTCTTTATTATGAAAACAAAATTATCAATTATTTTCATATTATTCGTAAATATGAACTAAATGGTTTAATTATTGTCGAGGCTACAAATTTCCTAATCATGAATGAATTTTAGGCCTGAAAAGCCAGAGAGTTATAACACCATTTAGTTATGTGGAGTTTGAAATCCAAATACAAAATTGCCTTTAAAACTGTACATTTGTATTTCACATCATATTTACGTAGTCTTGGCTTCTTTAGTCCACGATGCACCGAACTGTTAGACATGGAAACGGTACCCATGTGGACTGTTTTAGTCAACTGACTACATGAAAACACTAAAATATAGTCGGGACCTCCATGGACGAATGGTCATGTCTATGACTAATAATCACTAGCCCCTAACCGCTGTGAGTTCGAATTCCACGCGGGACCAGACAAATTTAACATATGAAGAAGCTGTTCAGCAAACTTACGGAAGGTTGGTGGTTCTACAAAAGTGTATGTTCGAGGTCCTCTTCCCATGTTAAAGCTTGAAAAGTCGCCAAATGACCCTGGCTATTGATGCGACATTTAACCCCAATACAAATGAATGAAATACACTCGAATAAAAGATAAAAACTCGACCCAAACTCATACAATGTTCCCCTGACTCGCTCCCTTTAATGAAGCAATTCACAGCAATTTTTCGGCTTAATAGAATGATTCGGTCGGCGACCAGCATCCACATTAAAACAGTGTATAATAAGAAACTACACGAATCCTAATGTTGTACAGTATGCCTTGAGATGTTCAACAAATTACGTTAATTGAGTATTCATCTCTATTTAATGGAAAATAGATGAAGAGTTAGTATTTAATCATATTTCTAATTTATGTTCGTGTGGAGTCTTGAATGGCAGTAATATGCTTTTTATGAGAAAATATTCAAAAGTTTGATTGAATAACCTGTTCGTAATAGGCTGATTTTCAACATAAATAGGTTTAAATCGTTTTTCTAGCGCAAATCCATTAGAACCAGTCAGGTGCACAGTGTAGGGTAAAAGATATTGCTAATGCTCATCTGGATATCGTCATGATCGTCTTAAACCAGTTATGTGTGAAATGTATTATTTTTGAGAATGTAAAGACAGTCGTTTAACTCCGCTCACAGGGAGGGGGGATATTTCATTCAAGATATTTTACCAAAATGAAGAAATAATTCGATGTTATCCGCGATGATTATCAACCAACTGAAAACCATTTACCACCGTAACGAACTCATACACATTAAGAGATATATAATTATTATGTTTTCAACACAACATGGCTAACACTGAGTCGATATACCTCACTTCAAAAACTGGCACATTTTTATTGTCTTAAAGATGTTGCATTGAAAATCAGCACGAACGTTTGTATGAACTGGTACCCGTTTACTCTGGTGTACAGCAACATGGAACGAGGACCAGTTTAACGTTTGCATAGTGCCAATGAATAATTTGGAAAAAAATACATTCTCAACCACACAAAAATCTACGGACCGGACTTGAGACTGGAATTTAGTGGTACATTAAGTATCATGATTTTGCATGTGTACTTCATAATTGTGAATACATGTATATAGTATATGTATAAATTGGGCAATTACCCGGGTCTGATGCAACACGAATAGACTGGGAGGTGAAGATAGGTTAGCAGGAATACACTTATAATTTGTACTATTAAAAATGAACGCTACAAATACAACAAAATAAGACAAAATAATACAAAATAATGACGATAATAAAAATAAATTTGAGATAACGAAATGCTTGTCCTCGTACAGCGTATTACATGTCTAACGTGGATTTTTTACATTCATGTTTTGAGCCAAGAAAAAACTTCATTTATATGAAATATTTTCTCATAAAACTGCGTTTTTAAGCATGTCTGACGTTCATGAAACTCGAATTAGTGACAGCAACATGATAAATTCTTGTTTATTTCAAATCTAAAAAATACATATTTAAGTGTCAAAATACGCACTTAGAATTTATTTCAAAAACGTTTCATCGCAACAGACATATATTGTAATAAATTAATGTTTAGTTAATTGGAATGCAAAACCGCACTTCACAAGTATTTGACATAATGTGAAAATTGTGTAAAAATAAGACATTTGATTGGTTTCCAAAGAGCATGAAATGAATTCATATTCATATTTTTAAATAATAATATGGTTCACAGGTCGCGCACAATAAATAAATGATGTATTAGTTTTAAATGGACATTTGATACAAAAGATCATATCTTAAAGTAAGTTGGACGTTAAAAACACACATTAGCCACCAGGCGATCACATTTAGCGAACATAAATAATCACCTTTATAGAAAATACAAAACGATATTTGATGGGGATTTGAATACTTTCCACACTCTGTACGTCCGATCAGGAAAAAACGAGAATCCCGTTTCTGAGGCAGAACATTGATTGGTTGTAGTTTAATGTATGGGTGGCTATATAGTTAAGGAGAGTTAATATCGTATTATGTTTTTGTGTTTGATTCAAGCCCGATGGCTACAGGGTGTTGAACATATGTGATTACAATTAACTGAAATTCTATATCAATTTCTCTTATTTTATTGCAAAATTATGAGCCCCTAATAACAATCGCTATTTGAAGCTCTCTACAGTATATGTGACCCGCGATTTTTATATCAAAATTAGTCTTTTCCATAAAAGATCCAAACCGTTTGTGTTTTTCCTATAAAGTTTTCTTGTTTATAGGTTATAGTTTGCTTTGATTTATCGAAACTGCGCGTTCATGACAGTTTTACGACATTTGGCAATTTTCTTGAAAATTGTTCTGTATGAGTAAGGGAAAACGTGGTTAATATTTGTGATTAAATATACGTTTATATGAATGATAGGTCTTATTAATCAACGACAAGTGGTCACGTGGTGCACCCATATCTCATTCGGAAATCATTTGGCATTATCCACCTCAGGTGAAAGTCCACAAGAATGGCCACAGAAGGGTTCCGAATGTTCCCAGCTCGAACCATGAGCAACCATCAGCTAATTATCCCGAAATCAAGAAAGCAGAACAAATGATATGCAAACATTAACAGAGAGTTGTCCTTATAATATTGTACATTGCCTCAAATATATATTAGGCAATAAAAAATATTTTGTTTACGGTTACCCGACCGACCCAGTTTTTTTTGCGCCGACCGCAAAATTTCCAACAGAAAAACACTTGTATGGAAATATTTGTGATGGAATCGTATTTCGTATTCTTACATATGGTTTGTTTAGAAAAAAAGATAGAGACATTTTTCGACCTACCCAGTTTTTATCAAGTTACGCCAAACATGACTTTTTAGCCATGTGTCTCCCAATTTCAAGGGGCAATTTGGGAAGTAAGCATTATTAATGAAGGCCCAATTAGTATTGACAATACAGGACAACACGGTGCACCGGATAGGTTAAACCCAAAACTAACAATATACTATAAACACAGGAAATGATTAAAATCACAATAATCAAGAATACGATTTCATAAGTTTTCATAAGTTTGATGCATGTATAGGGATATTTTCACGTTTAATAGTTTGCAACTCAATCAGCGCCTCAATTATAAGAAAAACAATGTTAGTTATTCATAATAGATGACAGCCACGTTCTTCAGTCTTTGCATGTGGTTAAATAAACATTAAAAAACAGCTAAGCTCTACTTGTCCGAGATCTATAAAAATCACTTCGAATTTACTGACCTTTTTAAAATTCGCCGGATGACATTGACAACTTATCAACTAATAGAAGCTAAATAGAGTCTTGTCGCATGATATGGTTACATATTATATTTAAAAACGGTATCTGGTCGCCATTTAGAGTTTACAATGTGATCTTACGGGTAGAAAGTGCTCAGATACGGAAATACTCATGTATTGAATGACTCTGTGGAACTTCTAGCTACATAGAAGGTAATAAAACTCATTATGCACGGAGCACTCATTGTGAACCTAGTACTGCAAGTTCAAACAAAACTATTTCTATTCATAAAGGGAGGTAACGCCTACAAGAAATTGCGGCAAAATTATTTCATTTTTCACGTAGCAGTTGTCTCCCTTTATACATATGCTATGTATATTGAACGGTTGACAGCAAAAATCTATTTCTTAATTATAAGAGTAAAACATTGAGTTAATTAAGAACTAATTAGGAAAGTAATGTTGTGATAAAGTTAATCCACTTCGTTGTAGATTAAATATTTAGATTATTAGAGGCTTGAACGAACTTGAAGACAATCAGCCACCGAAAACAAGCTTATTCTTTCTTTTATTTTTATATCTTATAAAATAATGAAAACTCCTGTATTGTTCTAATCGGCTGTTGTGAATTTACCAACAACTGTAAGGATAGATAACTACAATAACCACAATATAGTGTTCTTATCTTTGTTGTCTCCCTTTGACACGTTATAGCAGGAAGTGACATCTGATAGGACTTACTATAAATTATCAATTGTATGCATACTGTGCTTGTCTGAACTAGGCAATAGAACAAGGTACGGTACACATTATATGACAATTGATAACCTCATTCCAGAAACTTACCTCTGATTGATATTTAATGACTATCATTACATTACGTTACGTGACTGTATTCAGTCACACAAACTGTTACGACGAAAACATTTACACAAGGCTTGGGTAAGCAAGTTAGATGATACAAAACAAAACATGAAAAATACTTCATGGATCATATTTTCATACTGATGGACCAGCTGTCGACGTTTTTATTTTTCACAAAATGATGACACGTCGAAACACTGTTTGATCAGTCAATGAGTGTCACCAGTACTTTTTCTGAGTATTTTAATAACTGGTGAGAGATTTCTGCAGTAATTCTAAGCCCTCAATGAGTCAGAACTTGCGTACATCGTTGCAAACATTATCTATTGAGACTAGGGTATAAATTGGTAAGAATGTCACAAATAATTCAAGCAACCACGTACCTATCATCATGGAAAACATAACTTCTTAACAAATATTTACTAGCCTAATTCAATACAAGGAAGATATGTCCCTTGCCTTGTCCACTTTTTCCTGGTTAGTGATGAAAATTTCTAATACGAAAAGTATTTGATTTCCTTGGCAATTCTAAGTTTTAATATCGAATGTAATACATAGCTTTCATATTTTACTGTCGAGGTGTGTCAGATCGTTATCTTTTATAATATATGCACTGGAATTAAACGTTGCACCAACAGCCAGGATCATTTGATGTCTTTCTAGCTTTAACAGTGGAAGAAGATCCCAGGCTTACACCATGGTATAACCACCGACCTTCCGTAAACTAGCTGAACATCTTCCCCACAAATTCGATCCCGGTTTGGATTAGAGCTCGATCCACAGGCCCCTAACAAAATATATGACCGACAGAGATACAATGTATTCTAACAATTTCCTGTTACCACAAAGACAAAAGGTAAGATATGACCATCAGAACCAAGAAGATAAATTCATTGTACTTTGCTTGTGGAAACTGAGAGATTATATGACCCTAAATATGATTAAAACAAACAAACATTAACACAATACAAGCTCCAAGCCTACAGCTCAAGAAAGCGAGAGTGCAAGTATGACCTTACTGTGTTGAATGGAATCAAAATGCGCCATCAACAGTAGAACACGGTTATAGTGAATTTCTGGGAAACCGAATAATTACTGAATTATATCTATATTTTACAATATCTGTATAATTGAATTAAAAAGGGATGGTCGAGGGAAAATACTTCGCATTAAGCAATTATTCACTATGTGCAATATCATAGTAACTGTGCTTTACTGTAATATATATTTAGTCACACAATTAATAATAAATCAACAGTTCACCTCAGGAAGATGTGTTCATCATTTACTCAATAAACAATACATGTACAGTGAAACCTCCCGAAAGCAACATCCTTTGGGAGAAGCAGAATTATGTTGTTGTAGAGAGTCAAATATTTGCCGTATTGTCGGTATACACACATTTAACGTGAGCTCGTTGCTATAGAGAGGTTAGATTAATAGTTAAATCGTATAATGGGAAGAATCATGCTGTTGTTGAAGGAAGGTTGTTGCTCAAGAGAGGGTCGCTCTTATACATGATTATACATGGTCATTTATTATTTTTTTGCCTCAGCTGATAAGGATATTATATAATATGAATTATTTATATATTTATTGGTAATTACTGATAATATTTTATTTTGCAAAAAAAAATTTGGTCCGAGTAATACGAGCTGAAAATGAAACTGCAAACTTCTCAATAAACAATTCGTGATTAATTCATTGTTTCTGTAATCTATAGAATCAATTATTTAAATCAGTCTGCCGACCATTCTGTAAAAGTAAATGAATATACAGTAAAACTTCGCTTAACGACTACCTCAATATTGCGACAACCTCACCATGACAACGACATATACTCGGATCGGTTTTCAATACAAATGCTCTATATTTCGACTTTATAATATAAATGTCCGCTTCAACATTCGGTCTGTTTCTGTCGGGTCCCATATATGGTCTTAATATCGACCTTTTACGGTATATAATATTTTAATTCACTCTTAGATATGCCATTAATATGATAAAATCAGAATAATGCTAATTAGTAGACTTCATATAGACAGGTGAATTAGTTACAATATTAGCTGATGACAGTTTAAGTTCAAGTACACTACTCACAGTTCATAAGTCCATATTTGTCGCTTGTCTTTGTACAAAATCCATTACATGTATGCATGTATACACATATCTGTTAATAATGAAATAACCCTGATATAGCAATGTGATTAGTACACTGAAGGATTATGATCAAGTCTGAGTGAAACACGGATTTTCTGTTGCCACTAAACAAAAGATAAGCTTAAATTTTCTACCTATGGACAAACCAGTGACCAAGGGTCACCAAAGAGGGAAATGAGATGTGTAGCTTTTAATACACTTTAGACCACAAGGCGTAGAAATGTTTGTTTCTGGTTACCCGACATACCCTAATTTTCCCAGCGATTCTAAGCTTTTTATTAGGTCCGAGGAACATTATATCCACTGTCTCACTTTTTTATCTCCCCACATAAAAATAGCATCAGTGGTTTTCACGAATAATAAAAATATCCAACAAAAATAATTTCCCTATCCACTTACCAAATTTTTAAGGAGCATGTAACCAGAAACAAACAATTCTTTACGCCTTATTTCAATGATTCATTCCTTCTCACATTTGTGAAACTGTATGATAATATTGAACGTTATACTAATACCACTGTGAACTTAAATTATCTAATTGTTCTGATTAGAATCTTCTCCGTTTATTTAACTCATTCACACAATTTTGATGTAACACCAGAATGTAAGGAAATAAATAGGACATGTAATTTAACATCAACCAAATACACAAAGGCGACCCCTAACCCCACAGACTCAAACTTAGCTTTGCGTTGTTTTTCAATTTCTTATTTGTTTGTTATACATGTATATTACTAGGTTTATAAACTCTTCTTTCCAATATATTTTAATTGAATACCATAATTTTTTATGACAAAAACAACCCTTATTTCTGAAGAGTTCTTAATATAAAATGGGGGATGAATAGTTCAGAACTAATACCATATACATTTTCATCGCCTTTTGCATGCACCGCGATGTAGGGTAACCATCTTGAAACCATATACAGTGCAACCTCTCCAATGCAACACCTTTGGGAGAAGCTAAATTATGTTGTTGTTGAGAGGTTGTTGCTCTAGGGAGATTAAATTAACAGCTAAATCATGCAGTGGGGAAAGTCACGCTGTTGTTTAAGGGAGGTTGATGCTCAAGAGAGGGCCGCTCTGGAGAGTTTGCACTGTACAGCCATTCTAAAAATCTCGAACGTGCAGCCGATAAGGAATATCATAAAAGTGATCCAAACAGTTACACTTTTTACATCATGTTTGTTGACTGTTGTGTTGGCTTTTAGTTCATCTGATTTTCAGGTGACGGCGCGATGCACGTTACTTTCTGCTTCTTTGTGATGGCCATAGACTGGTGTATTTTGTTTAGGATTGTTCTTATTTGCAAGATCATGGTCGTACTTAAGACTGCCTTTACGTTTATATGCACAAATATTTCCATTAGAAAGTTCACACACAAGACTCTTAATAAACGGATTCTTACTCTACGAATATTGATAAAACAGTTTTATCATTATCTGTGCAGTGCGGCTGTCGTAAAAGATCTCAGGGGTAAAAGAAAAACAGTGCTGTTATCTGTATCAATCAAACACCGGTTTAAACTAATAGTGATCAATTCATCGATGTAATTTATGTAAACTTTTGATTGGTTGAAACGATAGCGCAGTCGATAAAATGATTGGATGTGATTTACATGGCATTGTCGCCGTGGTGATGTGGTTCTTGTCATCGTTCGGTGTCATCAAGAGTTAGAGGCGGTGGAGTGTGGAACATTCATCATTGCATCATGTAATAAATAAGAATTCATTAAATCAATCTAAGGTTCATTGGTAGTTATGTGGTTTAAACATAACCATTAAAGAGATTCTTAAAAAAGAGAAAAAAAGCGTTGATGTCAAGAATGATTCTACTTAAACATCATCTAATTTGTGACTGGATCGATACCATGACTTGTACTCTGGTGTTTGTCCTTATTGTCTTCTTCAAAGTGTTTGATCTGATGGTGTGGTCAGTGACAGTATCAACCTAATTTTACTAACCGTGAACCGGCAAATTAAACAAATGTCAGTTTTACCAATAATAGCTCGAAGTTATATGATTTATTACATTTACAAGCAAGCATTTTTTATTTTCATTTTATTATTACCGGATGAAATTATACGTGTTTTTTTTCTTACATTTTATAAAATCAGCTCCTAACTAGATAACATTATGATGGAAGTCACGGGGAAACCTCACTGTAAAGTAACCGAAAATCCATGATTGTGTTAATATTGTTATATAGTTAGGATGTACAGTTTTTGTGTATACAGCAGAACAAGGTCATCGAGAGTCCTTGGGGATCCGAAAAAATATTTCGTTATATCCAGATATCACTATATTCATAAAATGAAAATTAATAAAGAAAGGCGTATTCAGCGAAAAATAAATACCTTACTGTATCCGATTCCTCAATATCCGGCTTCACTATAACCGTGTTTTACTGTACATCAGAGAATTTTGGCTTTGTTTTCAAAACCTAGATCCGTGGCATAGGACTCGTTGGACTAAATTGGTCAATTTGTAGTATGTTCGCTGTTTGTTCGAGGTATTTGGATATGTATGTAGGACGATAGATATCACAAGAAAAAAATACAAAATGTACTTTCAAGAAAGTTCGTACACGCGCAGAAAACAATGAGGGATCTACTAGCAAAAAAAATGACCTTTGAGCGCTTGAGCTACACACAAGCTACGCCCCCCGTATGTCAAATATTTAGATCTATTCTGTGTTAATACGGTAAAATGTCAATGAAGTTTATTCAGCTGCTAAGAAAGAAACACCATTTGCACGTGCATCTTACCTTATTTCATCCTTCAGTAAAAATATCGATTTTTCAGTATAACATAAAAAACGTGCATATACTACTTTTGTCTACTATTTGTAAATCAAAACTTACCGAAACGTAAGAAAACAAAACACAAAACCTTTATTGATAAAAATTAAACATAAAATTTGGGAGCAATAATTGTTAAGGCAATTTATGGTTTTGTACGATACCAACAAAATCTTCACAACTTCTACGAAGATAAATAATAAAATATAGAGTAGTTCATTGCATTTAATTAATAAGAACCTGTTGTTGAATATTTAATATTAATAGTCCTATGCAAATTTCACGACAATGTAACCGTGTAAGATTAGATTTTAGACACAGGTCTCGGTAGTTAAAACAATTGTATTATTCAAAATAACTTTCCAACATTTCATATTGTCTACCATGCAGTCGATCAGACACTTTTTATTAATAAGTAAAACATAATTTGTGGAATTGTGAGAATGATCTTAAATATTGCCAGTGAAAACCAATTACAATGATTAGACTAACATAAAATACACATGCTAGCATGACAAAAACAAATTCTTCTATTTTTCGATTGATGTATTTTTCGACATATATCCTTCTTTTAACTTCTGTATAATAAAAACGATCAAGCGACTCCATGCATTCGATACTTCTGGTTTAAACTCAGTTCCTATGCTTCTTTCTAATTGGCACATGATCGCTTCGTAGAAAACCTCAAAATATTCAGCCTGGAATCCTTGATAGTCCTGATGTTTCTTTCCAAGTGACAGGAACATATCTTCCAATGTTTCAATACCATCTTCGTCAAGAGCGCTGACAGCATCTCCTATCGCGCTCATAAATCGACCTCCGTGTGCTTTTAGCGTCGCGTCTCTTGCAAGTTGGGAAAGTCGAACATTTTCTAAATGGAACAGAGTTTTTACATCCGGACAGATTTCGAATATCCTCAAAAACAGTTGTAAACCATTCACTTGTAACTGGTTCATCAAATGCGGCCATGTTTTCTTAATTATATTTGCCTCCTCAATGGAGAACTTTGTCTGTCCGCTTGTTACTAAGTGTACGTATGCCCGGAATTTAGCGCTACTAACAAAAAGATTCAATTTTTTAATGGATTCATTTTTATAAGTAACTGAATTTGTGCATCCCATTGCGAATGTTTCCGGCAAAAGAAACTCCGAATGATGACAATTTGAATTGATCACATATCTGCATTAAACTATCAGTAAAACACTATTTATATGGTACGGCCATCGTCCAAACACCGTGCTGTTAAAGGATAAATTCAGTGAGGTACGTCCTTTAATATACAATATAGATGTATAATATTCAATATAAAATCCGTCTCTCAAATATTTCCAATACAGGAGACAAAGAATAGGAATATCCAAAAAAAATCCTTATACAGAACCACTGCGGTTATCAGCAATGTTATTTTGTCTGTTAATGCCAACGTACGCATCGATACGCCTGGATGAAAACAGTGTACGAGCCAGCCTTATCTGTCAACAAATATTGACAATTAATATTCAATCTAGGTATTAAAGCCGCGTGCCTTAAACTGATGCCACTTTATAACATACGGTTATGCTTAACATAACAAGTTCCTGGCTCGCACAAAAGTGACCGACCCTTTCTCTGCCGATCCAAGACTTTTGTTCGGCCTCGGTCATTTATTTCTTGCCGATATTTTAATATTCATATGAAGTATATCTGCAAGCTTAAAAACTATATTTGAAAATAATGTTTTGCGGACCTACCCATCCTAAATTTTTGAGTGATTTCAGTGAAAAAATTTCCGCTATGTTCCTCGCCTGTCGCTTCTTTTTTAGATCATGTTTATCTTATTTGTGGCTATCTCGTATCAAAGGAAATGCTCAGAACTAATATCTGCTACAAAAGAATGAACAAACGTGTTCATTATATTAATGGAATAGATGATCATTTAAAACTATGTGTCTTAAATAACAAAATGACGTCCATAAGAGACTTAGAGTCAATATTTAGAGAAAGTGTTGAGTGGGAAGAGCCGCTCACACGGAAAATAAAAACATGCGTCCATCATGTATAATACAATTTATATAAAATAAAAAATAATACAACCATTGATCTTAACCCTTTACCTCATAATACCGCATTTCCCCGCATCTGAAGCAGACGTCTTTTGAAAACATTGTTGCAAAAGAAGTCATTCCTTGTAATGAGTAACGGTTTCTTGTGCCACAATGTTTTCCACTTTGTCAGAGAGAAATGATTTAAATTTCTTGAATAAATGGATGTTTTATATAACAGCTTTAAATCTGGAAGAATCCAAGATAAGCTTATGAGGCAAGGGTAAGTCGGTCGGTCCGTCATCAGTATGCTACCAGTACGTTTATGTTATGTACAGATGACAATTTAAGCAACAGATGCTCAATTCATGTTTGCTCATTCTTTCCTCTTTCCACTTAAATCCATATCCTTGAGCTATATACATATGTGCAGTTAAACCTCACATAGCGACCACCTAAATATTACGACCACCTTGTTATAACGACCACTTATTTTCGAACCGTCTTTCAATAACTAACCTTATGATTCAACTCGATAATGAGACCATTTCATTACTATAACCTATGTTTTGTGTCCCGAAGGTCTCAATATCGCGATTTTACTGTATATTAGACTGACTGAGGATGGAACCATTTAGACTATGACAACAACGCATTGCAAAGGCACATAAAGGGTCCACAAATGTAGATATTTTACTGTATCCTTTTATAGTAAATGAATGAACGAAGTGGTCACCAAGAAATACCAAACGTAAAACAAGCTTTCTATCGGTTACTGACTTATACTAAATCCAATTGACGGCTGAGATAAGATTTTAGAACAAAACATATCATCCATCATTCACAGCATGGTGTTCAATGTGACATTATTGCATAAACATGGTAATTTTCTAGTTGTCTAGAATATTTGATAAATACCGAATGAAATATATCCGCAGGTTTGTCCTTAATCTTTGGCTACATTATTTGCGATGCGTTTAATGCATAGGTTAGCTGCTTTAGCAAAGGGATAGACGATTTAATTTATAATTTATTACATGTATATTGTTTGATGATTGCAAATACAAAATGCATCTCCAGACTCAATGTTGAATGATTAATGAGGAGAAACGCTAAATGAAGAGAAAAGCAGTGCTTGGATGATTCCGTGAAACATAATCAGAAATTCAAATGAGTTTTTTCAAATTATTTTTAAATTCTTTCAACCGTGGAAAAATTGTTATAGGAAACAGAAGAAAGAAAATTTAAATGACATTTCTACATAAAATGAAAATAAAAACGAAACTTAATCTGGCAAAACAATGAAATATAAATGAGATCAATTTCGTTCTTATGTTTTATGTTCGGCGAAATATATGTTTTAATTGGAACAAAAACAAAGAGAACATTCACAATTAATGAAAAACTGTAAAGAAGTATGGCGTTGATCATAAAATAGTGATGCTTCATCAATACCATCTAAACGAAAAATCGTCCTGAAGAATAGAATTAGCTACCACAATGCGTCCAATGTTGAACATTGCGTTATTGTCAAACTCGCTAACAAAAGAAGTGATCAGGTTTTATACACAGTCTTGTAGTACCAGTTTCAGGCATAAGGCCAGAAAAAAAAAACAGTCATGTTTACGGCTACCCAGTCGATCCGACGCTGAAGTTTTTATTTTTACCAAAATCCAAAATACGGAACTATTTGGTGACCTTCAAAGTACGGAAGGTATGTTTAGAAAAAGTAAATAGAAAAAAATTTTACGACCTACCTACCCCGTTTTAACTCAGGTATCCGGAAACATGACTTAAGTTTTAGCTAAAGCTAAGAAAATGAACAATATTGGTTTGGTTCATAAACAAATTTCTGTGCGTGAATATTTTATTTGGTCTTGTGACCGTAAACATGATTGTTTTCTTAGTGAAGAAAACATTTATTTTGCTTTAAAATCGCGACACCTCTGGTTTGTAAAAATGATTTTTATCACCAAGTTACCATTATTAGGTATTTCTCAACTGAGAAAAATGAATGCATTAATTATGCCGCCGGCTTGAATTTATGTTACAAATTGTCATCTTAGCCCAGATATGTCTTTGAAACGACCCTTTAGTTCTTTTACTGTTTTCAATGTCCATTGCATTTATGCAATGCTAATGAGTACCTGTTTGTACAGAGGGTCGTCAAGTTAGGTTCGAGTATTCAAGTTTCAACTAGACGCATGTCTGAATACTAAGCAAATGCAAATGGAAATTCGGATAGCTTGCTTTGCATCGACCTTAAAGAATCAAGGATTGCCTCACAGCATTTTAATAGTGTGTTGTTACGTGCTATTAATTTGAATAAGCCATGTACTTTAGCTAGCCATGCATTCTCATTAATCTTCTAAATACAAATTTACATTCTAATCGAAATTAACTGTGCAAATCATATTGATGAATTTCATATGACACTTGTCTGAAAGTGCGAGAATAAATTGTTAATAGAATCCAATATATCAGATAATATTTACATTCACGTGCACTGACTGCTAAATTATTTGTATGAAATAACACATACCAATTTCCCTTTCGAGAAATGGTTTCAAGTTTCGTTTTTAATAAACCTGCACATCTAATGTAATCCAGTGTAACTGACTCTCCTACGGAACCCAAGTAGTGCCATATATTTTTTCGCATTGCGATATTTAGACTGGCGGTATAACTGATAAAATAAAGGATAAATATTCCTTTACTAATAAATAATAATAATACATTTGTAATCAATAATAATCAATAGTTAGATATTCTTCATCGAAATGGGATAGGTGTTCATTTTCCATCGAAATATTCTATGATATGTAATTACGTTGTAATAAACATTGAATGGTTACTTTACTTACATATTGCTAAAGTTGGGAATTAATATGATTGCCAACTTTATGTCAAAGAACTATATTATTGAAAGCCGATAATTGGAATAGAATGTTCCATTTTACAAATGAGTGCTAAGCACTATGTTCGCATCTTAATTCGACATAGTAATACCATTTCAAAGAAAAAAAAACATGAAAATTAATTTTTACTTTTCTTATGCGATGGACCTCATGTACAGGATTTGACGGGTCACGACACACCTTAATTTGCAAATACAAGGACATAATGGGCGGGCCCGGTATCTGGTGCCGTCCCCATTTACTGATTCTGCGTGTGCTGTGAGAAACGTTTCCTCTGGCATCGCTCGTCAATATTCTGTTTAAACAATAATATATATAAACAAAAAGTTATAAAGATGGTTAGGTGTTATTCATAACATTAGTTTCGTTGATATTTTATGAATAAGAAAAAAATATACCACTAAATTAAAATTAAATGATATTTAATATAATTGCACTTTGATTTTATTTTCTCTTTAAAAAAAATAACAAATGTGATCTATTTTGGTGGGATAATTGCTGAGATAATTTATTCATTGGTAAAAGATTCGGAAAATATTTTGCCAGAGTATAAACTGTATTCAATATCGATAATAATGAGTGTACTGGTATTATGTGGGTAAAGGTTATCTGTTCTTCGTGTTGTACACAGGATAAATGAACAAAATCTACACAAGCAAGTTCCGATATTAACTTTCAGGTAATTTCCTGTGTGTTTAATAGACGCATTACCGCGATATTATGTGGCAATATGTGATTCGGGGGAATAGTACACTCGGTGTCATTGATATTGTTTTAAACCGGAAATACTTGTACTTCAAAGAATCAGTGTGATGAGATAAGGCCAGTAAAAAAGTTGTGTTTACTGTTACCCTACCTTTCTCTTGGGAGGGGGGAGTGCCGAAACTAAATTTTCTAACAGCAAAATCCAAAGAATGAAAATGGTCGGGGATAAATCGTACCTCCTTAGTTCGATAGTGTGCTGGAATTATAACCCCGTGATCCATGTTCAAATCCCAGTCGGACAGGTCATACCCTTCTATGAAAATTTGACAAAACTGTCGATTTTCCTCCATATATGGAGAACTTGCCGGCTGCTTGTGGGAGGGTAAGTTAGTACTGGTTAGTATACAGTCCAGGAAAAAACTGATTAGGTGAACCGGCCACCGTATATAACTGAAAATGTTGAAGAAAAACACGGCGTTTAACCCATTGACAATGTCACATAAAACAGCAAAAAAAAGATAAGTACGTTTAGAAAGACTTCCGACTTATCTGCCCCCATTTGCTTGGTCAAGAGACTCTAAAACATGACTATTTTCGCTAACTGCTAGCTATTTGTTGATGTACCGTTTGACTCGGACATCATAAAATTGTATATCAATTAATATGCTCCGTCCATGAATGAATATATTCTCAAGAGTGCATGACGATTTTCAAATAATGTGATATTTTTAAAATGTATCCTGTCGGACAATGTCATTTAAACAAGACAAATGGACAAACAACGAACAAAATGGTTGGTTACACCGCATTCATTCTCTTAACAATGGATCAAGTGCAGTTGCCCAAACTTTCTAAATTTGTCACAATTTCTAAAACTGTGAATATTAGGCATTACTTTAATTCCTAAAACGCGCAGTGCAATTCTTAATCGTGCATACTCCCAGCGCATAACGTATAAAACACATCCCCAATCATAACAAAAGCGCCGTTTTTGTTTTCTTAGAATTAATCTATAATTTGCAAAAGCAATTATATCCATAAATAGAGCAAAGGAACATACAGTACTGTATATAAACACGAGAAAACATACACACGTACTCTGTACATCCGAAAAACTAAACATTACTTTTTCATCAAATATCTACGCCCTCCAGTAACGATATCGCCACGTTTACAAAAGAAGCCATTGACCTCACCTAACGTACATTACTATGACCGTAAGGGGAGGGGGGTTAAATTGATGACACGGAAGGTATTAAGGCGTTAAGATTATGTATGATTTATTCATTAAGCAATTACGATAGGTGATTTAATTACACTATTAATCTAACATAATGAAGTTTTTTTCTGAATTATAGTTCAACATTACAATACATGTTCAATGCAATGTACAAAATAATGTATTATTAAATTAAATCAATTCAAATATAACTCATTTTACACTGCTTTAAGGCGAATGTCGATGAAGTTGCCAAATCAAAACACGAAATCAAAATTACAATTAAATTGTAAGATATAATGTTTGGATTTAAAAAATACAAACATGGTACAGTGCACACTCCCGTAACGTCACCTCCAAAGACCGATTCCCTTCAAGAAACGACAGTAAAAGGCACACACGCATAGTAAAAGTAAATGTCGCGAACGTATCCATTCCTTCTGAACAACAACTCCCTCCAAAGAACAACACTTTTTTGCGACTCCGACAAATGTTGCTCTTAGTAGGGCGCACTGTAATGCAATAAACATGGACACGGTTATAGTGAACTCGGATAATGTGAAGTATCTATTTTACCTAGATCATGACCTTCTATACTCATTATTATGTTTACAGTGAAGTACGGATATAACAAAGTAATTATTCGGATCTTTAGAAGTTCACTGTAACCGTGCTTTACTGGAATAATATGTGCATGCAATTCAACGTGAAAGTGTTGCGTCATCTACAAAATTTAGAGAAACTATACTCCTACTAAGCGGTGATATGAAAGAGAAAACGAATATGAATGCATTTTATACAACGGTGCTGCGTGTTGTACAAGTCTTTTTTGATCTCCAGTTTGAAGCATCATTTTGGGGGCGACTTTATATCATTGTATGAAAGAGATCAACTATATTTCATCTATCCGTACTATTTACATCACCAGCGTGTAACTTCATTGGGATGTGCCAAACGAACTTGAGACTTCCGTCAGCTTGCTTTTATCTGCTGACTTCTGAAAATACATTTACAAAACAACCCAAATCAAAGAGAGGAAAGCAATACAAATACAAGTCCATTTATATTGCGCAAAAATTTATGCCGATATTCGATTGCGCTTCACATGGTCCCTTTAAAAGTCAGTCTAAAACTTTGTACAGTTTAGTAAGCCACAATAGGAATTTTGAAAACAAGCTGAACATTGAATCGTTAAGACATTCCTGTAATACAAAACGATTCATTTCTTTAATATCAAGATTTAGAGCTGTTTAGCCGGCTTATTGTATACATGTAATATAAAAGATTGTACCAAAACATTAATCCACAAATAAAATGTATCTATAAACGTACATGAATATATTAAACTGAATGTACACAGAGTACTTTTAAGAGCGATAACTTTTTTCTCCATATTTGGAGAAATTGCCGGCTCCTTGTGGAAGGGTAACTTAGTACTGGTTAGTATACAGTCCAGGAAAACTGGTTAGGTGAACCGGTCGCCGTACATACTAGTGACTGAAAAATTGTTAAAAAACGGCGTTAAAACCCAGTGACGATATGTCACATAAAAACAAAACAAACTGACGAGATTAGCCATACGAGGCTTAACTATTGTTGAATAACTGAATAACTGATTAGGTTTATGCAAAATGATCAACACGGCCTGTTATACATAAAACCTCAAACTTGAATCGACGAATCTGACTTGTAATTATTGTACTTATGTTGTTACAAGTATGTGTCCATTGATGACCACAGAAGCATTACACATTGTATTTTAAATGTTGCAAAAATTGGCCAAACAATGGAGCCGTTTCTCATACACATAACCATTTACGTCAGTGAATAATGAAATACAGGTATAAAGCTAAAAAAGTATATTAATGGTGATAACGAACAAAGTGCAGACCGAAATGTCTGTGAGAACAAGAAATAAGGTTTGTAAAGCCAAATTAGCATCGCCAAATGGGATCTAGACATTAACACGAGAGAAGGTTCAGATAAATACCTACCATTGTTATTTTGCATTAACCGCTCATTCCTAAGTAAAAATAACCAGTAAATTATTGATTTGCAGATTTCATAAAAAATCGTAATGTAACGAGGCTTACCTCTGGTCCAAGACCAGGGACATTCGGACCTCCTTCTGGTAGAGCGTAACTGTTCCAAAATCCGTTAAGGCCGAAACCTTGTAGACCTGGTCTTTGTAAATGATTTTTCAGCCATGGAAAAGTTATTTTAAAGTCTTGTGATGCAGAAGTTTGTCGCTGCCTGTCGTCCGCTACAGCTTTCTGCCAAGACGTGTGCTTCCGGTAACTCCCATATTCACCGAAAGTTCTTCCATATTGATTCTGGTTGTTGTTAAGCACGTTGTTATCTCCCTTTGTGGTTACGATAAATGATTCTGTTCCTTCCGGTCTGTTGAAAGACTCAAACGGCGCGTTCTGTCTCGATTTGAATCTGTTCATTCGGAGCGTTCGGGGTTGTAGGCGATCATGTAGAGTCATCAATGGCGTGTTAAAGTCACTTACTCTGTTGGAGACCAATTTACCATGTCCGTTGATGTTAAAATCAAGACACGAGGCTAAAGCAACAAATGTCAGTAACACGCTTGCACAGCAAACTCGTCTGCTTAAACCCATGATGCTGATCGAATCACTGCAATGGACAAAATGAACGTGGACTATCATCGCATCGAAAGAGAATTGTATTTTTTGAACTTTGAACTGAAGTTTGTTTTTGACACGCATCGTTAACTTGAGCAAAACTTTTCAACTTTCAAGATCACCTATTTCCTTTAACATAGTAAAAATATTCGTAACTGGTATTTCCGACAGTCGTTAGTTTTTGTTAATGTAATATGTTAAGCATCTGTCAAGTTCCAAAATAATTAAATTTGGGCGGAGCAGCTACGATGGTTCGCCTCTTCAAAGCAAAAAAGTTATTATTCTATAAAGTAAATAACACGACAAACACTGCCAAAAGCTATGGTAATTATCCACATGTTTTAATTCCATTTTTCTCAGCTCTGTGTTTCAATGCATTTGGTTGTTGTAAGCAACAGTTAAAATAAAAAAGGACGCAATAGCCAACAAACAAGGTGGTCCTGTCACGGAAAAATATTCTGATGCTACACGAACTGCCATTTACGCTTGCGGTATGTGGTGAGTATAATATAGTTGGATATATCCATCAAGCGTTGGCTTTTATGATCCACCATTTGTTTCAGAGAGATTTGGAATCAATATATGGCAATAAAACCCTCAGTAAACTTCAAAATTTTAGACAAAGTCTGACCATAACGTCAGGAAGTAAGTCACGTGACTTTTGCTGCGTGTCTAAGATTTTGTTCTTTTTTATTAATATTATTATATGCAACATTTTTAGAGCTCTCTCCATATAAGAATATACGTTCAGAAGTGCTTTACAATAAATGCACATAGAATGCAATACATAGAAAAAATGATAAAAAAACAATATAAAACAATGATAGGATAAACTTGGCATATTAATTAAAACATGGTTAAATGCTAAATACAATTTACTGCAAATTATAATAGTCATCAGGTAGTAAAAAAAGTAAATGAAATGACATAAATTGCCGCCGTCAATAAAACCTCAAAATTCTGACGGCTAAAATTTGCCTTATGACAAAATATAAAACACTATTTAAAAAAAGAGTTAAAAAGTCACATTTCTTCTCCGCTTTGAATGATATTTGGTCAGAACTTTAACCAATCTTGGTATTTCTTGATACCATAATAATATGATAATAAGGGCGATTACGAAAGTCGAAGTATGTCGAAGAAATAGAAAATGAAAGTTTTGCCACCTACCCCACCTATTTTTGTTCAAATAACCGTGAACATGATTTTATTCTGTGTATTGGAGTATGGAAACCGTATAGGACCAACATGGCTCTCCTCTTTTAGCTTAAAAAGGTTTAAAGCAGTATCGAGTGTCTTCGTTGAATATTAGATAATTGTATAATATAATAATGTAGTATATAATATAAGTATCTTAATGCGTGACTTTTACAGGGCCAAAACTGATTTTTTGTGTGACTTTCTGAATCAAAGCTTTCAAATAAGAATGTATCATAACAGGGTTAAAACAATTCTTGGTATATTATTTTTTGACAAAAAAGTAGCTTTCAAAAAATGTTTTATATAAGTTTGCCGTTCGGTCGAATCATAAGTCTTAGAAATTAAAAAACGAAATAAAAACAGGAGAAAGAAGAAATGTGAATGTATTTGAAAGTCCAAACAAAGTAGTCATTGACATAAAAACATGTGTTCCAATGCAAATAGATTATCAATGACCATTCCTTGTACCAACAGAGAACACTTGAAAATGTTTTATTGTTGAAGCGAATTTGGCTACATTAGAATGTTGTAAGGAATATTTTCATCTCTGATCCACCCATTGATTTAAATCGAATAAGAAAATAGCTTCACAATTTGTAGAAAAAATACAACTCGGAGCTTATTTGAGCTTATTTTTCATCAGTCTACTGCGCACGTATCACGGTACTGAGTTGCCGAATGATTATCAACCAAATTAAACAACTGTGACGGGTCACAAGATTAGATTTGAAATACATTCTTTGGGTTTATTCGATTAAGAAGCATCAAACATAGTGCATACATATAAATGACATAATCATACCTAATGTGGCTGTCTCTCTGTCAAGTCATCAAACTTGATTACTGCAGTGCAAAATTTACATATTGCCAATGGCGAATAACGACCGATTTAATCCTAATTAACGAACGTTCCGGTTAAACATATAACCACACTTAATATTACTCACGCTGCCTGGGAATGGTTCGTGAGTATCAAGAGAGCTTTCACGTCAAATCAAACAGAAGAATACGAGCGTTAATAAAAACTAAATTGAAAGTGCATCGCACGCTGATTGGGAAAAGGTCTTTGATAATCATTTAGATACTGGAATTGAATTGCAAACCATATGTTTTAATCAAATCATTCTGTGATTAACATCATTTTTCATTTTATCATCTCAGTCGATATAACGTTCTAAAGTGGTCTCGAAA
The DNA here is from genome assembly GCA_008271625.1 of Lutraria rhynchaena. Taxonomy (NCBI): domain Eukaryota; kingdom Metazoa; phylum Mollusca; class Bivalvia; order Venerida; family Mactridae; genus Lutraria; species Lutraria rhynchaena. Next base: position 211,709 of record VIBL01000354.1, read on the forward strand.
ACAAATACATTCGCCAGTCTTTTTATTGTGTAATTGTGTTTATGAGTACGTGAGTTCGGGAGTGAGTCCGTGAGTCCGCGAGAATGAGAGTGCGTGATCTCATGAGTAAAGAGTTAGGGACTACGTGCGTTCGTGAGTACGTGAGAAACTGGATTCGTTAGTAACTGAATACGTCCATTCGGAGCTACGTGAGTAATAAAATTCGTGAGATTACTGAGTAATACAAAGTGTCGGTTTCGCCTTGTTTTGAAGAGGTATTTTAGAGTGTAGAATCATAGCTAGATGTAAATATTGTCAGTATATGTAAATTGTTATAGAAGTGGGTATTTTATTAAATTTAATTCTCGATTGTTGTTATACTAGAGTATTCAGTTCTCCCCATACAGTCGATTTATTTATATGCTTTGTTTATGTCTACATGTACACTTAGTTACTGAAATAGAATGTTTCGGGTTACAAGCCTGTTGTCAACAGGGCTTCAATCATATACTGATATGGAGTTTATTTTACAAGATTTCCTTATTGTTATACCAGCGACTTGTTCGCCGCGAAGTAACTGCCAACTTCTCTACACGAATGATCAGCGATGGAGGACGAATTGCCTTAACCACAATTTTTCAGCCAAATCGTCACAGAGAACACATGTCGCGCCAAAGACTCGAACTCACGAACCTATCGCCCATAGACCAAACGATCTTCCTATTTAGCAAAGCGGGCGGGCAGAATACATTTTACACCAGGCTTTATTACACAAGGAAATAAAATATATTCTTGTTTTCATTACTTCAAAACAAAAATGTCTGATGGAAAAAAACTAACAAGTCTCACCTTTCTTAAAGTTCATATGTTTGTTATCCACAAAAAAGGTAACGAACACCAAACGCTAAAATAAACAAATATTTGATAATATTAAAATCAAGCCAGTGTAAATCACGTGACTTATTACCGCGAGACACGTGACCAGTTGATGAGGAAGTAGTTCGCATAAGATGCATATGGCCGTCGGCTGTCAAATTTTATCTACATATAACGACACACGTGGGTTAAATGTATAATTCTGTTCATTTTACTAGAAGTCCATTGGCTGCATCTTTCAGCGTTTATTTAGATATTTCCGCTCAAATAATTAATTACGAATCAACTCATGTTTTGAGACATTAATGGCGCATTTCTATGTGATAATTTGCGGTATAAATAAGTAAAAAATAGTGTTTGTTTCTAATTTAATTGTTATTTTATTTTATTTCGCGAACAACATAACTACTGACATTTCAAAAATTTATATTTTTATTGTTATTGCGGCTATACCTTAAATATAACGAGAAAAAAAACAACGAGTAAAATGGTGAAAAAATTAAATTTCGGCCCATAATTTTGTTGGATTGTGTGATATAACTGGAGAAATTACTATCCATGAACGCAGAAGTAACGAATGAAGTTTTGTTTAGAGGAAATTACGTCTGCTTCCGTATTGGGCAGACGTTTTGTCAATCAAATTTTAATTACTTATACAACCACTGCGCTCTCGTTTGATCATGTTTATCATTGCCATGACAACCAAGTTTCTATTAATAATTTTTTTTTCAACGCAATGATGAAGGATCATGCTGTATAAAATATATGAGACGGTGTCATGATTACCGTCCCAGTACAAGAATGATTTTCCTTATTATACAAACATATTCTGTTCTGTTCTATTCTATACAATGTCCGTGTTCTGCTTCAATAACATGAAAAATGGGCATTGTTCACGAAAATGGGGATGGGCACCTCTTTAACTGGTAAAACAATAAACAATTAAATACTAAGTTAGAAGTGAAAGTATGAATGTGTACAAAAGTAAGAATTCGGACAATAATCGGATTAGGAATAAGACAAGAGGGCCATGATGACCCTTTTTCGCTCACCAGTATACAGATTGCGACATCTATGGTATTCCTGTGATTTGACCTGGTGACCTAATTTTTAATCTGAGTCGACCCATGTTCAAATCTGTCCACGATATCATTAATACAAACATTCTGACAAAGTTTGGGGAAGATCCAATCAAAACTGTGACTTCTAGAGTGTTAACAAAGTTTTCAGGAGATTTGGCCTGGTGACCGAGTTTGTCACCCAGATGACCCATGTCCGAACCTGTCCAAGACGTCACTAAAAAAAAAAACATTTTGACACAGTTTAACGAAGATCCAATCAAAACTCTGGCCTCTAGAGTATTAACAATAAACACTCGACAAACAGCAATTGAAAACACTTTAAGAATGAAATACATGCACAGCTGACAGAGATTAACAATGTTCAACTGAGATGTACTCATACATGATGACACAAGTCATGTCTTCAACTCAAACAAATTTAACATCCATTCACTGCATACAGCAGGTATGACTGACAGCCAACCACAAGTAGCTAGTGGGACAAGATTGGTCAATGGGGTGTGATACACACTAAGGAGTGACATTGACCTTACAGGTCAAACCCTGAAACTTCTGTATGATAAAAGTAAAGACAAATAACATTTTCTCAATTTTATTACAATGTGTGTAACATTGTATCCAAACGTTCTGATGGCTTGAAACATAACATAAAGACAAAGATTTTTAAAACAAATGATTTATTTCAGATCAGTGCATTAAATGCATAAATTTTGTAACTTAAATGGATTTCACATTCTATACTGTTAGAACACAACACAGTGTGTTTTTATTTCTTACAGAATAAACAAATAGTTATTAACAACAGTGTACACAAAAAATCACATGTCATAACATTATTCTGTTTACCATGGCAACTAAAGGTTTATGATTCTAAAATCTTGAAACATATCAAGACTAAAATTGGCCATTTCACATTAAGTAAATATTGTTCCTTTATTAGTGCCAAAGCAAACTCAATCCATACATTGTCAGAGAAAAGTGTAAGTAAATCATAAACATTGTTTGATCAATAAATTACAAAGACAAAAGAACTATGCCAATCGATCGATCGATTAGCAAAGTTCTTTTGTCAATCAATCAATCAATCAATCAATCAATCAATCAATCATCAGTTAAGATAATACAAAAACTGTATTTTAGGTACAACATAGTGACTCATATCAATATCATTTTAAAACAGACAACAATGAGGAAATCTTGAATTTAGGTTCTATATAATAAAACAAAAATGAATCTTTCATAAAAGGGAGGTAATAACATAAATAAATTTTCTTTTATCAGTTTGTTTAATGCGATCAGTTTCTCTATCCAAATGGTGATTTTTTTCCATGATTTCAAAGTTTAAAGAATACAAACAATATGCAACAAAACAAAAACCTAAATTACAAAAAAAAATAAATGAAGAAGCTAAGCTTTAAAAACATATAACTAAGAAGCTGCCTGCAGCAGATATTTAGAGTAAAATGGTTTCAGGACCATAATAGATTTTTACAGTAACTGACTGATATGTCATAATTTTTCTCCAATTAATTTTACCTAACAGAAACAAGACGTACTTCAAAGGTTTATATTTCATCAGTCTACTAACATTGTCTCCCTCATGTGGAAGTTGAGAATTTTGAAAAAAATGCAGAAAACTTAAGTTTGGTGCGGTGGAAACAATAAAAACTAGTCCAGTCCGGACCTGCAAAAAACCCGGAAATTCCCGCGCATGATGAAAAACTTGCACCCATACTGAGATTATAAAACTAACCATACAGAGGTATTATCTACTAGGTTTCAATACTCAACTTCAAAAACTTTGACCTTAGAGTCAGGTATCTCACAGAAATTATAACAAACGATGTTATACTAACTATTCATGTATCTGATGATGCAATACCTTAAGTTGTCCTTGTTAATAAAAAATCTCAATTCTAATTTTTCGCTTCTAAAATCATCAAAAGCAGTGTAACATTCTGATTACTCATGAAACATTCTGTATATGAAACAAATAATCTGAATTAAGCACCCATAAAACTAGATAAGTAGAGAGAGCATACATATAATGTTCTGAGAATTGAGACTGGGTGTAAATTTCCTTCATTCTGACCCTACAATAAAAATCAAGAAATTTGGTAATTTATTTCAATATTCTTTTTACTTTGGCATGAAAAATAAGTCAATCAACAAAATTATAGTGAAGTAATGAAAATAATAACAAAAAAATTAAACAACATCATCTAATACATCCAATATGGAAACTTTCATTTTCAATAATTAAACATTTCAGATAAATATTAATGATTAAATAACAAATATTAATGACTAAATTATATCTTTTTTTACAAACACATTGTAACTCCAGAAAAAAATGATATGCATAAATTAATTATGTAAATATAATATTTCATAAAGTACACAGCCTTACAAAGATAGAACAATTAATCACATTCATACAGCTATTTACAAATACAGACATTTATCATTCTGTAACATGAATTCATGTTAAACTGTATCAATAGGTAACGAATTTCATTCACTTAATTGATGGCAACATTTAACATTTATCATGTGACAATTACATACATGATCATATATAAATCTGAAACAAAAAAATCCATAAATGGACCCTGGAAAGCACACCAGATGCCAACAGCAACTTATCAGTTTATAAGTATTTCTGTAGTAAAAAGTAAAACCTTGAAATTAAGACTACCTTTCGAATCAAAACAAAGTCTTTGTATTAAGGTGGTCTCATTATCAAGGTGAAATATGGAGAAAATATGTTTCAACTTGAGAATAGAACCACTTCGATATAAAGACCATTTTTTGGCTCCCAAAGGCAGTCATAACACGATGATTGTATGGTATGTGTACTTAGCAATACTTCTGGAGAATGTTTTATAAATTAAGGATTACAAAGTCACATGATTTTGAACAACTTGAGAAATTTCAGAATAGAAGACAGAATCAAACATTTTGACTTTCACTGAACACAAATACTTGAACATACTTACAGAAAAAACTCTTTAAAACATTTAAGATGGAGAGTAAGACATCAAAGAAAATGCTCTTAATAAAATAACAAGAAAGCTTTATTCACAAGTTTTTAAGTTTCTCTCTAAAAAAATTCAAAGAACATGACAAAAGAATAAAACATGTTTGCTAGTTCCTGAGCAAATTCTTACTTACAGTTAAGGCATTAAAGAAGTTCCTGGTTTCCACCAACTAGACTGACTTCATATGAACAATATATCTGAACCAAAAAACATATATAAAAAATAGGTTGACCAACGAACCCTGGTATTTTATGGGCTATTATTAGGCGCAGGATAATCCTTAATTTTACTTCTATTTATGATGACTATCCAATGAAAAGGGTTTTACAGATTTCAAAAAAAAAACATATCTCGTTTCTAGTCCTTTTAAAGATGGAATATATCTAACATGTATCGACATTTACTGTAGCTTTCACCTGTAAGACAAGGTCATGTTGTGGTCATTCATAACATTTTAGTATTCCAAATTAATCATTACAACACCTCAAAATGTTTCAATTCCGTCCGAATTTAATGACAATTTATGATTTTAGAATTAAATATTATAAACAAGTACTCTTAACATAAATACATCAATCACAACAGCCTTTGATAACTGTCACAACCATTTAGAGCCACAGAAACTCATGTACCAAACATACCCTAATAAACATCCCTATGTCACATTTCATTTCAAAAGATCTTTCGATAAACATTCGAATATTCAATATGATTTGTAGGATTGTTAAACCCTTCAATGAAAAGCAGGCTTTTCATTCGGGTGAGAGGACATTCGTTATGTTGGGGCGTTCATTGAATTATACTTGGTATCATTATAATAACCAGTCTATAACACTTATTTATTCAGCTGGGGTACCAGCTTCAACACATAGCACAGAAAATATACATACTGATATAACAATACAAAACAATATAAATAAGGATATTTACAGCAGACATATTTACAAAAAAATAATAAAACAATTACAACAACAACAACAGATTTTTGGAGGGGCTTGTAAGGACACATTGACTGAAACAAATAATTACTTTTATCTGTGTCTTATTGAAATCTTAGGGAGAATTTAACAGAGATTGATGATGTTGCGATTAACAAGTGGTAGGTCAGACTTCAGTCCTAACTGATACAGTAGAACACGGAAATAGCGAACTCCAATATTGTGAAGTATCTATTCTTCCCAGAGCACAAACTTCTTATTTAAATTCCCCATGCCAAAAATCAGAGAAAAATTTTAAGATTAACAATTTATACTCAAATACTAGAATCTACAAAATGTAACAATAAGAAATCTGATGAGATAACAGAATATGTTCCTTTTTTCTCTAGACAGGAACATAAAATGTTAAGATATAGAAACATCCCTGAATATTATACATTTGTATATTATCTATTTCACACACAATGCAATAAAATATTTGATGTCATTCATACATAAGTTAAGTTGATATTGAGTAATGTAAAGTACACAAGCATCTAATAGCTGGGTAGTACAAACATACATTAATACATAACAGCTTTAAAACCCCAAATTTTTCAATGTACTGCATTTTTGGTGCCTGACTTAAAAACACCTATTTGATATTCTACACCTTTCTGTTTAACCCTTTGTTTCTTAAGCATATTTGGACCCTTCCAAAGTCAAATCTTATATACAAAACAATTTATTTAAGAAAATTGGGTTATTTCTCTCTGACAGAGTGGAAAACATTGTGGCAAAAAAGAAGCCATTACTCATTACAAGCAATGGCTTCTTTTGCTACAATGCTTTAAAAAGCTGTCTGCTTTATAATATTATGTGGGTGAATGTGGTATAAAAATCACATAAAATGAGAATGTTTATATGAATGTGAATGATTTGTCAATGAATTTATTTTAATAGAATATATCATAATTTGTTTGCGTCCTTCTTTAATTTAATCAAATTTAACCCAATGAAATTCTTATGTGATATCAAACTTGTGCTTTTAAAGCCATTAAGTATATACTACTTATAAAGCTTACATTATCAAATGATAAAAATTAATTTTTGCAAACGAAACAATTACTTTCAGACCAAAATACTAACATTTTATAGTTTTATAGTACATAAATGTACATTTATAGTACATATATAGTACATAAATGAGCATTCTTTGTTAAAATAAAACAATATTTACGATTCAGGAAATAAAATAGAAGAAAAATCATTTCTATATTCTTCAAGCATTTTAACCTAAATCAATATGTTTGCCAAATAATTAAATGACCAAAATACTAGCAAACCAAATGGAATTTCAATGTCAGTAATAAATGTTTTCAAAACCTATCACATATAAATTGTAATGAAGACAAAAAATGCATCCAATCAAAATGCATGTAACAAATTCTAATCAATATGCATGTTACAAACACTGCATAAATAAATTTGTCCAATCAATATGCAGGTAATAAACACTATATAAACATGCATCCAATCAGTAGTCACATTACAACAACTGCATGCCCTTAATCAATTAATTAGTGAGTCTACAAAATGGAATGATGAATTATGTAACAACAGTCTATGTGTGCCAAGTTTTATCAAACATTAAACATGAGTATCATGAGTAGTAATTGTATGTTTTTTATGTTTGGTTTTCTCTGTTTTTACAAATTCTACACTTTGTTTTCTTTGGTGACCTGAAATTGATAAAAAAACAAAATAGTAAAAGTGTTGAAAGATAAATTAAATAGATCATTCACCTTAAAATTTAAAATGACAAACAAAAACTGAAATATAATGGTTCAAAAAGATGGGCTTAATATCAAGGTGTTACAATATATCATATTTACTCTATTATACATGTGTATTAATCAATACGGTTAAGTTGACAAAGCCCCCTCAAATAAAACTTTGATGAACTGAAAAATGTGAATAAACCAAAGAATATAAAGTCAAACCTGTGAATAAAGGCCATCCTTGGAAAAAATGAAATTTGGCCTTCATTGACAGATGGCCTTTATTTGGCAGTCATTTTGTTCTTAATAATCAATGACGGTTTTTCGCAGAATGGCCCTTATTCACAGGGTGGTCTTTGTCCAGAGGTGTCTGCAAAGACAGGTTTGACTGTATTTATATACATACGTACCTAATGTAACTAAAGCACTTCCTATTGCTAATCCAGTGTGACCAGGTGGAGACCACTCACTGTCACCACATGGTAATTGTATAAACAAAGATAAAACTGCTGCTTTCTGGTTATGTAATGGTTCCAACGCCACCTGGCCAGGTTTATATGCCGGCTGTAAAATATAAAAATATAACTTAAAACATACTTCACAGAAAAAATACAGGTTGAACAAAGGGTTATTCAATTAAACATACTTAGTGATACAATGACCAACGAAATGATCAGCTCATTGAATATCATCAAGATTTATTTATTGTCTCCTTGTACAAAAAACAACCTATCAAGGTAACTAATTTCTTCCACAGAACAAAATCTAACAAGAAAATTTGACATTTTACCCTTTTTCTTTTCCTGAGGTCTGTATTTGTTTCTTTTTTCTCTGCTCCGATATGTTCAATTCTCCGCTCCACTTCCAGGACAGCTGTGGAAAATGGTCGACTCGCCATTTCTTCCATTTCGACTATCATTCTCTGCAATCAAAAACCAATTAACTTTAAAATACACATACTTAACAAGTTTCAAAGCATACAGTCAAACCTGTGAACAAAAGTCACCCTTGGGAAAACAAAATGTCGCCTTTTTTGCCAGATGTCCTACATTTGGAGGTTAGTTTGTTCTAAATAATCAATAACAGTTTTCAAAGAATAGCCTTTGTTCACAGATTGGCCTTTCTTTAGGGTTGGTGCAAACACAAGTTTGACTGGATTTCATAATAATGTGCTTGGACTTGAATATACATTATACTACTAGGCTATTGTTTCAGACAAGAAAATACAAAGAAATCACTTCTTCCCCTAAAGTCCTATTTTACTGTTGCCTTTTTTATCTGTAAAGTCCATTTTTGTCTGAACTTGCTTTTTTACCAAAATTTTATGTAAAAGGTACAAAGGCTTACTGAGCCGAACAGGAAACAAATATAATCATGCTGTATATAGCTCTTCAAGAGGGCAAATAGTCCTATCATATTATCAATTGTATATAATCTCTTTCATTGCACCTCAGAAATACATAATTATGCAATATAACCCTTTGCCTCATAATATCGCATTCCCCGCGTCTGAAGCAGACAACTTTTGAAAACATTGTGGAAAAAGAATCCATTGCTTGTAATGTGGAAAAGCTTCTTTTACCACAATGTTTTTCACTCTGTCAGAGAGAAACAACTCACTTTCCTTAAATACACTGATGTTTTGTACATTACCTTTTAATTTGGACGAGTCCAAAAATATGCCTATGAGGCAAAGGGTTAAGCCACCTTATTATGTGTGTGTAAATGATCTCACACACTGTAGGGTAATCATTCAATGTTGAACTATGTTTAACCATGTGTCATACCAAAACCTGGGTTATAAATGTATCAGCCCAGTATTTAATAATCAGTATAAACAAACCTGTCTTCTTCTGTAACTGTCATACTTGTGTTTAATCTTATACAGAATGGCCGCAATGATGAGTAATGACAGGAAACAACTGAAATAAACATAAAACAATAAACATAAAACAATAAACATCATTCATCTAATAAACGATACAATGACAACAGCTGTCACTTAAATAATGACCTTACATCAGGAATTGCTTACTTCACTAATGCTATATATATATTCACAGATACAGTAGAACACAGTTACAGAAAACCAGTAAACTCATACTAAGTAAAGAATCAGATGCTGAATATATCAAAATTCATTATATTCAAGCGTGCACAGAAAAACTTCACTGTTTGGATGTAATGACATATTCCAAATACAAGTATCCAAGCATAGAGAAACTCATTCTAAGCACTGGATTCTACATTACCAACTAGGATTTACAGTAAATTCACAATGCTGGGGACCAAGGGATATGGTCTAAGTATTGAGGTGGTTGCATTTTCAAGCAGAAATAAAGGGGAAATTTTGAAAAATGATCCTATAACAGAGAGTTGTTATAATAAGGTGGTCTTAACATTGAGGGGATCTCTAAGTGAAGCTCTTAACAAATTTTTACCAACAGATATAGTAAAGTCATATAAATATTCATATGATAATTCAGGTTCCAAGTATTTCAGTACAAGTAAATTCTATATTGAAATAACATTTTATAAGTAATTACAGGATGTTTCATAGACTGGTATCATCTCTTTAACTTACCTGAAGAATGTCACAAAGAAATGTACCAGATCAATCTTTGGGAATTGTGAAAATGATATCTAAAAAATAAAATACATCATTACATATATACCTAGAATAGAATGAGTGATTATACAAAAAGACTAACGATTTTGTATGTTAATTATCATTATTCTAATAACAAAAGTTAAAAAAAAATACTTTTGACAGGTTTAAAAGTTTGGCAAATATATTTAATGGCAGTTAAGTGTATCTAAATCTACTTGATTCCATTTTTAATCCACGGCCAGCTAAAACCCCTCCCACAGCATGAGTTCTTTCCCCTGCCAGTATCCATGTAAAATTATACTTTACATCATAATAACAAGATCGGAATCAAAGTTATAATAAATGATACAAAACAGCCCTCACCTGTAACCAGAATGGAGTGGTGAAGTTGTAAACATACACAAAGAAGGTAAAATTATTATCAGGACCGAAGTTATAATCTTTATGTTCAAACTTTGATCTGAATGATGAACAAGAAAATCCTTTGGTCTTATACTGTTCTTGTGGATGAGACTCTGCAAGATAAAAATGGAATCAAACATTGAGCAAATCTAACAAACACTAAATCAGCAAAATATTCTTCTTATACAGCATTAGTTTCCTATATATTCATCACTTTCACCAGGAAAGCTTATTTACTTTTAACAATACCTTTCTTGCATTCTTAAAGTGACATTTTTGTTTTATTCTCTATGTATGATCATTGTCTGTGTAATATGTATGTATATACCATATATGTACGTTTACAATGTAAATATGAAATAAACAACAATAATAATTATAAACCAAACATTGAGAAGATCTAACAAAACCAAAATCAACAAAAAATCCTCATTTTACAGAACTTCTCTCATATACGGTACATCACTTTCATCTTGAAAGCTTAATTTTTGTGAATTCATCATCTAGTAAATTATAGAATTTCATGACAATTAAATTCAATGTAGTGTTAAAATTCTATCCACATATGAGGGTATCCAAACTTGTGTTAACTTGACTCTATTTTTAAGGGCTAGAAAAAAAATGGTCATGTTTAGCCCCTGATCAAATTTCCACTTCGAAATCATAACCCTAAGAAAATTATCCAGAGAGCCTACTGTAAAACAAGCAAATTGTTTGAATGGATCAATACTTACTTGAACAATAAATATATTTAACTTACTTGATTTCCATGTAATGTTGATTAAAGCATCTTTGGAACAGTTCAGGGTAAATTCCACATCTCGGTCATTCTAAAGAATAAAAATATTTCCATATAAATTAAATTGAAACTTGAAAAAAATCTCTCTTAACCAATTTACACCTAAAAAATATGCTACATTATACGCTACATTCTGAAGACAAAACAAGAGCTCCGCAGAGAAGTACCAATGCTCGTCTTGTTTTACATCATTCTATAATAAGCAATTTGACCAAAATTCTAAGTTAAAAAGGGACATAACTCCAAAAATATAGCTTTCAGAATAATGCCCCTTGTCTTACAACAGTGCCTTGTCATGGTAATCAAGTATTCCAAGTGTCTTTTGACTTTTTTTGAAACAGACAAGTTTAAATCAAAGACAAGGCTCATGCAAGAAACATTTTAAGACATGGCAACTATTACACATGTACCACACCACATATCAAAACAAAAATTAAATAAGCAAAAACAGCAGAAAATACGATATGAAATACTCACAGCCAGAGGAATATTCATAAAGTTAATTCCTCTATAATGTTTATCTTCATTCTTAGACAGGTTGAAAGTAAACTGGTAATCTGTCCTCAAGTCATCTATAATGAAAATGAAAATAAAAATGCTATATTTAATCGGTTAGCCTGGTACCATATGTTTGTACTGAATGATATTGTATTTTGTACATGTATACACCATGTCCAGCGCTTTCATTTTAACCTTAAAACAGCATTTTGACTCTTGAAGTCAGTAAAATAAAGCTTTTGACTCTTGAGAATTTGTACCAAAGGGTCAGATTTACAATAAAATTAGACGGGGATTTTTTTTGATTCTTCAAATTATCAAAAAGTCATTTTTGACCGTCAACTTCTGACGTCTAGTGAAAACCCTGATGTCTATGAATATATAGTGAGTACTGGCCAGAGGCTTCATATTTAATGTAATCAACTGTATAGATTTTGGCAAAAGATTAATTACATTAAGCCATTATAATTATATGGGCTGGTAATTTCCCTCTTAAATGACAGATTTTACCAATAATCAAAACAGTGGATTAAAAAAAACATTCTTCAATTAAGTTTACATGGGTTTTCAGAAATGCATTGCAGACAAAACATAGTGAAAGTTAATACTGTGATAATAGGGGATGTTTTATGAATATTTTAGCATTGACCATGGGTGGGATTTCAACTAATAAGACTGTGAGGATATGATCTTAATTCCTAGACCTTGATGTCTACTTTTAAATAATAAGGTTATATATGCATATTGAAAGAGTATTCTAATTCAATAATAATGATATCTATTTAGTAATACAGAATTCTACTTACAATAGCAAGTACCCCCATCATTTGGATTCCCAAAGTAGTTATTTTGATATTCGCACCTGTAAGTATAAATATGGAGTAAATAAGAGATTTGATTCATTCATTCATTGATCAATCTGTCAATCAATCCATCGGTCTGTCGGTCGGTCTGTCGGTCGGTCGGTCGGTCAGTCAGTCAGTCAGTCAGTCAGTCAATCAATCAATCAATCAATCAATCAAGTAACAGTGCAAACAAATGAGTGAATGAACAAATGAACCAATGAACAATCAAATAAACAAACGAACGAATGTACAATCAAATATTCCAAATGGTATTAATATTCTATTAAGTATATACATGAGAACAAAGAAAAATATGAGGACAAATGATAATAAATGCATTGTCAATAACAATTAATATCAATAAATAAATAAAGTTATAACACCAGATTTGGTTACTTACTTTTGACATTTATCACCGACAACACCTCTAGTTCTGCAGAAACAGGCACCAGTCACACGATGGCAAGTATCAGCCTGACCATTACAACTACAAGCTGTAATATACATACATTATGAACTTATACGGTGATCACTATGTTTGTGTTGTGTCTTAAATCTTTAATTACCAGTATTTCAGTTATCTTATTTATCAGACCCATGTTGCTAGCTTACTTACAAGTACAGTCAAACCTGTGAAAAAGGCCCTTGGGAAAGACAAAATGTGGCCTTTATTGACAGATGGCCTGTAATTGAAGGTCAGCTTGTTCTAAATAATCAGAGGTGGTTTCTCAAAGAATGGACTATGTTCACAGGGTGGTCCATATTCAGGGGGTGGCCTCAAACACAGGTTTGACTGTATATACCTATTCCAGGACAAAAACTGTTAACTTCACTATGTTTAGCCTTCATAAAAATTGGAGGATATGTGAAGTATTGAAATAATGGTTACGAAAGCCTGTCTCCGAGTCTGACCAGTATACAAACAGGATAAAAATGACAGCAATGTGTGATATGGTTCTATTAACACACAAAAACATACAGAACTAAACCACATTATTTCAGTATTTAACAAATACTTAGCATTAACAGAAATACCACAGAGTTTTATACCCAAACACTTGTTTCACTGTGAAATAAAAAAAATACTTTGTTATGTTGGGGAAGGAGTGTAATGTATACTGAGCTATAGCACTGACCAATGACTGATAAGCTCCGCCTACTGGATAATGCATGCTGTGTATATGACTCTTTGATACTTGTAGAATTCAGAATAGATTTAGTAACCTAACTAGAGTGATATTAATTTTGAGACTCCCGTAAAGTACTGTCACAATCAAGTTACAAACATAACAGTCTTATAGTTTAATAACAGTTAAGCTGAAATGGAATAACTGGTACCTTAACACCATTTCCATTCCAGCTAACATAGTGGAAATGTTGTGCTCTTGTACACACAGAAAGTGAATCAAAGGATTTATACCTGTACAGTTACCACCATTGGCTGGGGTACCATAGTAACCATCTAAGCATTCTTCACAATGTTCTCCAGTGGTAAGATTCTCACAATGATCACATATATGGGACACATTAGTACAGCTACTGTGTCCATTACATTGACATACTGAAATTTAACAAGTGTTGTAAGCCGAATTCTTTTAATAAAAGGTCAAATTATTTCAGCAAAGTCTTATCAGTATTGTTTTTTTAAAACAAAAAAACTCAAGTAACCTCTTAAAGAAATGATTAATTAGTTAGAAAGAAAGATGCAAAAATGGCTTAATGAGCTGAATGACCTTGAAACACAATAGAATAACAATATGTCACTCTTTAATGATAAGTTTATGAAATTACTAAATAAAGACTACTCACATGGGCAAGTAATAAAATGCCATCTATCAGCTGGGCATACATCCATATTCAATTCATGTTTTCCAGTCACATTATTCTTCACCATAGGTCCAGATGCCCCACCCTGTATACATTTACCTAACCCTGTGTTACTGGCATCGTTACACCAACCACATGTAGGGTGTGACTTACACTCATCACAGGATCGTAAATCTTCACATCGCGTTGCTATGGAAACAGAAAAAAAATTTCTTACAATAATTACTTACTCTAATCATGGGAACATAAATCTTCACATGGTTAGGCATAGATGTGTATATCCAGTATCTTTACATAACAACATTGCAAAAATCATTTGAAGTTTACAAACCTTTTGTGAGGACGAAATAAGGCAAAATGCATTAGTGAAATGGTCTTCTTTGTTGATTTGAAAATATGAACCACAGGGCATTAGAAGTGTAGTACATTTTAACTACACTGTAATTATAACTGATATGATACCTGGACATTTTTCACTATGAGTAACCCATTCCTGACATTGTCCATACAGGAATGAAGCGACGTAAGAATTGTTCTCTACACAACGTTGCTGGGAGCCACACCACATACATCCACCATTGGTACAATTTTCACATTCAGAATGTTTGTAGCACGGAGTGTCACACGCAACCATGGCAACCTTCTTTCCTTCTGATTCTGTAACACATAATATCAGGTATATCAGTAAAAGATGCAAAAACATCCAACAAAACAATAAAATCTATGTAATTTAAAAAGGTAAAATTCCAGAATATCAATAGTATCAACATTACAACATTGTGAAAAGGCAGAAAAATATTAAACAGACATTCAATGACTGTTTGAAGGTTCCAAAGAGTGTCAAGGTCATTTAAAAGGTGCTTTACAAATATATAAAAAAATATGGAGTTAAATACCTTTTTTAAAAAAAACTTTAAGCATACTACATAGATCTGTAATTACAAAACTAAAAAAAAAATTCAAAAAGCAACAAAGAAACACACAGAGACTCATTGGTTCAAAAACTAAATAGTGTGATAAGTAAAATGTTGCAAAAAAGTAACCCAAGATGCATGCAACTTTAAAGCCTCGTTTTTTTCTAATACAGTTCAGCTCAGCAGTTTGCTCATATTAGCATTTACACATATTTACGAACATATCATATATTCATATAATTACTACAAACCTCCTTTGAAAGTAAGTATAAGATGTTTATATCCAGACTTCATCATACTAAAACCAAACTATCAAAATGTCACATAAAGATTAGAAATTAATCCTGAATCTGACAAAATGTAGTCCACTATAAAAGCAGATAACATAAGCAATACTTAACTGAGGTTTGTATTTTATTCATCAATCATTATCAATTACCAATTACACCCAAATAAAATGCCTGTTCCCTAATTATGCCCCCCTAGGGACATTCATAAATGAAACTTGTTTTCTTCTGGGCAGGCAAACAAAAAAGATACTTCTAAGCAACCGTAAAATCTGATTTATCAATAAATGAATGAGAATATAAATCTGAGCTTTGAGAAGTCATTAAACTCAATCCTGTGATTAGTTGATTCTTAGTCTAAAATTGACCAATAGCAAAGCACATTCAGATTATCCAATATTGGTTTAAAATAATGGCATTTGGTCTTCATGGTACATGAATGAAAACTCAAGCAATGCTGAAGCAGAGAAAATCCAATTGATGAAATTAAAAAACTTAAAACAGATCAAAAAATTAACAAAATGAAAACAACCACACAACAATAGCAAAAACCACACTTTGTGAAGCCTTGAAGCCTTTGTTTAAGCCACTAAAACACAATCTAGAGTACTTAACTGAAGTCAGAATGCCAACCAGTACCTAATTTTCATCTTGCTCGTGTTTCATTTAAATATAATATGCTCCTATATTAATTAGGACTTTGAAATTCTGTTGCAGTAATGACCAACTACGTAAAATGTACAATCAACAACCTTCATTAAAAGACTTCAGTTCACAGGATACCCTGACAGGTGAGGGAATAAATTCAATTCTGTCTGGTAATCATTAAGGTGTCCATTAAGAAAGTTCAAATTCCAAGATTTTCATTCAGCAGCACTATGTATGAGCATCATTTATACCAATATTTTATACAAGAACTACCAGTGTCATTATCTCAGTCACATAAATTTGTGATGACCCCATTATCAAATAATCAAGATTTTTTCTGTTCTTGAGGCCAGACTTTCTTTGAATGTCTAGTTGAGCAACTAATGTTCACAGAAGTACTTTGTACATCAAAAATGAATCTTAACCACAATGAAGACAAAATCATCATAGATTTCAGGTCTTTGATGCTTCAATATGAAAATGCAAGCGACTTGGTCAGTAATACAAAACTATGTAGGCAGGCATTGAAAATTAAATCACAGCAAAATAAAGCATGAAATTAATCTAGCAGAAGCTAAGACAAAACTATTTCCATTCACAATGAATTAAGCATCGATCATGCTAGAGGCCAACTACAAAGAGATCATTTTAAGCAAATATGGACTGGCTTTTATAAATTTGAGCTTGAAGACCAGTCTAAAAACTATAGCATCTGATTGGTTGATTCAAATCTGAAATTTAAAATTGACCAATGGCACAGCTGCATTCTGATACAGACTGGTCTACTACCTCAAGATTTATAAAAGTGTAGTCCCTGAAGCAGAAAGGAAACACAGTGTGCTAAACTGTTCAGTTTTATCTAAGGATTGACTTTCATTCCAACTCACCAGCATTGACAACTTGATTATAAAATTCTGTGATATCAGCTAGAAATCAAAATAGAATAAAATCATACAAAGTCATCAAGCAAACGTTTGTTACTATGGAGATAAAAGCAGAAAGGTTATAAAAAATAGAATTATATATTAGAGACGTCAAATCAGAATTTTGCAGCTTATTTCTTCATAGAATATGAGAATAATTAATCTGTAATAATAATGAAAGCATAGATTTTAAGATGTTTTCAAGAGGTTAATTAGAGTAATTCATATGAACCAGCTATGGAAAATTAATATAATTCAAAGACTTAGATCATCAGATTTTGCAAGATCTTTGAGCATCACGTATCACTTGGTCAAATTATATCATATTGGTTCAAATCATTATATTTTATTATTATTTGAGATAAGAAGAAAGTCAGAGCAGCTTCTGGAATATCAATGGCACAAACTGGTAAGGACAATAATAAATAACAGTGTCGTAAATGCACCAATTAAATATAATTATGTCATGCACATTTCAAAGTAACAATTACAGTCAATATACTCACAATTACATTATTACAGTCAACCTATACTTGACATTAATTTTTCAGTTTTAAAACAATAATTTGGTCCACTACAGTGAAATGTCAATAACGTGGCCACCAATGGGTCTGTCAATAAGCAGTATCAATATTTAGTTTTGCAAGCTTGTTAAAACCCTTGTTATCTGTATATGTAAAAGTTACAGGAATAACCAAAACATCCGAAAAAAACTTCAAAATTAAAGAAAAGATCATTACTTACATAAGATTCTAATGGACAATTGAAAGTACAGTAAAAGAAAAAACATCACACACTTAATTATTTAAAATTAATTAGTTTGGTGACTTATTATTCAGAACAAAACATGAGAATGATAAATAAATGTAGCTACCAGTACTTAAACAACCCTAGGTGAAAGCCTTAAATATATTCAGAAGTTATTTCTATGTTTCCAATTTTTCAGTTGATTATACATGTAGTAATAATTTCAAACAAATCATGAATGCTGACGGGTCTCATCCCCAATTTTAAAGAAAGAAAATGAAGACTTTAAGAACAATTTTGCAACAGTTTTGGTAAGATACTTTTTGCAGAAGAATCTAAACAATTACATCAAAATAATGTGGAATTGTAACTTATTTCCAACATCTGTAACACATATCTTGCATCCTAGATTTCTGCAATATGTTCTACGATCATTTCATAAGAGGTGCAGCAGGACATACAAAAAGAAGAGTTGAAGAGGTGAAATGTGCAATTATTTATACCATGGTTACTTCATAACATCACTGTAAACAGTATGAAGTACATGTAATTCCAATTGCTAAATCTACATCTTCTAGGCACAGTATACAGAGTGCAGAAAAGAATACAAATGGTATGGGTATTTGATTTAAAAGCAATATAAAATTAATAACAAGATCAATAGCTAAATATTGCAAGCAGTGATTATATCTATCTATACAATAAACTACAAGCTACAGTATTAGCAAAAAGCTCCGTAAACAGGGCTCGACAAATACACTCGTCCGCTCGTAATAACGAGAAGAAATTGACTAAGGATGAGTTGAAATTGCTGTAGAACTAGTTAAAATTCTCAGCTGTTCGTCCTGCAGGACAAGTAGCCTGAAAAAATTGTCGAGCCCTGGTAAATATGCTCCCAGCTGCTATACAAAATGTTGTAATAAATGAAGAGAGTGAACAGAATAATATATCAGAAAAATAAACCAAAACAAACAAGCAACCAGTGATACACATTGTCATAAGTATTTATAATTGACTTATTGAATAAAATGAAAGCCAAACTGTCAAATGAATACGCCTGTCAAATTATCTGGTGAAAATTGGATGGGAACCGTTCAACTTAGAGAGCGTTCAAGGTCTATTTCATCAATTTATGCTGAATCATACTAAAAAAATTAAATAGTGCCAGTGATAATTTTGCTGGTTATAAAGTTAGGCCAAGACCTTTTGCCCAAAATAGTTTGACCAAGTTTGGAGAAGATAAAATACAGACTGTTCAACTTAAAGAGCAGACAACTACTGTGGAGGCCGTCTGCTATAGGTCTTCCTATAGTATGTCCTGTCAAGATGGGCCAAAAAAATTCATAAAAACTTTTTTCAGTGGCCAGCTTCCAATATCACATAGCGCATTGAACAAGTGCTAGTTTTGAGTCTCCAATCCAAGTATACTCTAAATTAAATGAAAAATTCACTAATGAAATTCAAAAAGAAAAGTTGGAATGCATTGGTATGGCACAGGAAAATCAACCTAAAGACAGCGAGATTGCCGCCTTAAGGTCATACCCACATCTCATCAACAACAGCACTGATTTTTTAATGAAGAAATGACTCATGAAAATATTTAAATATGCAAGACTGTCATTGCAGGTATTGAGAAGTTTGAATATATTTGTACACAGGAGAATGAATAAAAAAATCCCATGTATGATTATACACCAAGACACGAAACAATGCTCAAAGCTTATGTTTTTTATGTACATACCATAGTAAGAGTTGGTATCACGCTGACTGAAGCTACAAGTTTTATCCAACTTTTTCCAGACACATTCGTCGTGTTTCAAACAAGCGTAACAGTTGTGCAGCAGAGAACAACCTGTGTTGTACTTAATGGGACACTCGGTAATGTTTGACACATGGTACTGTGAAAAAAATTTAGGGGTTATATGAAGATAAAAATAGGATAGAAATACACTTGGTTTGAGGGGCTCTATCTCAAGATATGTCTGATTACACTTCCTCACCTGAAATTTACGAGCTAGATTAAATAAGCTTCCATTATGTTAATGAAGGAATAAATGATTATGTGAACTGTGTATGAATACAAATATGATGCAGTATATAAACAGATATACTCTATAATGTTCAATCAACTACATGAATCAGGTCATTGCTAAAGCAACAAAAATCTCTTCACAAGACAATCATGATTAACCAAATAACCACTCAAAACATTTATTAGTATTACAGTAAATGCCTATATGTGTAGCGTAATTTGATACACACTGTTTTAGTACTTTCTTTCCAAGATATCAAAAAGCATATTCCAAAAATCTCATGCCCTCTGTGTGTACTTCTGAACTATAAAATAACTAATTTGTTTGATCAACTTGACCAACATGATACAAGTAGTGAACCTAAGTAGACATTAAATTCATTATCAACTATACATACTGCATTATACATGTATCAGAATGAACTGTAACCATGACATTCTGAGTATATAAAGCTGACTGATTTTTTCTGCTGCATTCTCTATTGGTACAAGATAAGTTATCATTAAAAGAGAGAGAGAATTTGAGTCAAATCATAAAAAAATGTGATTCAATAATTCTTTATTCAATGATTAAAGAATATGATAGATTTTTCGAGTTACAATTTAATTGAACATTTTGTTTTTATATTGTATATGTAAAATGAATTATACAATATTTTAATGAATTGTGAGACAGAGAAGAGAATTAAAGATGGCGTAACAGCTGTCAGACAAAGAAAAAATCATATTAATAAGTTAACTACACGCAGGGTCCAAAACAAACTGCACAAAAAGCCAGTCAGCGCTGGGAACATAACCAGGAGCATATTATAGGTGAATATGATTGGTTAGTAATTGGTATATGACCCCTGATGTGTTATGATAATGACTAACCCCTAGGAACAAATGTCAATTATATAAGCCATTGATCAAAGTTAAGTATATATAAGGCCATTCTTAAAAAATAATTAATTTGCAGTTATGTGTCCCAAACTTTTAATAGTGGGTAGGTAGGCAGACATTTTTTTGGCATTAACATATGCTTGTACTTAAAAAAGGCTGGAATAAAAAAAAATTGTTAAACTCGTTAAAAAAAAGTCACAGGATATTTGAATGAGTCATTCATGTAACTGCAAACCAACAATTTTTAAGGATGGCTAAGATTTACATGTCAAAATTTCCAAGAAAAGTAATTTGCATTATTATGTATGGTGTTGGAAAATTGGTTGCTCATGAGGTGAAGAATACACAATTTTGCATAGAAACCAATAAAAAAATAACTGAAAACAATGACCAGTTTTATAATTGACATTTGCTGAGATACGAGCCAAGGTGATGATAATATACAGAAGCAGGCTATCAGTATATCACTACAGTGGTTCATCTTACTGGAGTTATAATCCTTTATCAAACATCGACCATTCTGCCAGAAACATGCAGAGTCTTTAAGACATGTACGACATGTATTATGCCAAGTACATTTCCGTTTAATTTCATCAGCGTCAGGAGCTGGGCACTAAAAGCATGAAATATTTATTAGAAATCATATAAGAAATGTTTAACAAATTCAGTAACTTTATTTCCTGATTAGGAAATAAGCTATATGTTCAACATTACTTAACAATTCTATCAAATTTCTAAAATTTGACACAAATAAGGTGAATAGTAAATCAAGATAAAAAAAGACACTATTACAAAATTAAATGTAGAAGTTTAAATACTACCACAGAAACCATACTACAGTCTACAGTCTTAGCATGTACAAATATACGAATAAAGTAAATCTGACTGCTTAAGAATGCTTACATTTTGTCAAAGGTCATCGATCAGTATTTAAAGTAAACACAAATATGATACCTTTTTTGAGCAGACAGTAATTGCTATAAAATATTGCATCCCTTTAATTCAAAATTAAATGACAAATATCCTTAATTAATGAAGTGTTCAAACAAATTTGCTTTGTGAAATCTCATTAATCAATTAGGAACAGGATACTGCTTAAAAATGCAACTCAATCATTATCTCCCCTTACAGTGTATTTTATCACATTCTGCTACCAAGGGAGGTAACTCATGAAATGTCGGTCAATAAAGGATTCATTGTGTAAATTGTCTGACAGATTCTGAAAACTGCGTTCTAGTTATATAGGTTTTGTATTTTTTGAAAATTAAGCTAAAGACAAGAATACAACAAACTAAAGACTTAAAAACAATAGTCATTGTAGAAAACTATTTTTTCCAATTAAAATCTAGGCCTCCTAAGACTACGTGTGACAGCTTACCTTCACTGTCTCTGAGCAGGAAACAGAACAGTTATTAGAACACCATTTACAGTTATATGCTGTAGACAGACAGGATCCACATGTTTTCTGGTCATTACAATGTTTATCTGCATCTGAAATCAATCAATCAATCAATCATCGTACATTGCAAAAATTACAGCCAAATAGAGTTGAAAGCATTTAAGCTTATCTTAAATCATCCTGAAATGAGTTCTTAGCAATAACCAGTACTGGTGTGTTACTAAAAGACAGCAAGAAGACAATCACAAATGTTAATCTATATACTCCTTCATTTATTGCTTAAATTACTACAATAAATCCTTAATATAAAATTGTTGTAGTAAATTTGTTGTCAAAACTTACCTTCTAAAGGGAGACATCTTGGATCCTTCACAATATTAGATAAGTTTTCCTGATAAGCATATCCTCTATCTACACAATTATCTTCATCTGTCCACACACATACTCTACCGTGGTTACTTTTGATACAAGCTGTTTCATTTGTATGTACACTGCAGTCACCTGTACATCAATACTAAACATTAGGAGTGTAATGATACAACTTAACACCACAATACAGGTTAAGATGTATCACTTTATCCCTATTAAACAGGATAAATATCTAGAAATTAATACATACCACGTGTACTGCAACTTTTCATGGCATTAAATTAAATTTACCCATATACATTTAAACAACACATTCAAAGTACTGACAGATTATAATTAGATTTATAATATTTCAGAGGTCCAGTGGTTACAGTGTCTGTAGTCACCAGCCCCTCACGCCTGTGAGTTCGAATCCAATCTGGGACCAAATTACACCATGTAAGGAAGCGGTCCTATTGGAAAAGTTGCCACTGACCAAATGGCTGTTGTTGTGATTTTTAACCCCAGAAAGAAATGTATATACATTACAGCACAGGAATTACATAAATATCCTAAGTCAAGTTGTCCTCTTACTGGCCCTCACCTCTGACATCCAGATACAAATATTTCAACAAATCCTCTTATTAAACTCAAGTTAATAGACAGTGTAATTACCGTATACACCCTAAACTGAACAATAAGATAATTCATGTGCAGCATAATTTCATAAATCATTATCATATTACGTACCTGGCTCATATACCAAGACATCATTCATCATAACTCCAGTAAACCCACCAAATATGTACATAAACATTCTATCACCACTGAAAATAATAACAGATACAGGGCATTTATTTGACCCTTAAAACAGCATTTTGACTCTTGACATTTGTAAAATTAAGTGTCTGATTCTTAAGAATTTGTACAAAAGTGTTCTTACTATAATATCAGACTGAAATTTTGTTGACTCAGCAAATTATTATTAGCCTTGGGTCATGTTTGACCCTTGCCTTTTGATCTCTAGTGAAAACCCTGTGATACCATCATGCTATTTATGTTTTTTTTCTGTAAGTACAAATGTTCCCAACATCATCCAAATACAATATTAAGTCATTCTGATTTTAACAAGTTCAAATATCTGTACATTAATTATGTAACAATACCTGTATAGAAAGCAATTTGTTTATTCATGATTTTGAATCTCTCTAAAAAAATAGCGATAAAAAACTATCATGTAAAAAAATTAAGGGATACAGTAATTACAATTATGTCACTTTTTTACATGATACAGATGTTTTATCGCTTATGTAATCACAGATGAATACTAACCTATCATAAGCTTGCGCAACATGGCCATATCTAGCAGAACCTTTGGGCAATGTGTTTGTACTCAGAGATTTCCAAGAATTACATTCTGCAAAATAATGAAAATAGTAAATAGGATGAAAGCAATGGACAGCACAACCATGATATGAAGGGTTCCAGAACTGCTCCTTTAGAAACACAAAAAATCTCTCACAAATGGATGGACAAATAGACTCAACTATCATTGTATATCATAGATGGGGGAAATATCACTTTCATACAGGTATGTATTTAACATTTTATATCTTTAAGTTTACAAACCAGTCTCAGAATACAGTATAACCATTGGTTAATTTTTTAGACTTAATGCAATAAATTTTAGACTGGTCCCTTAACTTTTAGACTGATCTCTTATAACTTTTAGACTGAAGCAACCAAATAGATGCCTGCTTCCCAAAGTCATATTAATAACCTCAGTTGCAGTGGAATTGGACATTATTATGTTAAATATAATACAGATAGTAGATACAACAACACAAAAAATGTACCTGGATCATAAGCCAGGAAGTCTAGAGAGTAGCACAAGGCACCATGACTTGTGGACGAGTCATTGTGCGTATTTCCTCCAAATACCAGCATAAGCTCCCCTAACATCACAGCTGAATGAAGATATCTAACAGATCCACTTCTAGCCAATATTCTCCTATAAAAAATATAAATATTCATTAATAAAATAGTTAAGCTTTGAGACCATGAGTTACAATCAGAACTAAATAAATTATGTATAATATTTGGTCAACCAAACCAACTGAATTTAAACTGGTATTATCCATTTCTCTCAACAGCTTCAACTAACAGCTCCCATAAACCAACAATCTATGCATTAATTTTTTTGGTACAAGGCCAGTTGGGCTACCAGCTTAGAACTTTCAATAGCCCAAACTAAAATGATCTATTTCTAGCAGTGCATAAGAAAAACATTAACAAAGATCTAGAACATTTGAGTGTAGTGAAAATATTTTCTTATTAAAATGTTCCACTTTCATGGCTCATTTGTTATTTCAAAATCCTCCAATGACAGAGAAATAGTCTGGGCAAGCATAATCCAGACATAATTATAGATGTACCACATGCAGACACATCAAACAAACCACCATTGTAGTGACTACATCAAGCTCACCATTAGCGGTGAAACTAGAAAAACAAGACAGAACAGGAAGAAGGTATGAATGCAAGAAGATATTGTATCAATCAATTCATAGGATACGAATAAAACACTAAGCATTTACCATTGTTTTTTCTCTGGATGGAATGAGTAGAGTTTATCAGACAGAGAATATTGTGTACTACTAAATCCTGATATATATCCACCATACACATAGATTTCACCAGTTTTCTCATGATATACGCTAGAATGACCATACCCTCCTTTTATTAAAGCTCCATTTGTTTCAATAGTTCTTAACTGTAAGTCTTCTTCATCTAAAAAACAAGAGAAGTATGACCATGAACTAGAAATGTCATTATCATGGTAAATATGGAACAGCTTGTTTGCAAATCCCCCAATCTAGAAACTTAAAGATATGCTGGTTAGTTAATCAACCCAAACCCTTTAAAGGTAGGTAGGTAGGTAGGTAAGTAGGTAGGTAGGTAGGTAGGTAGGTAGGTAGGTAGGTAGGTAGGTTGGTTGGTTGGTTGGTTGGTTGGTTGGTTGGTTGGTTGGTTGGTTGGTTGGTTGGTTGGTTGGTTGGTTGGTTGGTTGGTTGGTTGGTTGG
Source organism: Lutraria rhynchaena (assembly GCA_008271625.1). Classification (NCBI taxonomy): domain Eukaryota; kingdom Metazoa; phylum Mollusca; class Bivalvia; order Venerida; family Mactridae; genus Lutraria; species Lutraria rhynchaena. Next base: position 237,630 of record VIBL01000354.1, read on the forward strand.
TTGGTTGGTTGGTTGGTTGGTTGGTTGGTTGGTTGGTTGGTTGGTTGGTTGGTCAACCTAGAAACTTAAAGGAAGCTTGGTTGGTTGATCAACCCAGAACCTTTAATGTAGGTTGGTTGATTAATTTTAACCTAAACACTTTAAGTTAGGTTGGTGGATTAATTGGTTTTTTCCCATAGCTTCTTTGAAATTATATTTTTAATTTCAGACATATATCTTACTGATTTGGTAAAACTATGGTTGATCTGAAACAGTTTGTTTTCACACCTTCAGCCTAGTTGGTTGTTCGGGCGATCATTTTTTTTCTCATTCTTCATTTGAAATTATATATTTATCCTCAGATACAAATCTTACTGATTTGCTAATATGAAAACCCAGGATCGCAATACCACAGAAATTTTTTTAGATAATTATTGGACTCTTTGAGACATGTAGGAAACTGACAAATGTAGAACAGACAGACAAATGGACACAGGTTAGTTTGAAGATTCACCACTTACAATAGTGGGTTACAAGCATTCTAATATCAATGATGTATTCATTTATAACAGAGCTACAGTATACAATTATTAAATAATAACTGTAAACATAATAAATAAATATATGTTTTAGTCATAATGATTTACTATAAGACATGGATTATCTAAAACACAACTGACCTGAAGATGCCTAAGACTAGAGAAAGTCATGTTTACTGCTACTTGACCAAAAAAATATGGTAGGTAGGTCACAAAAATTCTCTAATATCTTTTTCTAAACATACCTTTTGTACTTGGACGGGGGTACAATTTTGTCCTCAAATCCCTTCATACTTGGGATTTTGCTGTTAGAAACTTTAGGGTAGGTATTCAAAAATAGGATTAATGATCAGTCAGGTAGCTATAAATACAACTACTTTTTTCTGACTTAATATACTAGTATATTAATATATATAATACTATGCAAACATGTTTTCAATCTGTATAAGAAAAAGTTTACCTAGATTCATTTGTTGTACAGTGTTCATATATCCATAAACTGGACTGTGACCAAAGATGATGTACATGATGTTACCAATAACAACAGCAGAATGTCCAGCAACAGCATCAGTTTCATTAAAATCCTTGTAAGACCATGAGCTAATAGAAGCATTGTATATCCACAGTCTTCTTTCTATATGTTGTTTAGACACACCGCCATACACATACAAGCAATCCTAGAGAATATAACATAGCCTCTGTTGACAGGAACATTTTAATGATTGTGTAATATTTTAGATGAAGTTTGTTGAAATTGGTGCAATGTAAGCAGATTACGAAACATCACGTAAAGAATAACTATTATGATATTATGTTTTAATCATTATACAATATGATACTAACTATTGTAAACAGATATTAGACATATAGTAAAGCCTTGGTAGGAAGACAGCTTTTAATATAGCGTAGTAGGCCAATTATATGACTTGGATTCCCCTGAATTTAAGAGGTAAATATAGACTATATATATTTACCAGACAAACGAGACAATATTAGTTATAAAAGATATTGAGTCAATAGAAGTACCCCTGTGGAAACAAGAACAACTATGCAGCAGGAGTGTCTGAGATTGTGTGTTTTGTGTAATAATTGGATTTTCTCATGTCGTATTCAGTTTTAGGTTTTTGCAAGGGTTAAGGCTGGCCAACTAAGAGAACTGTATGACATTGTATGTGTTGATAAGGCAGAGGCGTAGAAATGTTTTCATCCAGCTGGTAAGCTACTAAAAGTAGAAGGGGAGTCTGGGGGTTCAATGCAGTATTGTGTCTGTTGTTTAGGAAAAGGAAAGAAAGTCATCATTTTGGTCAAAGAAATATATGGTAATAAATTGTCAAATACTCTGTATATAAAGAAGACATATTCAATTACATTTCTGATTAATTAACGCTAATTTAGGACTGGATCTTATCTAAGAATGTCTAAATTCACAAGAAAATAAGAATTCCAACATCAAAAAATATTAATTACAGACAAACATCCTATTCTGCTACTACTGTGCAAAAATTAATAAATGACAAATAAAGACAATTGATATGCATTAGCAAAAATATAATACAGCATACAAATATGGATTTCAATTTTTATTAAAATCTAACAAATCTTACACCTGTCAAGATTTTATCATGACTTTGAAATCTATGGCTAATGAAATGTGACTGAAAGTATTAGAATTTCTGAAAGTTTGCAATAAATGAAATCTTGCCATAAAAGTAATAAACTTACCTTATAATCTACCATAGTATGACCATATAAATGCTCAGGATTTTCGGTGGACAATGGTGTAATACTCTGCCAGTCTTCAGATGTGATGTTATACCTGTAACACATATGAAAAATTTTAATAACAATGGAAAACATGATCACATTTTGCTAAGTAAAGTTTGCATAGTAAAATCTGATAGCATGACAAAAACTTATAAACCCACATATAAGTAGAAAATCAGCATTTCACGATATACAAATTTAACAAGACGTTTTCATCTTATTTCTAAGGGGTTAAATACTTAAACTTCAGTCACAAGTTCAATGTGCAGGAAAACTAAAAATCCAGAAGCATAAGTTATACACTGTAATTATTGTAGAAAAACTACCAGGTCCCATTTCATACACACTGACTTTTCACTCAATTTTTATGCTTTAAAATCTCAATAAAATCTCGAAGCATGCTTGAGCTCTGAATGGTGTACCTTAATAAAGGGTATAAAAGACCAACTCACATGACAAGAAAATCAAAGTCACGTCCAAATGAATATCCCCCAGACAAGATCAGTTCATCATTGGCAAGAACAGAGGCTGGTGAAGCTCTTCCTAGAGGGTAGTTTATACCCTCCCGTGTTGTCCACAACTCATGCATACTGTCAACACTACAATCAGGTCCTGCCATACAAAAGGTAACTTCATCAAACAAAAATCCAACATTATCACAAAAATCATACATCACAGTAAAACCTGACTAAGTGAACACCTCAATATTATGACCACCTTATTATAATGAACCCTAATTTTCAGACAAGTTTACAAAATTTCCTCCATATTTCTAATTGATAATTAGACCATCTCAATTTCTCAATAGATCTATTAAGTCCAAAAGGTGGTCTTAATATTGAGTTTTTACTGTACATGAATTCTAGTCACAATACAGCATGATTATTGATTAGTAAAATTAAGCTAGAGAGAACTCAAATATAGTTATTATGGATTAGATACAGTGAAATATACAAACATGCCTTTCTCCAGCCTGTTGTTATGGTTACAGTGAAATATGAATAAGAATAAAGTAGTTATTTGGGTACCAAAGAACTCATTACAAGCAAAGTAGGTATAAGAAGACTACAAACTAGGTATAAAAAGTTCCCAGTTCTGCTATTTTTATTTTCATATGAACTGAAAAATGCATTTGAAAAGTTTTGCGGACCTACCAGCCCAAAATTTTTGGGGAAGTAAGCAGACACTAGCTAATTGTGTTTGGCATTTAGAGAGGCCAAGCACATTCTCTACAGAAGAATGGTGAATATTTCAGCATCTAAATAATAGGTAATGTTAGCCATCTTGTATTTATACAAACCTTTAAAATCTGGAGTACATAAACACCGGTTTTGATTATTATCACAGACACCATTTGGTCTTGAGCAATTGTTGGGACAAAATTCTGTCTCACAATAAACACCACCAAAACCAGTATCACATGTACATGTAGAATTTAGGCATGTACCGTGACCAGAACAATCATATGGGCAACCACCAACACTGAAAATAGAATAAAAAACAGTGAAACATTGTCATAAATATAATAAACTGGACAGAAATCTAGTAAGGCTTATGTATACAACAAAATGTCAGCATTTTGGGTTGGGTTGTGCTATTTGAATATACAAGAAATGAAAGTTCAGAGAACACAGTCTTCACAAAGATCAGTTATCTCCCCTTACAGAATATCAGTTACGGTATTAATTACTTTACTTTATTTATTACTTCATTTATTCTATGCAGCTTTTGCCTGATTTCAATCTGCTCTTAGGCTTCAAGATTTCACTACAACCATCTGTCATTAAGATTCCATCTGTATATTCATTTTTTTCTTTGAATAATGTAACCTTTGGGTTATATATATATATATATATATACATTAACACCTTGATATCAGGACCACATGTGGGACCAATATCATTTGTGAGGTGGTCTCATTATCATGTCAAATTAAACAGGAAATACTGAAAAATGCTCAGAAAATAATTGGTCATCATATCAAAGTTGTCTTATTATTAAGGTGGTCAATAAATTAGGTTATACTGTATTTAAACTAATTGTATTTTAACAGTTTATAACTTACAATAGAAACATTCTCCTTTAATATCATCAAATGTCAATACCTTACCAATTAAATAAATCAATGATTTAGTTGAATACACTAAATGTACTCATATGATTTCAAGAAGCTAGAATTCTCTCTATTTGCTATGCTCAAACCACATGCATCAGACCAATTTTTGTCTCTAATTCAAACAAATGTTCAGGGAAGTGATTTCAGAGAAATAATGATACAAAAATAAACTCATAGAAGACAAAAAAGATGATGTTTTAACCTTAAAAGGAGCTAATGCCTTCTCTTAAACATCTTCTTCTCATTAACAGATGTTGTGTAATACAAATATCTTTATATTATCCATAGTTACCATGGAAACTTAATTAATAAATATATAACATTCTCAGACAGTTTCACAGCCATAAAAATGGTACTCTGTACATATTAAATAATTACATAACAGACATAAACCAATAAACATAAAAAATAATTCATGTCATTACATAAACTGTAATATAATGAGACATAATGTGGCCTAAGTCACCAATAGAAATAACTATTTCATGACTTTTTATTATCCCTCATATGTCAGTCTATATCATTTCCCCTAAGGTAATGAAGGTAATTTTTGTTCAGACAATAACAAGGTTATTTCTAAATATACCAGATATAACTTAATACGTGCCCTAGGTAACATTCTATTGTAGATCATTTTTTCGGTAAGTCCAGTCAATGCCTGGGTGACTTTAAAAAGCACTGGATATCATTCAAAGGATTATTAAAGCATTTGTGGTAAAACATGCTTTTTCAGACTTGGGGGCATTAATTAAGTGAGGGGCATTTAACACAGAATATACAATATTAACAAACAGGAAAGTTGCAGATCACAATCATGAAATAACATACAAAGTGTGATTACAACAACAAAGGAAATGATTTAAAACTACCACAATATATCCCAGTTAATGTCTGCCGGTTGGTTTCTATTGTGAAATACAAGCATTTTGCATCAGCATTAACAAATAACTGCACAAATCTGCAGTGTTTTTTCCATTGTTCTTTCTTTTATTCCCTAAAACATAACTCATAAACTCAGTGACATTAAGCTGACAGAACAGAGGTGTAGCCACACTAAGCTCACAATATAGGCACCGAATTATTCAAGTTTGTGAAAGAAATGCTACCACAGAATTTTGAATTCTGCATCAGCCCCTCGTCAGGATCAATCATGCCCATGTTTGTAGATGACATTCAACAAAAGATTTGTCTAGACGACATGGGTGAGCACTAAATCACAATAAACCTGTAATTCACAGTAAATATTTATAGATGATACTCAATAATACATAAATTTATCAAAACAATATTAGTAGACACTATATCTATACAGACCTGTAATTCACTGTAAATCCAGTCATATTATATGCAGCATCACTGTAGAAGTATAGATATGCTTGACCTGAATATGCTACGACCTCGTCAAAATCATTGGTGGCGTTCTTCTCCGCTTGAACCAAACCACTTAAAAACAAACAGTATCGAACAATCAAACAGCCATTAGATATTTTGGGGTAATTATCTCTGACTAGTAATCACTAGTCTTCCTTCAATGTCAAAGCAGGAAAAGTTGTCAAATGACCCTGGCTGTAGATTATATGTTAAACACCCCCATATAGAGAAAAAAGTATCAGAAATTTTCTATAGGTCCAATTGAGTTTGGTTTTGAAAAACTGTCATCAAAGTCTTTATGAAGAATTCATCATAACTTTGCAATAAACCCTTAGTTGGTAGCTTTACTTTTAATATGCACAGAATGCTAACTGAAAAGCAATTCATCATCTTTATATGTAGAGGATCTTTTATTGACAACAATGTAAACTACTGACTCATGAACAAAACAGAACATTATCTGTTTTTGTTACAAACACAGGCACTACTATGAAAGGGGAATGTTTCAATATAAATCCATTCTAGCTGGGCTATACTATCAGAAACATACACAGTTTCTGCTGCTGTTCGCAAGATTTCACTTGTGCTCTATTTTTGTTCACTGAGGTTTATCATCACTCCAACAGCCAGTGTCATTTAGGGACCATTCCACCTTTAATGGTGGCGGAAGACCCTAGACTTTCTGTACGACCTTCTGTAAGCTAGCTTGACAACCTCCTCATATGTGATATTTGGTCAGAGGTGGGACTCTAACTTGCAGTGGGGAGGGGCTAGTGATAACTAGTCAGTGACTACAACCACTCAACCACAGAGGCCCCTTCAATTATGTTCCAGCTTAGCCAACTTCACAATACAAATGATCAGTGACCATGACATGTATCAAAGACATTAAATCAAATCTTTGTGACACAGACTTTATGAGAAGTACTGTGGTATTGCATCTATAAATCAAAACATATTTACAACAACTCTGAAAACTAATAAGGCCAGAAAAAAATGAATTTCAAGTTATTCAACCAGAAAAAGATTACGTAGATCACAAAACTTTACTTTTGTAATTTTTTTCCTTAATATATCTTTTGTATTTTTGCTGTAAAAAACTTTAGTGGCAGAAAAAATAGGGTTGTTTTGGTAACCAAAAACACAACTGGCTTAAAGTATGGCTTTGAAAGCAATTTTGCCTTTTTTAAAATATTCAAAACTTACCTAAAAGCTACTATTAAAGGTGAGAACAAAGAATCCCCATCAAAGATATACAGATGATCCCAGCCACATTCTGTAGCAAACTGTGATGGTTTAAATCTTAATGGAGTACCTGGAGATGATAATGTTGGTTTAACTAACCACATACATTTGTTGTATACAGAATAATTCCCAGCACCGTCTGTAATAACCCCTGAATTAGCTGTAAGTCTGAAATAGAGAAAACGAAAGGTCAAAGGTGAGAATACAAATAATGAAAAAGGTCAAAGGTAGAATATAAATAATAGTGTTGTATCTAGGCTGAAAAAAGGGGGATAACACATAACACTGGGGAGGGCACTAAAGCCCAGTGTGGGCAGTGTACGCTTTGAAAAAATCTATAAAATCTTACTTTGTTTCTTATCATGAATAATGTACATGAAGCTAGGTAAATGGTGTTATTAAAACTTATAATGTAGGTTAAGTAATCTAAAAATACGGAAAATTAACTGAATTAATAAACAGATTTATTAGTAGAAACTACATTTGTATATTCAGACTTAGGTGGCAGTAATTAGGGCAGTGTGGGATTGTTAAAAAAGGGCAGGGCGGCCTGCCCCACTATTCCATGCTAGATACAACACTAAAATAACAAAAAAGGTCAGAGGTAGAATACAAATATAAAAAGATATAATCCGCAAAAATTAGAATCAGAGGGAGAGACATTTTGGGCCTCCATGGTAATGTGGTTATGATCATTGACAAGTAATCACTAGCCCCTCATCACTGTGAGTTTGAAATCTACCCAGGTCTGAACTTCACATGTAAGGAAACTGTTCAGCCAGCCGGTAGTTTTAAAGCTGGAAAAGTTTTCAAATGACCCAGGCTATCAGTGTGATGTTAAAACCCAGAGAGAATTGGCTCTCTATGTACAAAATAGAATGCCTGAAAAACAGACTATTTCCTATCAGAGATGTGACCCAATATTGCATAAATATAAATGCAAGCGCAAATTGATATATAAGAACCTATTTACCCAGTCAAATCAATATTAATTCATGAAAGTGATATGATAAATTATTTTCTGAATAAGAATAGAATGACAAAATACTGTGGGGAAATTACAACATATGTCTTATCAACAGGAAATCAAAATTATTGAACACTTGGACAAGGAGGGATAAGAGGAATTTTTGCAAAACTATTTCAAGCGAGTCTAGTGAAAAATAGCATTTACATCAGTTTTGCAACAACCCTTCAAAATTAGGGAGGACGTAACTATATACTGTATTGCAAAAATACATCAAACATATTTTAATCAATATCCATCTACATAGATTAGTTCAGTACAGAACCAATTTGGGTTCGAATCCCGGTCGCTGCAGGTCATACCCTTCTGTGAAAATTTGAAAAAATGTTGATTTTTCCCCATATGTGGAGAAGTTGCCAGCTCCTTGTGGAAGGGTTAAAGTTAGTACTGGTTAGTATACAGTCAAGGAAAACTGGTTAGGTGAACCGGTCGCTGTATATAACTGAAAAATTGTTGAAAAAAGGCACTAAACCACAGTGACAATATGTCAAATAAAAACATAAAATATAAAACCAATTTGTGATACATTTTCCTAGATCTTGAAAATCACATTATAACTTAAAATACTTTCTTGTACAAGGGATATTTGTGACAACACCTAACACATTTTAAACTTAAAAATCATAACAATGGAATCAAATACTGTTATTTACCTTTATCAGCTAAGAGTATAATTTTGTTTGAATGATTTTCAAAGCTGACCATCCAAACCTGTACAGTCTGTTAGTTACTGTATACCTTATACGAAAACTGACAATTTGTGGGTCTTTTTGAGCCACTGTCTACTTGTTGTCATGCAAGTTGAGTATTACTATTAGTGAATTAAGTTGACGTCAGTCATAGGCAATATGGCAACAGAAAATTTAGGAGAGAATTTAACTATTTTTTCACAGTAAAAAGATGCAAAAAAGACTTTATCATAAAAAATTGTCATCTTTAACAGCTGGTACATTGTAATATGTCTTACAAGGTATATATCATATTGTAAATAGATGTCTTGCATGAGTATAAACATACTAAAAAATATACATACACAAACATACTAAAAATAAAAACACACATGCATGTATTTATATCAGTATATCAGGATCATAAGCATTGTGTAACATTAAACAATTCATCATTACTATAGTAAAACAAGGATCAATTGTTCCATCCATTTTACTAAACCTTATATTTGTTCAAAAATCTATCTATCTTCATATATGATGTATCTATATATCATTTTATATGATAAAGCTACGAAATATCTGATGTAAAAACAAAATCAGGCAGCTGCCTATATTAAGAATGACCCTACATTTTGATACATACATGTATTATATGTATATATAAGTGTATCACATTGGTCCACACATTCACATAAAATTTTACTGTACCTAGTTCAACAACATGTTTTATTACTTGTTTTCAATGATTATATACAACCCTATACAACTGTCATCTTATACCGTGATATATGACAAGGCAATGTTAACTTAATCTTTTATGTTTCAGTTGACAAAGTCCTAAGTAAGCAAACAATCGTCACAACAATTCCTGCTGGATTTCTATGATGTTAAGCATGTATTCTTCCTGTTGTAAAAAATATATGCATGTGCTACTATGGTCAATTAATTGTAATTTGAATCAGTATACTTTAAAATGACAATAATAGCAACAAGAAAATCAGAGCAGATAACCTTAGTTCCATATTGTAGTGGGTTAAATTTCCGTTTATACCATATCAGTTATGTACAGCACAAAGTTTACAGTTTACAAGCTGATCTGAATTTCCTACCAGTGCATCTGAATTACCTACAAATGCAACTGAATTACTTATTTGAGCTCTTGAATTGTCAACTGGTGGATCCAATATTACCAATCTGTGAATGCCTACTTCCCTCATGAGTTAATCTGAGGTTAGGAGCAACTGACCTTGGATGAAATACCTATAGATTGTAATTGTACAATATGTGCTCAAATCTCTCATCATCATCCTCTAGGCCACAGTATTAAACCATTATAAACCTGAGTTAACACTAAAAATCATCTCTCATGCAACTCACTGAATCATGTATAAGAAGTAATTTCTAAGATTCCTACAGGATTAAGACACTAACTGCAGAACTGAAGTCTGATGTTTTAATAATCCTTTGAAAATGAGAAAAGGAAACCATATCAGGCACCTATAATTAAATGTTAGCTACAAGACAGATTTACTGGGAATATTTAATTCTATCTAGTCTGGACATGATAGCATTAATTGTCCAATTGATTGAATTTTCTGAGAAATATCTAATACACATGAGACACAATTATCAGTCCACTTAAAGATAATGACCAACCACTTTATTAAAAAGTCTGAATTTTTATGTCAATAAAAGCACTTGAAAATATGACAGGAAGTCAAACAACTTGACAAAGATTGATGAACAAAATGAACGCCCATAATTATGTTATGTTTATCTACCTACGTCATTAGATTTAATCAGGAACATGAAAAATTTTATACAAAACTGACAATTAAAGTGACAACATATACTGCAAACTAGGTTCGAAATATTCCACTACACTTTTACTTTTCAATTAATTGTCATAAACTATTTATGAACCGATGAATCAGCATGTAAATCTATGTAAAACAGCCTGGGAATGTATAAGTCAACAAACAGTTACTAACATATAGCAGTGTTCTGTCTCCTTCGACCCTTAAAATGGCATTTGACTCTTGGAAAAATTGAGTTCTTAACTCCTAACATTTATGTCTCAAAGGTAAATTGTGCTCTTTGGTTGACTAAATAAAATGTGTTATTGATTCATAAAAATATTTTGTCATAAATGTACATTTTTTACCCTCCACTTTTGGAGTCCACTAAGCACAGTGCACAGAACAAGGAAACATTAGGAAACATTGCTAGTCTAAAACCAGTAATAACTGGGGGACAGTTTTTGTACAGACTGGTACACTCCATCAACTTATATACTACAACAATAGTAAAAATGATTCATATACAAGTATAAAATCACTTTAATTTAATTCACTCTGAAACCAACCCTCATAAATAAACAGAAATCAGTTTGTTGTCAAATCATTCTAAATCTATCGTTGTTATGCCATGGTGAAAGTAACTGTAATTAGACAAGAAAATAAAATAATCCCTCAATCTGTACATCAATTAATGTAGCTGTCAAGAAGCTGGCTGGAGCACTAAACATGAGTCGTGTGACATGTATGTTTAACACACACTTCTGTACAAACATGACATGTTAAACAGGTTTGATGAACAACTGAACAAATAAGGATGTGTTCTATTACTCATGTATACATACAATATGATTAAGCATAAACTGTCAATAAATATATGACAAGTTTTCTTGTATGAAGTAATACAGTGTTAATTATTCATTTCATCAAAGTCACAAATGACAAAATATACATAAATAGAAAACTTATGAATTAAGCAACCAACAAACAGGTTTGATTTTCAAGTTGGAGAATTTAATAAATAATAGTAAATTATACAACAAATTGTAATGCTTGGTGATGTGTAAAATGCAGTCATTTGTAACTAAAGGCATGAAAAAGTTTCTGGTCTCACTAACCTAATCAACCTCATTTTCTTTCTATCAACCCTGAACTTTTTTCTGTTTCAGTCAACTATTTTCTTGCCTATATTATCATTTTTATAAGAACTATATCTCCAAATTATAAAGATATATTGTAATAAAAAGGTTTTACAGACCCTAAGTTTTTTTGTTGATGAGATTAGAAACCAGGTACTTATGTTTTTGGCCTATGAGCAAAATATCATATGTAGGTGGATAGAGTATCATGTATAGAAATTAACAGAAATAGAAAACTTTTATCACCATTAATAAAATTAGAATAGAACAAGTTTTTAAGTCAGTATAACACCCTTCAGAGGTACATGCTGTGTATCCTAATGATTTTCAATCTAACTATGTCCATGCTTTTCTTCTAACATTAATTATGATATATATATATATCTACATTGATAATTAGAAGTCCCTCATCTAAGACAAACACGGAGGGATGGGACATTAACTCTCATATACCAAAATGTTATTGTACAGATAATTAATAATTAATTAATGACATTGTCCAGGTAGTTGTATAACCAGGGTTTATTGTTTATAAATAATCAATAATAACATAGATCTGTCAATACATAGGTTAAATATGATGCACCTATAGTGGAGATGGTAATAGGAGTGACTAAAATTAAAGCAAGCATATATGCTAGCCACAAGAAGTGAAAATATGACTTAACACATAATAATTATATCAATAAAGCTCAAGACAATGTAACAATTTCTACATTTTTTATATTCATATACTGAAAAACACTCAACATAAATATGTACAAGCAACATTTGTTACAAGAAAAAAGTATTATCGGTTTGAATATCAAATTCTATAATTCTATGTATTGAATATGAGTATTTTTCTCTGGGGTTCAACATGGCACAACATCTAGGGTCATTTGGCTATTTTTTCAAGAAATCAATATTTTCAGTCCCAACTAATCAGAAAAAAAAGAAACTTGTACAGTCAAACCTGAATTACAATACTATATAATAAATACTAACAGAGACATCTCTGAATGAACACCAACTGCGCAACCATAAGAGCCATGTTCCTTCCCTTTCTCAGAGGAATTTGTTCACTGTGGTTTGACCATGTTAGTGTAACATTTGGCCCTTATTTTGTCCATTTATCTGTTTTCAATGCACAAATTATTTTTATGTTTCATTCCAGTACATAGATTTTCATTACAAGCATAAGTGAAACTCAAAAGAGGATAAAAATAAACACAATAACAATTGATCATTCCTGAAAAAAAATGAGACACAATGTTCACATAGAAATGAAAATCTATAATAACACAAATGAATACAAGACCAATTCATTTATATCAGGAAGTACTGAAATCAAACAACAATGTGATATTCTACACTCATTTCAAATTCTAAACATTTAACAGGACTATTGAAATCAAAATGAATGCATGCAATCTGTCTCAAAAATAGCTACATTTATCAAATGATGGAGCAGCTACATACCAGTAATAATCCCAACAAACATCTTTAGGAATGTTACACTTTACAACTCAATTTGTCAAGTAATTGTTTAAATGAGATTTTTAACCTATGAAATATAACAAAAAGAAACATTGAAAATTTATGGTAAATTATGATACTACTCTGTTTTATTTTATGGGTTGGGCATGAATTAGGGGAGAGATGTGTATAGGAGTGGGTGTTAATTAGGGAGGAGCTTTTATTAGAGCATATTCATAATATTTGCTTGAGAAATAAAGAAATCAAACACAAGTTATCAGAATTCCAAAGCATTGAAACTGAATACACATAGTGTCATATATTACAAAATTCGATGTATAGCCATGATACACACTGAGGACTAAGAAGAGTTATTAGCGTGCTAATCAAATGTGGAAGATTATTGATTTCCCCACAAGTCAGAAATCATCTTACTTTATAGATAAGATTAGTCTGTGAAACAAACCAAGAATAAATTGATTTGGTAAAGCAAGAAATTGCCGTCGAGTGGCTTTATAAATAGTTTCAATGATAAAATGATTACCAGTACAATTACAAAGAGATGACTTTTATCAAACAAACTATTAGAAATCTTCTGTTACATTTTGTTGACAGAGACTGCCACACAACAATACTGATAAAAAGATTTCATGCTTTGACAATCCTTAGAAGAACTTAGCTAATAGACTTTACTTTGTCATATCATTCTAAAATAACAAGAAAATGCTGACCACTCAAAATTAAGATTTCAAATGGAGGGAAAATTAGCGCGTAATTAACAGAGTATAAAGTTTTGCATACATTCCAATAGCATGACAAAATTATCAGCTTAACTTTATTCAACTTAAATCAAGTATAGAAGTAAAGTTCAAAATATATATACATACATTGTTTGTATTCATTTCGTTAGTAGTTTTGATTTTACTGAATTAATTTTTTGTCAATTTATTTAAACATTTCAAACTCATTTATAACAGAACTAAATGGTCAAGGAGGAAGGGACAAAGCAGTTCCCATAAAACAGAGCACAATCAGTTACAGTATGACCAGGGTCCACAATCATGACATTGTTAGAACATCTTCAGGGCTTTCTCTCTTTTGAGTGACTGGGGCAGGGGCCCCTAGAGGGGGGGAATTTCTCATCATTTCCAGCCCAAGGGGGGATTTCAAAAGCCTAATTAATATAACATAACCTGCTTAATTTTTTTCCCTGGTGGGGGAATTTTAACCAAAAATAGGGGGAAAAAGTATATTTTCAGAGGTGAGGGAATGGGGCCGAATTTTGGCCCAAAATCAGAAGATCGAGAGCCCTGATCTTTTTTATGAACATGGACCTTCATGCGCCAGTGTGGCATAAAGTTAAACTAAAGTTAACAACCAAACAAATATTATTAGAATAGAAATTCAAAAATTCGTCAATTGTTTAATGATGGCCAGGTATTTTTTTAATAATTATTAGGCACTAAATCAGGTAAAAAAGAGGATGGTCAAAAAATGAATAATGTATAATCTCCATTGCTATTTTGAAAGAGATCCACAGTTTTGATAATCTCAGATATGAGGTGGAAACATTTTCCAAGAGTTATTACTAAGAATGGTGTTTTAACCCTGTTTTTACCTTGGTCCATCTAATCACAATTATTAATTCATAATTGTATGGTCGTGTCATCATTTGTTACCATGCTGCATGCTATATTACATGCACTCTGCCAATACCACAATAAATTATTAAATAAATGTATTTCACTATTATTAGTATTAAAATGCGAAAATGAAATGCTGGTGTTTTTAAATGATCTTAAGCAGGCTTTTGAAACCATAAGAGTGCACACATTCTTTTTTAGCAAACAAGTTTCATGTCAGACAGTTTGGCTTATCTGCTTATCAAAAATTGTTTGTTGACAAAAGTCATTGAGGTAACATATCAGACTGCATTTTGCTTCCTGTTCAGTGTTACAATTCAAGTATTTGGACGAGCATTTTGCTGTGCAATTGAAAAAAAACACTGACAAATCGAACTCCAAATAACACAACTAAGATAACTTAAATATCATAAAATGTGGTACTTACAAACTCCGCCCTGAACATTGAGAACGAAGCGAACATGTCTGCCCAGTCCAACCATCGAAACAAGAACATTTAGTGTTGTTCAGTGTACAATTTCCATTAACACAAACGATTTTGTCACATTTTTCTTCACTAAGAATTAATGTTGGTGAACACATAAAATATATAAGCACCAATATGAAGACTGAATTACATCGAGAATAAACTAAATACGTTAAATTGTACGATGAATACTTTTGTTTTTCAGCCATCTTGACAGGACCTAAATTACGGAAATTGCCGAGTCTAAACGGAAATTGGCGAATCTGCACCCCGTAATAATAAGAATAACGTAAATTTTCTAAACACGGCAAATTCTACTCAAGATATTTCGACCCCAATCTCACATTACAACAAAATTATCATTTATTAATGATACTCAATCTTTAAACGGATTATCTAAATTATAGATATGTAATATGGAGTGGAGTCTATTTAAGCATACGATTAATTTTAAGTCTACTTATATCCCTACCGTTAATATTGTTACATTATTTACATATTTCATTAGGACTGAATTTTGTTCAAACGCTTTAAGTACCTATATTATTTACGTAAGAAGCTAGTGATAATTACTTTTTGGGTGATTTTTGTGAGTGGTTCCTGCAGATTAAAATGCAGTTTTCATTATTTTATTACATGTGTCTAATTTAGTCTGATGTGTGCATGTATACATGCCAATGACGTATGCATAAATACATTAGTACATGTCTGTTTAAATCTCTTTTTGTGATAGAGTACATGCATATACTTTTATACATTATTCACTTTATTCTAACAAAATTATTGCATTACTTGTTTTACTTGTCACAATTTCTACGTGTAAACTAGGATTATAATTAGAACTATGGACACGAAACAATACCCAGTATTCTTGATCCAATGTGGTTTGTTTCTTACATCACTGTTCACGCTGACGAACTAGACATCAAAAACAATTCTGAACTGATTATGAATGAGAATGCTCATTACGGTGTAACATAGTAATATGTGTAAATGATCATGTTTGATGACTTATAAATTACATGATACATTTATTTATCTGCTTTGTTTCACTCGTATTTTCCCCTAATTTTATGCATACATGTATATCTTCGGCTAATTGGAGGCAATAAAAGATGTATACAAATGTATATCGAGTAAACTTAATATCTTCTGTGATAACGTCTTAAGTTGTTGTGTTATTTTTTTTATAAAAGTCCCTGGATTATTACGTATATAGTCCCTGAAAAGTGATTTCACAGTTTTATGATTAACTTTAGTATATTATAAAACACAGTTGAGTTTGGTTTTCAATCAAAAGTTTTATAAACTCGGACTCATGCCTCGTATACATATGTTGATATACGAGGGTTGTTCGATATGTAATGTGTACGATATTTCAAAAGCTTTCGACTCATATAGTGAAATGAACATCACATCCCTTCAAAGTACTCTCCGTGGTTTGAAATATATCATTTCAATCTCTGAATCCATTTCTGAAATGCGTTACTGATTTAGGTATACCTCTGGGACACTGTCTGATGGCTGGCCAAGAACCTGTGAAAAAGAACTTTTTTAAGTTTAACTTTTTGGAAAAAGGAAAGGAGCTAGATCTATAGAGTATGGTGGGTGTGGCAAGACGGTAACCTTTTCCGACTTCAAAAAATTGCTTCACAACCTCAGATGTATGTGATGGTGCTTTATCATGTAGCAGACGAGCATGCCTAAATCCTCACTCAGGGCGTCGTTTCTGATAATATTTCTTGAGATTTTTTAGTATAACATTTCGGTAATACCGACCTGTAACAGTTTTGCCCTTCACCGAAATTACGGCTATATCATCAAGAGAAGAATATGCAATAAAGGACCTCCTTTGCGCTCATGGTCCTTTTGGCAACTACAGACCTTCTACCGTGTTTGGTGAGCCATATTTTGTTTCCATTTTTTTCTTACTGGTTCGAAATAGTGAACCCATGTTTCGTCAGCAGTAACAATGTTTGCAAATTGTCTTTGATTGAAGTTTGGAAACATTTTGAGCAATTGCTTAGTGGTTTGTACTCGTGTCCTTTTTTGGTCATCTGTCAATATATGGGGTATCCATCAGGCAGAAATCTTCCGTACTTTTAAAATACGCTACAATTTGAAATGCACACGCGATAGCGATATGCCAACAGCTTTAGCAATATCACGAATCGTGTACCTGCCATCAATTCCAATCATTTCCCTTACTTTTGAGACATTTGTCTTGCTTGTTACAGTCGCCAGTGAGAAATTTCTTTATCCACCTACGAACTGTCTCATATTTGATACCTTATCGTACCTATAAAGTTCCCCCAATTCAGTAAAAATCTGCTTTACTGAACGACCGAGTTTCGGCCGAACGTTTATATAAGCTCTATTTTTTTCAATATTCTGAACCCGTTTCCCAACCATTTTTACAACAGTGGTAAACGACTGAATATTGAAATGACTATAAGTTTAAAATTGCGAAGAGCTGAAGGCTCGAGTTTATACCGTTGGAAAGGTATTGAAAAGAGCTATTCAGGAGTATCGTAATCCAGGAAATCGTGCAAAGCGTTATTGCGCCGTGGTTCAATTCACATTACATATCGAACCGTTGTGAGTTAGTTACGCAATTATAAAAAGTATGATGTTCATGTGATTTATGTTGTATGTAATATGTTTGGTGGTAATATGGAGAACACACTCGCATATTGTAGAGGTACGTGTCGCGCCCTCTACTTGATGCATTTTCAGGTGATATTTGCTCTCAGTTTTACTATCGTTAAGAACTAAATCAAAAAAAAATAAAATGTCTTCACAATTATCTTTGACTAAAAACACTGAAACACATCAATAATACCTTTGCATTTTTGGATGTTTATATTCAGTAGTCTTTTCAAAGTTTTACAACATTTTGACTTTGGATTAAATTATCTTCATACTTCGCACTTCGGGTACGATATGTCGTGGATCGAACTGTCCATTATGCGTTAAGAATTACCTCCCTTTAATTTAGCCCACGTCAGTTTTGTTTTCTTCTGGATGTTCAACATGACATATTGAACAGTCAATAACATCCTTACCGAACTTGGTAAGAATGGGGACTACTTTTATTGTTTTAGGTAATTATTTTCGGTTTCTTATTCTGTACTAAACCCTAATATTTTTGTTGTTTCGTTCACTCTCTTATATAATTAGGAAATACAGTGATAATATTGACCATATTTACCGGCTAATTAATATTGATAGATTTATTACTGTGAAGTCGTCAAAATGTGGGTACTTTTTATTCACAGAGCATATTCAGTTGTTCAACTGACAAACATGAAACATATGTTAATCAGGTTTGTAGAAAAAATTCTGAATTTTGGTGTTCTCTTCTTTTAATCCAACTAATTAGACTGTTTGTGCCGCCGAGACATTGTTTGATTTGGCCCCACCCGCTCAGTCTAACAAAGAACTGCTTAGTTGTGTGCGGAAAATCCCCAATTAAAACCCATTGCGCATGATAACAACAATATCTTTGAACAATTTGGAACATGTTTGTTAACTCATACAACTTGATACAAGCATAAAATATTCCAACACACCTCTTCTGAAAGGTGCACATAATGTTTTGTTTCTCTCCACTATTTCTCTATGGAAAGCGAAAATGATGTAATGGCAGTCAACTGCCGGTATTAAGGTAGATATCTACCAATGTCATGGTATAAACTTCCCATCCACTGTTTTCAACCTATCACGGGTGCAGTCAGGAATAGCAAATTATCACAGTTGATTTAAATTTTATATGTAAAGCGCACATCTGATGCAGCAGTTGTATGAGTTTAAAATTTCAAACATCACAATATGGTAAAATATATGGCATGTTATGGCCGCTTGTACGCTACAAAAAAGTTTAAGTCAAATATTTGAAATCAAGTGTTAAATACTGAGAGTTTATGGCTCGGTATGGATTATTGTTATTTTTATCAATTTGAGTAACTTCTACCAGTTACTGATGCATTTTTACATAGTTCATGTTTCTGCACATAAATATGCAGTGCTGTTAGGCTGAGAGGACGGCCCTTCCAAATTCATTTATGACATCGGCCAACTGGAAAGCTGAATAAGTAAGGCTTATCTTCTTTCAAATTAGGAGGAACAAACTTGGCCAAGTTCTCAACCATCTCAAATGACTAACCAACATTTGATCTGAAGACTTTTCAAAACAGTGGTCAAAAATGAGATTGTCTGCTTATTTGCCATTTGCCTGACATAAGTAAGAAAAGCCTCAGTCAGAGACAAAATTTCTATTAAACATGTAGCAAAATCCCTGGGTTTTTACAACTTCAGACAACCTGCTCCAAAATGCACATACTGTACCAGTAGAAGTACTTTTTTCACAGGAGTTTAAAGTTGCACCAACAGCCAGGGTCATATGGCGACTTTCTATCTTTTACAGTTGAGGAAAACCCCAGGCTTATACTTGGGTAGAATGTTCCATAAAATAGCCAACAGCTTCCTCATATGTGAAATTTGGTCCCAGGTTGGATTCATACTAGTGTGGGGGGGGGGGGGGCTAGCTAGTGATTACTAGTCAGAGACCATAACCTCTAAGGCCCCTAGTAGAAATATGATTGGAGACATATATGTATACATGTTAGTGTAAAATAATTAATTTCATGTTATAACAGAATTTTGATGTATGAAATAAATTTTGTGTATTAATTTCTTTTTTTTCTTATTTTAGGATCTTCTATTCTGGCTGTACTATTGGCTGGGTACTTTGCTCAGAGATATTTGCCTCCTCCAAAGCCTAAAATTGTTGGTATAGACTTGGGTGAGTATAATATACATACATTAACATGTTTCATGCAGTTCAGTGAAATGTAAGCTAAAGTTTTGTATACCTAATATAAAGACAGTCAAGTCTTACCAATATAAGCAGTGATTGTTTTTGTATATTTTACATATATTTTATATAATATTTATATTGTTTCTCCTAGCCCAAAAAGTTATATTTCCTTTAAAAATGCTATATAAATAAGTGATAGTTTTTCAAATTTCCCCCTTTTTCCTGATTTTTTTTGCACTATATTTTCCCCTTCAGAAAGCCATAGGTAGTTTTGAAAATTCCAAATCAATATAAGCCCAGCTTTGGACACAGAAATATATAAAAAAGAAAAAAATGCATACCCTCATCCAAAGAGTCTAAGTGCTTGAAGGATGTACAATATCTTAATTTAGACATCAACTTAATTCTTAACTAATTGATTAGATTGGAAATTCCATGAAATCACATCAAACAATCTTTGCAAGAAGGTATGCAATGTAAACAGATCTTTTTGCTGATATTGGAAATTAATTACAAATACTGTAATATCTCAACACAAACTGACATGTTTTTTAGGTACCACATATTCATGTATTGGGGCATATCAGGCTATAGCTGGAACTGTTGACATTATTGAAGTGCAAGATAAACACAAATGCATTCCAAGTGTAGTAGCTTTCAGGTAAATTAATCTACATAATTATAGTACATCTTTGTCACAACTTTATTTCCCTACCTTATGTTCTTAGGGGCTTTATTAAAGACAGAAAAAAAAGTAGCTGGAACATTGCTGTTTTTTGTTTTTATGTGACTTATTGTCACTGGGGTTTAACACGGTTTTTCAACAACTTTTTAGTTATCTACGGCTACCAGTTCACCTAACCAGTTTTCCTGGACTGTATACTAACCAGTACTAAGTTACCCGTCCACAAGGAGCCGGCAACTTCTCCACATGCGGAGGAAAATCAACATTTTTGTCAAATTTTCATAGAAGGGTATGACCTGCCGCCACTGTTGGACATTGCTGTTTAACATCAAAAGATGCTATATTTTTTATCAAGTATAAATAATTTATTGTTTACTGTTAAAACATTGATGATGAAAGCATTCAACATGAATTTTCATTCATGATTTCACTGTTTTAATACTACAGTCAAACATGTGAACAAAAAAGCACTGAAAATATAATAAAACTATGGCCTTTATCCACTTACAGAGATTTATTTGATTAATTATATAAATAAATGTTTGCCAAAGATTAACCTTAGTCCACATAGTGGCATTGTTCACAGATGGCCATTAACTCAAGTATGACTATGTTTGTAACTTACATTGCAGTCCCACTGGACAACTTCTGGTAGGTTATGACGCAGTGGCTCAACAAGAGCACAATCCTGAGAACACTATTTATGATGCTAAACGATTCATTGGAAAGATATTCACTAAAAAAGATGTGAAAGAAGCACAGAAGCAGTATAACTTTAAGGTATTTACTTTGTCTTGTCAATGCATAGTTAAAAGTTTTCTGGAATTTTCTGGAACTTCCAGTTTTTCTCAATTGGGTTTATTGTGTCGGTGGCACTGAGGTTGAGATTTGCGTTTTTTTTTAAATTTTCAACTTTCACTCATGTCAGTATGACTCACATTATGTGGTAATATCTCACTTAAGGACCACCTCCATTTTAAGACCACATTATTATAAAGACTACTTACAGTAATACCTCAGTACTGAGACCACCTTTTGGATCAGAAAAATTGGTCATATTAATCAGTTCGTTGCATTATCAAATTGAATTATAGGGGACTGAGTTATTTAAAGCCGGTCAGAAATAAGGTTTTGTAACAAGGTTGTTGTAATATTAAGATAGTCGCTATTTGAAGTTTTACTGTATTTTTAGACTGGTTTTCAGTATTCTTCTACATCTTAATGTGATGTGGGGACCACATAAATATTAGGACCTTTTATTTCTCAAAGATTCTGTAATGCTTACTTAATACTGCTTTTGTAATCACTTTGATAGGTTATCAAATTATTGACCATATCATTGTTTGTCAATCAAAGAATTGATTTCCAGAATTATTCAATGTTTTTGCTTGTTAACCAATGGGGCAAGATTTGAGAGAAGTAATAGGCATTATGAGCAGCAAATTAAATTATACGAACTTGTTCAATCTTATGTTGAATAAGGTACCATGATGAGGACAACATTTTGTACCAGGACATACTACTTGCTCCTTCACAATATGATGTAACAGTAGGTTTCCACTTTCAGCTTTTTTATAACAAGTGCTGTTACAACACATTAGGAATTATATGTTGCAAATTCATTTCCACACTGCATAATTTTACAAACAAAGCAAAAATTGATCCTGATGAAATTGGCAGTCTTTTAGAAATTTGTGGAAAGTTGTAAAAAAATTTGTGTTTGTTTCAGTTGGAAAGTGACAAAGATGGACTTGTTTATTTTGTGTTAAAAGTTAACACCACAACAAAGATATTGTATCCAGAAGATGTAGGAGCTGTTATCATTGGTACATTACGTGAAGCTGCTGCTAACAACATAAGTGCTCCAGTAACTAAAGCTGTGATGACTGTACCAGCTGAATTTGATAACAAACAAAGAAATCACACGAAGAAAGCTGCTATACTGGCTGGTAAGATTTTTATGATTTTGTTGTATTAGTGAAATTATTTTTTATCCTTATTTTGTATTATCAATTTAGTGAATAGAATGTTTGTATGAATAAGGTCAGAAAAAATAATTGTGTTTCTGGTTACCTGCCATCCTTATTTTTGGGTGTTAAACCCTAAGGTTTCCAATAGCAGAATCCAAAAAAAAATGCAACCATTTGTGGTATTTCGGAAATATTTGGGGACAAATCATGCCTCAAAAGTACAAATAATATACTTAGAAAAAATAGAAAAGTTTTGCTGCTTACCTTTTTCTGGTCTAGTCACCAGAAATATGACTATTTATGCATGAACAGACACCTGTTACAACGCAAACAATAAAAAAATACAGAGGTAAATTGCATACAGAACACTTCATGCTACTCAGAATATGATTTCTGTTCATGATCCTCTCATTCATCCAGTCATCTTGTTTCAGAAAAAAACATTGTGATTTGAAAAAAAAAACATTTGGTCATTTTAATTAATGTCTTTAGGCCTAAAAAAGGATTTGTTTTCAGTTACCCAACCAGATCAATATTTTACCTGCCAACTCATGAGTTTTTACGTCGTCCAAATCGTAGTGCTATTTTGTAATTTTCACAACTCACTAATATTATGGCACACATATTCCCATACAGTGTTGCCAATATATGTAAAAAAAAATTAAAATATCCCTAGCTTCGGACCCATATTTTTTGGGTGAATAGCTGGAAACAACCCCCTTTTTAGGCATTATCATTGAATATGTCATTTTAATTTACTCATCGCAAATCAAGTTAATCAAGATCAAATTTTCACCAAAGGTTCACTCACACAAATTATGAATAATTTCAGGCTTAGAAGTTTTACGAGTGATCAACGAACCTACAGCAGCTGCCTTAGCTTATGGACTTCACAATAAACTTGGTCTTCAGAATGTCGTTGTAGTTGATCTAGGGGGAGGAACTCTTGATGTCTCATTGTTAAATGTGCAAGGTGGAATGTTTCTTACACAAGCTATGGCAGGTATGTGGCTTATAAATAATATTATATTCTGGTAATACTGTGAAAAATTACGCAAAACTATGCAAAAATCATTCCCCATTGGAAGTCTATGAGAAAAGATTGTCACCTTTTACAAGTTTAATCATTACCGTATTTCTTTGTATTTCTACGTTCACAGTAAATTTTTCATATCATCAACCAGTCTAAATTATGTTTTACTAGTCACAATAGACAAACTCCCTCTTACTTACAAACAAAATTCCATGACTGCAAAAATGTATGAATTAACATTAAGTTGCATTTTGACTAAAGTGACTGATGCAGTACTATTTTTTTCAATTGTGCAATTTAATATTTGTTAGTGCGACCATAGCTGCAGTGTCATTATTACCTCTTCTGTTCACTTTAGTTGTAAGTTAATATAATAAAATAAATTAAAAGCGGATACATAAAAGTTACAAGTATCAATACTCATGAATTTCAAGAAAATTAATCAGTAATTAAATAACGGAAATGGGAAATAATGGTTCTCTATTTGAAAACTGGTAGCAAAGTAGTAGAAAGTGGTGTCGTAAAATTGCTGTGATTTTAGGTGGCAATATGCTTTTGTACTGACATATTTTCTCAATTATTTTTTGTTCAGGTAATAATCGTCTTGGTGGTCAGGATTTCAATCAAAGGCTACTCTACCATGTCAAGAAATTAATTGAACAGAAATATGGTCAACCTCTAGTGGACAGTGAAGACCTACAAGGGCTGTTACTCCATGTGGAAGATCTGAAAATAAACCTGACTCAGTCTTCAGAAAGTGAAATTGTGATGGAATTATTGTCTATGAAAACTTCATCTAGTCAGTCAAAAGGAGTTTTCAGTGCCAAGATTACTAGAAAAACGTTTGAAGATATAAATAAAGATTTGTTTGTAAAAGTTTTAGAGCCTATAAAGAAAGTTTTGGAGTCTGTGGAATTGACTAAGTATGATATTGACGAAGTTGTTTTAGTTGGAGGCTCAACAAGAATACCAAAAGTCAGAAAACTGATCGCAGAATTTTTTGAAAAAGACCCTAATACTTCGATAGATCCAGAACTGGCTGTAGTCACAGGCGTCTCTATACAAGCTGGTATTATAGGTGGAATGTGGCCCCTTACTGTTAGTGCTGTGGAACTACCCACACAAGTTAAAAAGATACATCTATGATGACATATTTAACATTAAATTTACCCTTTTCCCTTTCTACTTTTAGCATTCAATCAAACACGCAGCTGATAAATTGATCTTTTTTTTCAGTAAAAATGTAGGAATTACTTAATAGATTTCTGTAGTTTTGTGGTTTACTCTTTTTTGTCTTAAAATTTTCTTACATGGGTAACATATTATTGTTGCTTTTTTTAGACTTTATTGTTGTTAATGCTTTTGTCCAGTAAAATGTTTTAACATTATTCTGTGTAAGAAAGTACAAGTACATCTCTGGAATTTTTATCTTTTTTTAAATATTAATGTTTTTTTTTAAATATGTGCTCACTATGATGATAATACTTGAAATGTTTAATTCAGATGTTGTTGTAAGAGGGTCTTGCAAAAAGTTTCTTGAAATAAACCTTGTCTAAAACTACAAAATCACCTTAGGGAAAGAACTTTTTGTTTGCAGGATGCTTCTGTTATATTTTATTGGCCTATCTTGACATCAAAATGTTTGTTTATGTAACAGCTGATCATTTTAACTCTTTAACCTTTTGCCTCATAAGCATACTTTGAACTCTTCCAAATTCAAAGCAAATAGACAATAGACTCAATAGAAAATTGAGTTATTTTTCTCTGACCAAGTGGAAAATATTGTGGCAAAAGAAGCCATTACTCATTACAAGCAATGGCTTCTTTTGCCATAATGTTTTCAAAAGTCGCTTGCTTCAGATGCGCGGAAATGGGATATTATGAGGGTTAAACTTATTTTATAAATACATAAGAAAAACTTTTAACTAGTCATCTATTACTAGTAATACTGCTAAGTATTTAAAACTTGAGATAAGAAATTGGCAACTGACAGTATTTTGTTGTCTCTTTACTGATTAAAAGATGACATTCCTTGAAATGCAGTCAAACCTGTGTTTGTGGTCAACCCCTGCATAAAGGCCACCCAGTAAATATAGGCCATTCTTTGAAAAAAACATTGCTGCTTATTTAGAACAAACTGACTTCTGAATAAAGGTCACTTGTCAAAAAGGCCACATTTTGTTTTTCCCAGGGTGGCGTTTGTTCTTAGGTTTGACTGTAGATGAATTGCTAAGCTAATCTTAAGTGATCTCTAGGTGTAGTTATAATATTTCTTAACTTGCGAGTCTTAAGAACTTCAATTCTGTTTCTTTATCACTAGCAGTTTTTACCCTCCTTTGAAACTTTGATTTTGTAGTTTAAAACTTCTTGCAATGTTTCAGTGCAATCGTCAATGGGATGTGTTCTTACATATGTTTGCATCAAAATTTAATCTGTGAGTCTTTGTAGCAGGCATTAACATTCACAAACTTGATTTGAAGTACCTTAGACTCAAATAATTCTATACAGACATAAACAAAATGTTGACACCAAGTTAACAATCTCAATAAATACATAAAATATTATGTAATAGAATATTTAACGTACCTTTTCTTAAACCTTTGCCTTATTTGCATATTCTTAACAATAAAGAATATGCTGGATTCTATAATTCATGTACCTATTATAAACGCAACTTACAATCAAACACCAAACAGAAGAAATATTACTTGTGTTTAAAGATCTACAAGAATGGGGAAAAATATTTATGTTTCATTTTAGATTGTGAAGTTATAAACAAAGATCCTGGTTTCCGATAACCTGCCGGACTGTATTTTTCTCTTTTATACTGTCTCAGTCAATTTTTCTTGCTGTTATCTCCATTTTCATTTTTCAAGCACATCTCAGGACTTGAAAATTACATGTTTAAAATCAAAGCTCAGCTAACCTACTTACCCTCTTTTTGGGGAGGTGTATGAAACAGGGTATTTATCAAGGGTTTTTGGGGGGGCCTGAAAATGAAGATGTTACTGTACTAATAAATGATGGGAGAGCTTCTTCTGCTTTTGTCACAAATCTAATTTTAAATTCTGTGTTCATATTGAGTTTATTTGAATGAATCAGAGCTGTGCTCTGTATGTCTGTGATAAACTTGATTGTTCTAAATGTTACTTCAGTTAATTTAATGATTGAATTAAACTCAATAAATTGCATTTGCCATATATGTGTGTTTGTGTTGTGTTTTTTTATATGAAAATATTGATATTATTAGTTGAACTTAAATAAAGTTAAGCATTGACCAATAATAATAGTTTGACTTGCTATGTTTGTTTTCAATATGGCTGTGGAGATGCCATTGATACACAATATATACAAACTTTTTACATGATTTTAGCACCTTATCTAGTTACAATTGAACTCTCTTCATTCTGATGTAAATTATATATTTTTAACCAATCTTCACTAGCCCTAGTCACAACCATGAAGTTTATGGACAGTATATTTTAGTTTGATAAGTAATTATAACCACCCAGACTTCCATCGACAATGACTGAAACTTGGCAAGCAATCCTGATAAAAGAGAATCCACATAAAATGACTCACGATCTTACAAATAATTTTACTTTTTTAATAGTTTGAATCAAATGAAAAATCAAATAAAATTTATTATTTGGCAAAAAGCACTGAAGAAAATAGACAAAATGATACTGGAACAAAGAAAGTCACTTTTGTGTTGTTAAGTTTGTTCATGGGTACATATCGTCTTATTGACATTTTACACAGAATCCGCTCACTTTGATGGCTTTGATTAGAGTGCCTGCTTTGAGTCCTGGACATATTGAGTACCTTAGTTATACCATAGTTATACCATGATAAAAGGTTTATAGCCGCGGACGTGGTCCAGTGGTAAGTATGCTGGACTTGTACCAGTTGCTAGCTCCTTGTGGAAGGGTAAGTTAGTACTTGTTAGTCCAGGAAAACTGGTTAGGTGAACCGGTCGCCATATATAACTGAAAAATTGTTGAAAAAATGGCATTAAACCCCAGTGACAATAAGTCACATAAAAACAAACAAAAGGTTTATATAGTTCAGTAATGTGGCTCAGGGTAAGATTTTATGTCCATTGTGATAATGCATGGTTAAAATGTTTTCAAGAATTTTCTAGAACCTCTGGTTTTTCCCAGGTCCAGACCTTATTGTTTTTATTCTTCCAGTGCTACCAAGGTTAAGATTTCCAGTTTTTTAATTTTCAACTTTCACCTATGGTAATGTCTTCCTGTAGATCTACAATTATCCATTAAGCAATGGTAGGTATCATATGCTGCCTTATATTTCATATCTAACCCAATTAAAGCCTGTTTATGGGTCACTCCCAATGAATGGATTCATGGAGTCACAAATAAGATTATTAGACACCTGCTCAGCACCCCAATGTACATTGTATTAATGTAGACCTGTACATGTATCACACTGATGAATATTTGTTTGGTATTAAACATAAGAAACTGGGCTCTTAATTTGAATCTTTATTCATTGGTCAACTAATAAACTGCATTTGCAGAGGTCATCCACTTACAAATCACCAAGTACCACCAGTTTGGGCTGCGAATTAATTCAACTTACGGAGTACTTGGCGTATCTAATAAGAACATCTTCTATCATGGAGTGGTTTAACCGAGAGTGCCATTAACAGAACGAAATGTCAACATAATTGCACGAAGTACGATGATGTCGAGGTAATTTATCATAATTCTCATTTATCGAAGTACTATTTAATGATATTCCCGTGTAATTTAAGCCATTACATGATGTATTATCGCCAGTTATTCATATTAACAAATGTCATATATATTCGCGACTAAGGATTTAATCGAATAAACTGAAAGATTGGAGAAAATTTTGTTTTGATTGTAATCTGGTCATTCAAGTAGGCCAGTTACATCAATATGCAATTAGCAAATACTTATAAAATCACAGTCAGACTGGCTTTCAATCAGCGTGCATCGCAATCAGTTTTTTAAGAAATACTTATAAAAAACATCTAGCTTTGAGTATGATAATGCATATATGATTTATGTATCAGTACAGTTTTATAAGGCCAGAAAAAATAGTTCAATTATCAGTTATCCGACCAACTCTATGTTTTTGCACTGTCCCAAAGTTTCTTATAGCAAAATCCAAAGTATGAACATATTTGGGAATGTTAAGAAAAAAATAGATAATTACTGGTGTACATACTTACCCTATATTTCGGTCAAATAACTGTAAACATAACATATTTTCTAGCTATCAATTGGCTGATGTTTTTCAGATGGGCAGTTTAGAACATTACCACATTTTGTTGCATGTAAACAAGGATCAGGAAGATGCTGTTCAAAATCTTTACTCTGAGAATAAGTGGACCTATAAAAGTGAAGGCAAGACTTTTTTTGCATTTTTGGGAAAGGGTCCAGGTCCAGTCGAATAGTAGTTGGTTAAAGTATTGACTCATGATCATAACATTCTTTCTTGTTCATTACTCAAAGTATTCAAGTTACTTCATTCTTGAAATAAAGTGGAAATAGAGCTGCTGCTGTGTTGTATTTACTCATTGCCAAAACGAATGATACACTTTTGAGAATGATAATACTTGAAAGGATTATAAATGGAGAAAATATGATTCATAAATAAGGATCAAAAACGAACCTTGGTTGATGATAATTTGAAGAGTCAACAAAATTTCCTTCTGATTTTATTGTAAATTTGACCATTGGGTACAAATTTTCAAGTGTCAAAACTTTACTGGTATTTTATTGATCTCAAGAGTCAAAATGCTATTTTAAAGGTCAAAAGAAAGCCCTAGTATGCATATTTATAATGCTTATACTTTGAAAGTTTGATGGGTATTGTTTCTAGTCAATAGTATGAAATGTATTTGTTTCCCAATCCTCTTGCAAAGAAACTCACAATTCATTTTGTCTCTTAATACTTTCAGTGATAAGTGCCGAGCTTTTACGGAAACTGAGAGAGCATATTCTTCCAACAAATGCTGATAGTGGTTTTGAAGATGGAAGGGACTCACAACGATGTTACCAAAGACCTAGAAGAAAAGTTAGGAGATCTAATGACTCTTCTGTCTGTGAAATAGAAAAAAATGATATTGGCAAAAGTGACAGAGTTGAAAAAGATAAATCAGGAATTAATGATATTAAAAAGATCAGGAAGAAACAGTCTGTTGAAAAGAAGGTTAAATTAAGAACTGTAATTGTTAAACCTGAAGAAGTAGAGAAAGAATCATTAGAGGAAATTACTGATGAAGTAATTGCTCCTGATTTGGTTATAGATGAGGGAAATGTTAATTGTATCAATCAGTATGGAGATAATGCTGATTCTGAAGGCATACAATCAGTTCATAGTAAGGTAAAGAACACCGAGACTGACAATCTTATTCAAACAGAACAAGAAACACATTCAATTGAAATTGTTAGTGATAAAGCAAAAGATGGTGAGTGCTCTCCAGGTCATGATACTGATCATAAAACAGGTATATATTTTTTGTTTGTGAACTATTTGGACTGTTATTTGTTTGTTCCTTTTTAGTTCTTCAGTTAGTAGTTTTCTTGCCTTCGAAAATTGAAGGAAATCCCATTAAATTTTATAAGTAATAAACCTATCTGCTGAAAGTAACTTAAACATAATCCTGTAAGCTTTGTGAAGTTTTTGTACTATATCGCTGTACCACTTTTATAATGTCAGTATGATGTGATGTATTTTATAACCAGTATCTAATGGTAAACATAATGATTACAGTTCTTAAAGTATGTCTTTGTTGTGCACCTGTGTAATTTAATTTCACCCTATTATTTGATATTAACAGGGGATGTTAATGGTGTAGATGACAATGCTGATGATATTTGTAGAAACCAGTCATGCGTTAATGAGCAAACTCCAGTATTGAACAATGATCTATTACATGTAAGATTGTGCAATATATGTATATATGTTCTTGATTTCATTTTTTTGTTTGTGGCTTAATGTCACACAAACAACGAGAATCATTTGATGACTTTTACCAGCCTTAATGGTGGAGGAATACAACTGAGTAACCACTGACTTTTCATATATGCAGTGATCGGGAAAGGCATGCACCATAGTCACTTTAAAATTTAAAATGTCACATTGTCTTTGCCAACTGAGGTGCGCATGGCACATTCATGTTTTTTCGATCCTTTAGTGTACGAAATGAAGTGAGAATGATGTAAATACTGCTGCTCTGCACCATCTGACGCTTAATGCAATTCTTTCCTTTTGCAAAAGCAAGCACCTAATGATAGACGCTCTGTATCATCTGACATTTACGCTAGCTTTTTCTTTATGCAACAAGTGCCTAGCAGATAGACACATATAAATAGTAATGAAAATTGTTTTAATTGCTTCTCAGTTATCGCCACATGAAAATGTCACATTGGTTTTCAAAATGTCACTCTGATTTGCATCCAAAAGGGCCATTGTCCCATGAAGAAAATTTCTTTCCCGATCACTGTGTATGCTATGCTAGCTAGCTTTCTTGCATATGAAATTTGACTGGTCCAGGTTGGGATTTTAACTCACTGTGGTGAGGGGCTAGTGACTAGTCAGAGACCTGAATGATTCAGCCTCAGTAGGGCCCCACTCTTGATTACAAATGCATATATCAGATCAGTATGTTTGAAAAATACTTTGTTGAACACAATGAAATTAAATTTATTAACTTGAAATTCTCAGCTAAAATACATATTTTCATTTTTGTTATGCTGCTGATAAGAAAAATGTGTGATTTGAAGTTGAAAACTCGTAATTTGTCTTTCATGTAATTAATTGTCGTACTTTAGATGTTCATTTTATATGAACTACAAAAATATTTGAAAGAAAGTTCTCCTTACCTTCCAGAAATATAGTTTCTGGGAAGTTAGCAAAAACTTGGTATTTATTTTTTTGCCTTATGTTGGTGTCTTTAACTTTTATTTTTTACATGTATTTGTGCCTCAGTATATATCAAATAAATTACAGATTTTTTTGTTATAGTGCTTCAGTATTGTGTGAATATGTGTGATGTCTTACATACTGTACTAGTATAATTATTGTAATTCTCAATATTCTTTATATGATTCTGTCTTTCAGAAGTTATCAGAGACTGAACATTCAGATTGTTTATCAGTAAGAGAAAATGATCAAAAAGGACCTGTTTCCATAGAAACATTAGAAGACTCATGTGTGTCAAAGCTGAAGAAAAAACGTTTTAAAACATACAAATCTAAAAAGAGAAAATCCAATGTTGAAGAAACTGAGTTAGATAAACCAGTTAGACTTGAAGATGGAAAAGTGTCCGCTGAGAATCTCCCAATACAGTGTTTCTTCTGTAGTAGACGATTTGCTTACGAGAAATATCTTAAGAAACACATAAAGAGAGTGCATCCTGGTGATTCTGTTGGGATGTTTTGTGAATACTGTTCAGCTAACTTTAAAAAGCGTAAGTTTATATTGTTATATTTCATTTATGATTTGTAAACTATGCAAAATTCATATTTTCGGTGCTTACCTCACTGTGTCTAAAGGCAAAATCCAAAGTACTAATATAATTGGGCATGAATCGAACCTTGTAATCTGACTAAAGCAGGGATTTCCCTGACACAGGTTTCTTGTGTCGTTGACACAATATACATCCTTGGGACCCTTTCTGACTCGGAATTTGCCGATAGAATTTTCTGTGTGGGACCCCCAAAAATCCCATGGGACACCTGAAATTTTGGAGATGGGAGTCCCGGGGACCCTTAAGTAAAAAATCTTAGGGAAAACCCTGCTATAGGTACGTTTAGAAACAGATAGAAAAGTTTGCCAGCCTGACTTCTGTAAAAAATTTGGTCAAGTAATCATGAAGATGACTATTATTTTTTGAGCCTTACGGAAAATAAAATAGATTATGTAATAGTATAACCTCATTTATGAAACCACCTTCTGGACCTGAAAAATCGGTTGTAACATTGAGTTGGTCTCATTGTCAAGTTAAATTATAGGGGAGTTATAACAAGGTGGTCATAATATTGTGATGGTCACTATTTGAGGTTTTACTGTTAATGTGTTTTACTAATTTCAGGTATTGATCTGTATGCTCATATTAAAGAGGCTCATCCTGACAGAAGGAATAAAAACATTCAATGTGATTTATGTGGAAATGTTTTCAAATCCAAAGGTTCTTATGATGAACACAGAAAAGCTGTTCACACGGAGGTTCGGGCATTTGAATGTGAAGTTTGTAGGAAATCTTACAAATCCTTTAGAGTATTAAAAATTCATCGACTTAGGCATGGCCCTGCGAATGAAATTTGTAATGTTTGTGGGAAAACGTTCCGACTGAGATCTGAAGTGAAACACCACATGAGACGACACATGAACGATCGACGCATCCAGTGTGATTCATGTGATAAAGTGTTTTATCGAAATAGTGAACTGAAAAATCACCAAAGAATTCACACTGGGGAAAAACCTTACAAGTGTCCATTTTGTACTTATGCCTGCACAATCAAAGGTAATTTGGATAAACATGTACGAACTCATGAAAAGACAGGATTCTCTTGCGCCAGCATCAGTGTACCAAGCCGCATATGTAACTCGGAACAGAAGCAGGAAATGATCTTCAAGTTACGATCCTCCCAACCCTCAATACAAGGAAAAGCATCCGTTAATGTGTTACAAAATGCTAACCAGGTTGTTATTGAAGCTGTCCCTAGTGATAATGTTGTTACTGTCTATCCACAGCAGGTTGAAAATAAGGTTGAAGTTAATGATACAATGAAAGATAAAAATGTTCACATCTTGTCTAACTCTGTGTCTGATGGTGATGTTTCAAACGTGTGGCAATACGGAGAATTGGAACAACAAGAAAGAGCAGCTGTTGAAACTATCCAACAATGGCAGCTAAAAGGTTATGAAATCATTCAGGGTGCTGAAAACATTGCTAATATTAATAATGTCACTCAGATGCAATCTTCTACTCCCAGTCAGAACTTGGTTGTTGTTCAAAACTCTGAAAATATTGAGGAACCGTGTGTGTACACTAGTATGACACCCCCAGAAGCTGTGCGTGTCGATGATAAATCAAGAATGGTTGAGGATGTTGTCGCTAATGCCACAGCTGCTGCTGGAATTGAAGTTGTCTATCCCGGTGAAAGAAAGCCTGATATCAATGATAAAAGTGACGCCTGGAAGACAGAGCCAAAGCAGGCACTGAATACAACATCTCTATATCACCCTGTTTATGCTACCATGTTACCCAAGTTTCATGAAATCAGTAACGTTCAATGGCCAACATCGGATAATGAGAAAACTCTTAGTTCTAATATCGGTATGACTTCATCCGTGGCTCCCCCACCTTTGTATACAACATTGAAGAATGGAGAGATGATTATAAAAGAAAATAACAGTATTGCTCCATCGTGGGTACCTACATCCAGCAACTCGGGGGAGTCTAATACAAACCACATTATTCTTCAAGGGTTTCAAGGAAACATTTACTGATTTCTATTTATTTGGTGGAAATTCTTTTCACCTGAAGCTTTTTTCCTTGAGATTAGTGTTCTGGTTGAATCAGTTGTCTTTAATGTCATGTTTCATGGTCCTATGGGTGCATACTGTCAGTCACATGGTTACAGTAGTATGTTCACTTGTTCATCCTGTAGTCCATCTTAATCATATCTAATCAATAATTGAGAGCAGTTTGAATGATATACTCTGAATGAAAGTTGTTTCTGCACTTGTCCAGTGACAATTATAAATCCTTGAGATCATTTTCCAAACTCAAATCTCATATTTCTCTAAGTTGTAAAGAAAATTACAATATGAAGCAGTATATTGTTCTAAATATGTATTTGTATTTAAACATTAAATATTGTTTCCTACCAAAATACTTTGAGAATGAAACTGAGATTTGTACTCTGAGACTGTTCTCAAGTTTTGTAACCTTGGGGTTACAATGTGGTTGCACAATGATACCAGTTTTGTATTTTATGCTTCAACTGAGAGGGCACATAGGTCACTTGTTAATTTTCACTTTCAATTTCATTTAGTACCATAGGCATTATGAACATTGATTGATAAAATTGTTAAGTTGGAAATATTGTATATGTATAAAGCATATTGTTTAATTGATAATGCTTATTTATTGCTCTATATTCCTATACCAATGTAGTGATATCTATTTATTACTAATAATATGAATATTCAATTTGATTTTTAATGCATTACTAAATTTAAGTGTACAATTTTATTTAATTTGTTTTGCCATTGAATAAAGTGCCTGTTCTGTTGTGGCGTTGGATGACAATTAAAATGGCAAAATTTGTGAAGGGTCGCACGGTTTGTATTTTCAATAAATGTACGATTTTTTGCAGCGGACTCCATTTTTGTAGCAGGTTTGTGTTAATCAAACCCAAATTTCATTGTGAGTTCGCTGTTTATTTTGTTTTGCGGTATGTCGTAGTCTTTTTCTCTTTGCATAAAAAAATAAGTTTGTTTCCGGTTACCTAACCGATCCTTCTTTTACCTGCTGACTCAAAAGTTTTTACAGCATCCAAATCTTAGTGCTATATTGTAATTTTCACAACAGTGTTGCCGATATATGTAAAAGAAAATGTAAAAGAAAAAAATCCCATATTTTTTGGGCATGTAACCAGAAACAAACCTTTTTTTGTTTAGGCCTTAGTTGTTCAAGGCAAATTTACAAGTACATAATTTTTTGTTTCTCAGATTTTGTTTCAAAAAAAAAAACAGAAAAAAGCCACCAAACCTAGTGATAAGAGAAGGAAGTCGGCCTTCTGGCAGTATCTGTGAAAACTTGAACATCAGTATATAAAGAATGTAACAACAAAACAATAAAATAGCACTGAACGTATGAATTCAGCGTTCATTATTGAGTTGAGACACGCAAAAATAAACACATAATTGAAGTTAATTGCAAGTAAATTTAAGTGTATGACGGGTTATGAACAATTTTTACAATGTCAGAAATGAAGAAACTTTCAATAAGTTTCAATTTTGAATTTTCTCTTCTGGTTTTGTCAGCAAGTCTGAGAAACAAAAATCAACAAACAGTGGCCTAAAACAGTCATGGAAAAACTGTCAGAAAAGGGATATTTAAGTGCATTTTTTTCAAAATTGTTTTATTTTGAAGTTGATATTTAATCAAGAACTTTTACCATACATATATTTCCCCTAGCCAACCATGATTATTGAATTTACCCATGTATTGTTTTCTGAAATTCAAATTATGCATATATTCTATAAAAAGTTTTAGCAAATCAGTCTCACTTTAGTCATTAAGCTTCTGTTTTGTGACAGTATTATTTTTTGTGCAATTATCTCTAAATGATATATCTATTCCTACCTGCATAGATTAAAGTAGGGGCCTCTGTGGTTAAGTGGTTATGGTCTCTTTTAATGACTAGCCCCTCACTGCCGTGAGTTCATATCCCACCTGGGACCAAATTTCACATGTGAAGAAGCTAGCTTATGAAGGTCAATGGTTCTGCCCAGGTGTAAGTTTAGGGTTTTCCTTCACTGTTAAAGCTGGAAGATTGCCAAATGTCTCTGATTGTTGGTGCAGCATTTAACTCTGGCAAAAAAAGATAGATTGATTGTAAAATAGGAATTCTGCATGTTACTGATTCCAGTCTTGTTAACTGTACATTTGAAGGGCCATAAATTTGTTATCATGGCAAAGTATGTGTTTGTTCTTCACTGTTTGGTGGTAGATATTACATCTAAGGTCATTGCTTATCCACTTCTGATTTATTATTAACTAGGGAAATTGTGGAGGAACGGGATAGTCTTGGTAAGTTAATACATAGGAGCTTTAAAAAGGTCAACTGATCCTTGAATATGAGCAGTGTTAAGCGTTATACAAACAAAGATGATAAAATTGTAGCTTCTGTTGTTAAGACTTAATGAATTTACTATTATGAGGTTAGATCTTAATTTTGTTTTACTAATTGAACATATTTTTGTTATCTTTTAACTTTGCCAACACTTTTACCATATAGTTTATATTTTCATAATTTTCTTACATTCTTACATTCTTACATTTCAAATGCTGAAGCTATAGAACTGAATGCAATTATCAATGCATATTAAATGCATTATGGTAACCTATAATCTGTTATACATTAATTATAACTTACCTTTGTGATTACAAGTACATGTATATTGTGAGTATAATTAATCTGAATTTAATTATGATTTACTATGATTATACATGTATGAATTATTAAATCATTATTTTCCTTTTAATACCCTATGTAACATGTTAGTGATGTTGTTAGCTGTATTACAGAAATCAATAAAATTATGTTCAATAATTATATTGATTGCATCATGTCCATTAAGCCGCATTATACAACATAAGGCCTTCTTCCCTTACTTTAAAACTAGCAAAACAACACTAATGTGAATAGTGTTAGTTGACACGTATTTTTCTTGTTCAGTAAACATTGATGGAGAGTTTATTTTTCTATGAAAGAATTCTACTGTACAGACACAGGATTAGAAAACCCAAAACTTACGTAATGTTGACCAAATTTATATACAATGTATGTCTTAAGGTAACGGCCACTTATGAATAAAGGCCACATTGTGAACATCAGTCAATTCCTTATATTCATTAACATAACAGAACAAATGCACACTTAAAGCTCACAAGTTTTCTCAGCCTCTGGTGGTCATTCTTTACAGGCTTGACTGTTACTGCTTTCTCTAGCTTTATTTTTTCAGTACATTATAGCTGAAAATAGCAGTCTTTCTTAAGAGTTTTGTTTTGACACTAATATTTGAAGATGTCCAAATTTCAAAAAGCCAGAAAGCCTTCATTGGTAAAATTGTGCAGAAATTTAGATGACTTATTTAAGTAAAAGTGAATTTCTTCTTTCATAGAAGAATTGTGCTTTAATGTTGACCAAATATACTTACCCAATATTTACTCTGCCTGTTGGTATATACAATTTATACTAAACATAAAATCGGTCTATTTATCTATGATTTCTTAGTCTTCAAAGGTAATCGTCCATGATTTTTTATGTTGAAGCCTTTTTCAGTGACATGATTCAGCATCTAACTCACTTATGTTAGTATAGACAGTCAAAGGATATTTATCAAGCATAGCTTGTAAAATGATGTGTTTTAAATTTATTTCTCAGTTCATTAAAACACAGATTACAGACATTAAGCCAGCTTCATACAAACACCTTTAATGAACTTACAGAATACAAGCAATCAATCAATTATATTGAGATTCCAATAAGCAGTTTTGTTGGACAATAGTAGAAAGGTGGTATCTGAAAAGTGTCATTTATTTCTTATTTGAATCAATCCCACCATACACTTGTAAACTCATTCATTTATGAAGTATATGATTCTGTCACACCATGCCTGGAATGCTTCAATGAATTAAATAAAATTTATGAAAATTCCACAGCCCGTTCTTTGTTTTAATAACAAGAATTTGGTACAAACATTTTTCAATCAGACCTGAATCCACTGGTTAATGTATATAATACATAAGATACATGACTTTAATACAAGTCCCTGTGGTTGTGTTTAGTGGAGCTGTGTTGATATCTAACATAAGTTCAATATTTTATCACCATTTAAAATTGTTCCAAAACTGATTCAAATACTCACTAATATCATTCAGTTTCACATGCACGAATTTTCGGCAATCACTGAAAAACGACCTTTTGAGCAATCTTAATTTGTATATTTTCAATTCATGTTAAAAAACATCTTCATATGCAGATCACAGGAAATTTAGTGTGGTTGTAAATTTGCTCATTGATCTTTGCGCAAAATTTGCACAAATTTGTCAAGCACGAACAATGATATGATGGTTGTGTCATAAAATTAAGAACATGCATCACGTAATTACAAAAAGTTTTCGGAAAAATTCTGAATACACACTTTATTTTTTTATCATATTCATTTCAATCACAAAAATCCCTCCTCTGTGAATATTTGTTTGACCACAGATGCATTTTGGGATGTAATAGGTAACATTGGGGATCTATTTGGTCCTCCAAAATATCCCAGCATTTCTAAGGCATATTTCAATCCCGGCACACCAAACCTTTTGGTCACCTAAAACAAAGAGTGAAAAATACTCAATTTGTTGTAATAAGAATAACATCCGGATGACTGAACTTAATTGTCTATGAAACCAAAACAATCTGCTAATAGTGAGTTAAAAGTCATTAAATTTGACAACAATTGCAATGCCCGTAAATACTTTATCCTAGTGTTTACCCTGATGGCCTGCTCCAAAATAAATTCCATATATTATGACAATGGTGAATAATTGTAAGTACCGCTAAATTTGGAGCAATGAGCCTCTGTTGTAATAACTGTGCTTCTTTGTGTTTTCCTTCTTTAAATAACTTCTCTAAGTCACAACATTGTTCACCTAACACATTAGCAAGTCCGAGCACACCTCCAACCCCGCCTGAAATAGCAAATGAAAAACAGATGTTCAAATCAAATCTCATAGTAATTCGAAAACATAAACACACTAAATGCTTTTGGAAATGGTGGGCAATGCAATAGCAATTTAAACCAAAAGTTACATACGCTCGTACACGTGTAATTACAACAACTAAATCATTAGTCAGTGCAGTGCAGCGTGGACTACAATAGTGTACTAAGTGCAGACTACTATGCATTCAAATCTTTGATGGCTCAGCATCAAAAAAGCCCACTTAAATTTAAATCCATACACATATTTCATACATATAGTTCTCCAAACTGGCTTGGTCTCATCCTGGTAATGAGTAACTTTTTTGAACTCTAGTTAATCTCAATTTTGCAGATATGTTAATTACAATACACATTACTTCGCCAACCCCATCTAAAATTTGATATCTATTCAATGGCTCTTTATTCAGAGGTTTATTTCTCAATTCTTTCAATTTAAATGTACGAAAGAATGGCTTTTATCTGAAGGTGGTAAATAAATCGTGTTTGACTGTAACTAAATGTTACCTAATGTGTATGTAGCCAGAAGAAAACTTGCTGATCCCGCTAGAACTTGGAAATTATTGTCCTTCGTTTTATGGACCATGTATCCAATCTTTGATATCTAGGAATTATAAAACAGCATGTGTATGTAGTAAAACTTCATCTAATGACCACATCAATATTATGACAACTTCAATATTAAGACTGTCTCAATAGTATGACTGCCTCAATATTAAGAACACCTTATTATAACAAATGATATGAAATACTGTAATGCAATTTAAAGTTGTCAAGTGGTCTTATCACAGTTCATACTCTGTTATTTATTACACAATAAATATAAAAAATATTTTAATGGTATGTACACTATTGTACATTATGGTATTAAAATGCAGAGTATGTGCAATCAATCCTGTGAACAAATCCTATCAAAATTAAAGAGAGAAAAATATGGTTTTATTCGGAGGTACAGTTTGTACATATAATAAATCATATATATTTTTATGTATGTAACATTGTAATCTTCACATGGGCCTTTTGGCTTATTGAATTTGAAATAAATAAATATCTATCTATCTATAATAAATCATATCAACAATATGGAAGCCCTTTTTCATATCCATGGAGGCCCTTATTCAAAGGTGACTGTCATAAATGTACACACAAACTTACATCTCCTCCACTGTCCTTCACACCAACAATATTTGGATGAGTTGATAATTTTATGATCACTTCAGCAGGTAAATCTATCCCTGTGTTGCCTGGTACACTGTATATAATCACCGGGACCGGACTGGTATCAGCTACCTGAACATAGTGAAGTATAAGTTACATAGCAAGGAACACTACCTTAAGGTAATACACTCAAATACAGGTTAGTTGATATTCTGTCAGCTGACTTTAATAACTCCTAACAAGTTCTTGACTACATATTATGGATAAGAAAATGATTCTCAAAAAGAACCACTTACAAAAATCCCTCTTTCCCTACCTAAGTCTGCGCTATAAACGGGGATATTTCGTCAACATTGTTTTATGCATACCTTTATAAAATGAGCTAACAGAGCATCATTTGTCATCAAACCTTTATAGAAACAAGGAGTAACAACTAAAACAGCTTGGGCACCTGCATCAGCCATCTTCTTGCACATTAATATTGTGTCTCTAGTAGCTATAAATAGAAATTAAATATAAAATAAAGAAAAAAAATAACAAAATTTTCATGAGTTATGCCATTTTCAACAATATTTCATACATGTATTAATGATCAAGCATTTAACCTAGTCAGTGTTCATGAATTATAAACCATTTTTAGCGTTGAATAGATATCAATCAAGGAAGCTTTGGAGGATGAATGGCTTGGATAAAATTGCTTCCACCAATCATCACAAAGAATAAAAGAACCCAAAGTCTGTAGAACTAATACTCTCTCTATTTGGCAAAGAAGTGGCTGTATACAAAATATATTCAGATGCATATAAATACTTCCTTTATCCATAATTTATTATTTTATAGGAGTTAATACATTTATTAATAACTTTAAGACAATAATTTGTGTGTTCCAGTGAACAAGCCATTGCTCATTAGATTCTAATAATACGAGACAATCTATTATCAGTTTTGTTCATGACAATGTAATGATTTGAACGAGACAATCTATTATCAGTTTTGTTCATGACAATGTAATGTTTTAAACAAGACAATCCATTATCAGTTTTGTCCATGACAATGTAATGTTTTAAACAAGACAATCCATTATCAGTTTTGTTCATGACAATGTAGTGTTTTAAACGAGACAATCTATTATCAGTTTTGTTCATGACAATGTAATGTTTTAAACGAGACAATCTATTATTAGTTTTGTTCATGACAATGTAATGTTTTAAACGAGACAATCTATTATCAGTTTTGTTCATGACAATGTAATGTTTTAAACAAGACAATCTATTATTAGTTTTGTTCATGACAATGTAATGTTTTAAACGAGACAATCTATTATCAGTTTTGTTCATGACAATGTAATGTTTTAAACAAGACAATCTATTATCAGTTTTGTTCATGACAATGTAATGTTTTAAACGAGACAATCTATTATCACTTTTGTTCATGACAATGTAATGTTTTAAACGAGACAATCTATTATCACTTTTGTTCATGACAATGTAATGTTTTAAACGAGACAATCTATTATCAGTTTTGTTCATGACAATGTAATGTTTTAAACAAGACAATCTATTATCAGTTTTGTTCATGACAATGTAGTGTTTTAAACAAGACAATCTATTATCAGTTTTGTTCATGACAATGTAGTGTTTTAAACAAGACAATCTATTATCAGTTTTGTTCATGACAATGTAATGTTTTAAACAGACAAACATTCACTGATAAAGACATACTTTCAACAAAGGACAAGATAAGAGTCAACCTATGATACAAAAATATTACAAATCTGAAAGTGCTTAGTTTATGTATATACTAGTACATAATTATACAAGTGTACATGTATATAATATAGAACTACATGTAGCTATATGTCTGTACGTGTTTCTGCATATCTACACAACATAAACTTCATACATTAACATGAATTTATTCACAAAGGTACTTGTATCAATAGAAGACAGGTTAATCATGTTTACGTGCATCAAAATAAATGGTTAGTTCGCATAGCTGAAGATTTCACATTACAACAAATGTACTAGA
The DNA here is from genome assembly GCA_008271625.1 of Lutraria rhynchaena. Taxonomy (NCBI): domain Eukaryota; kingdom Metazoa; phylum Mollusca; class Bivalvia; order Venerida; family Mactridae; genus Lutraria; species Lutraria rhynchaena. Next base: position 280,044 of record VIBL01000354.1, read on the forward strand.
TTCTAGATCTTATAAGTGGTTAAATATGAAAGTCACTTTATTTCCATGTTTACCCATGATCAGAATTGTTTTGTTGATATAAGCCTTTATTTAGATATGAGATCACCATAATATTCTTTTTTCATTGGAGTTTAAAGTCACACAAACAGCAAGGGTCATTTAGTGACTTTCCAGCTTTAACAGTGGAGGAAGACTCCAGGCTTACACCTGGATAGAACCACTGACCTTCTGTAAGCTGGCTGGACACAACATTCTACATCTAATGCATGCACTGTGGCAGTTCCTCATTCTTATAATAATTTCTTTGTTAAAACAAACGTTGTAAACAATATTGTCAAAACCTCATAGCATAAATTTTCAACTACGAGGATTTTATCAACTTACATTCACAACCAGCTCCAGCAATGATCAGTTTGTCTTTTCCCGCCATTTCTGATACTCGGCGCACCAACTCGACACGTTCGTCATCACGCAAATAAACATATTCACCATTAGAACCTTGCACAACATAACCTGTAAATAATCATCAGAATATTTAAAAGAAATACCAAATGTTAGATAACAACATAACACATAAATCTAAGCTTGCAGCTCCATAACGGAAAACCGAATCAATATGTCCACATTAACCAAAATCTTGAGGTGAAAAATGTAAGAATTTCGTAACAACATTAGATCTAGTTCAATGTGTTCATCAAATCATGTATTCTGAAAAGTTTTACATCAGTTTCTTTTATTGCAAAAGAAAACTAGATCTACATGATCATAAGATTGCGACCACGTGTGCCCGCTTACTTTCACTATTATTAAGGCTATTATTACGACTTAATATGTAACACGAGCCACGGACGTATACACGCATTATAGAGAGGGTGACATAAACAACCGCGGTAATTCTAGTGTTTGCAATCGTACTGAGCGTAAACATTCCAGTCCGAAGAGTCTTGCAGTCGAAATAGCATACTATAGCTCGATCGCCGGTATAATATTATTCCATAGGGGTTCGGCATATGATTGACAATAAAAGCAAGATGTATGCAAGTGTTAGCAACAAAAATTTGCTAAGAAATATTTATCTTATATGGTGCATTTGGTATATATTGTATGTACACTGATAGTATGCTGTATCAATAACATCACTTAATATGGAAGGTAGCTTCTAGCAAAGACCTATACTATACACTGTATAGGTCTTTGTTTTTAAAAGAATTTATTGTTAGATGCCTGCATATCAAATGAATCAATATATCACCTAGTCTTCCATATGTAAGTATAAATTACGATTTAATCGATAAATTCAATATACAGGAACAATACACAGTGTTAAGGTTAATTCCGCCGGTTAAAGTTCATATATCGATCATTGTAACATGGATTTTGCATGTAAAGGTGTAGTGTTCAACGCAGAAATACGATGTACATTTTTGTACACATTATCAGTTATGTTAGTATAATGAGATAAGAAAAAATAACTCTGATGGTCTGAGCAAAGTTATACTTTATTTATTAACGCAAGTGAGGTTTATGGCGAAAACGGCAGCGGAGGCCGCAACCAAACCTGCGCGTTGGTAAATGGACCGAAGTTGACACGGCTATTATACCCATCCCGATCTACCACCAGCACCTGTGGAAAATGAATTCATGTGATCGTACCTCTGAATGGAATCTCATTCCACCGGTTCATATTTTGTTGCAGTTTGTCGTATGCTATTGTCTCGTCACTGTTGAAAGGTGTCGCTATTGGTGGATAAATTCCACTAATATCCAGCTGGTTGCTTGATGCAGACATTAGCGTTGTTGTCGATAAAAGTCTCGTTGATAAAAACGCAGATTTATTGCACGAAGATCGTCCAAAACCGAGTCCCGATTTAACTAAGTTTAAACGCGAAAATAGCCGCGTCCCTACGCAGACAACCTCATTGATAGCCATGATATCTTATTATCTGATCATTCACACACACTTAAAGATAGTAACTGAATACCAAACAAGTAGTTCCCCGTTATAAACTACAACGCTAACATACACACACACACACACGTCTGTGGGAATACGGTGTACGTTTAAAGGACGAGTGTATTAAGAGTATAACCACACGGGTTCGTTTTATTTTTTTGCGTAAACTTCTTGATCCGTTTAATTATTAATATAAGTCAAAGAACCCAAGTCGATACAATAAACCACACTCACGTAAGAAAACCTCGCATACTCAAACTTAACATTCGAACTTAGCTTAGTTTAAAAATTAAGGTGCTGAGTACAACTAAAATAATTATTAAATTTAAGATATTCTTGAATACGTTTTAATAAAGATTACTGTGAGATTTCAGTCAACAAATTTCAAATAGATTTATTGGATAATATCATGCTGATCAAATAATCACCGAAAAGAAATTTACACAATCGTTATATAACAACATTCACTGTAACAAGATCAAAACCTGACGTCAATATTCCTACTTTCGCTTTCGATTTCAAGTATTGGCACGAGGACAACTTTGAAAAATTCTTCCATTATTTTTAGGGGGCATATTAACGAATAGTATTTAAACGTGAGTATTGACAGTAGCTTCATCTAAACTATAAGAAGTTTTTTACCTTGTGTAGTTCATGTAGATCTACGTACTTTTTTGGACATACTCGTGATACTGTAATATGACGTTTTGTTTCGGGAAATTGAACATTCTGACATTTTTGCAAACCTACTCTTGTCGAATCTAACTGAAAGTCATTACTAAACTGTACAATTTTATATTTCTGAACGTTGAAAATGTAGACTAAATTAATTTACTAGAAATCTTAGGACTTTATATTTTTTGTTCGATTTTTGGATACATTTCGGTAATCAATTTTTAAGATTTTCTGATAATAACAATAAACAGTGTCCATGCTCGTTGCTAATGAAGTACATGTACTTATAACGTGTAAGAGGTTGTGTTCGTTAAACAACGTTTCATTGTCATTTTTCGGAAAATACTATTAATGTTTTTGATAATTAATTAGCACAAATTTATAATTAGTTCATTGAAAGGAATGCTGGGGGTCGATGATAGACAAGTCACAACGGGTTGAATTATACCTTCACATTTACTATTTTAACGCTATGTACATCTGATAATGGTCAAAGGGTGTTGAAATAAGCTAAAATAGAACACACATATGTATTAATAATTTTGTCAGTTGGTCATACCTTGTATACCTTTAGATATAAACAGTAAAATGTCAGGCATCAGGGTGAGCTGGCTCCACCAAAAATGTAGTGAAAAGGAAATCAAAATCTATTTTTCCAAACATGAGAATGGCGGAGGACGTATACAGTGTATATATTACCCAATGTTCAATGATGATGCTGTTGTGTTGTTTGAGGATAGAGATAGTAAGCATTGTTAATATTATTTATTTGTTTTATTTATTTATTTATGATATTAATTCATATTGTATTGATTACATTGATAAATCCATGACTGGCGCTGTTTGATTTGATAGATAGGTAAATAGGTAGTTTATAATATGACTGACTGGTATTTAATCGTATTGTCATGATAATGACATTTAAAATGACGTTTAAAAAGTAGTACTTGAGGTTTATATTAAATACCCTGTTACTTCTTTGTTTGATTGAAAAATGCATGAAAAAATTGTATTCGTACTGTATTACACCTCTAGCTGCTGACAGAGTTACGTCCATGGAAGATCATACAATTAATGGCAAGGATTACATTGGTGTAACCAAGCTACCAGCACAGCAGGTAATTCTTTCTATGGAGTGATATTGTTTCTGTTTTATAGATTACTCATCCAATTGTTGTGATTCTTTAACCGAAATAAATGCCGTGCAAAGTGAAAGTGGATAGAAAAGATTATTCTTGCCAAGAGATGTATGACAAAAACTGTTACTTATTGGTTCCCAACCAGATAAATCATTTAAAATGTTCAACCCGTCTGATAACTTCAATATTTTTATTTGCCCTGTTTTTACTGATATCATCATTGTTTGTAGGTGTTTCCAGTTTTAGAGGCAAAACTTGATGCATCAGTAGCTGCTCTGCTTCAAACTGATGACAAAGTGCGAGAAGAACTTGAATACCACTTTTACAGTGATAACATAGAATTCTTAAGAGATAAAGATGGGAATATTGATGGTATCCGTGGAAACTGGTATCTTTTAGAATGGACATGGGCTTACATCGACACATTCATAAAATCTCAGGGTGAAAATGCATTTGATGACCAACGTCCCATGCTCATACAAACCCAATGGAATGATATTGGCACAAAGAGCAAACATGATGTACCTATTATAAGTATGCCATCTGGAAAATCCTACAAAGATACCAAGCTTAAAGGAGCATCTAGTATCAAATCAGATAAACAGATGAAGAGCTCACCAGTAGTTCATGATGATGATGACGTTGATACCAAGGATGAGGTAAACAAACTAGCTGCATTGGATATATCAGGAAGTAAAGATATAAACGATAAAACGATCTTGATTAAAGGTGAGGAAAACGTAAGTTCCTTGCTGTTTACATATGGTTCATTAACAGTTAGTGTGTATATTGGATGGATAACAATGGTTGAAACAGATGCAATCGTAAATGCTGCTATGGGATCGCTAACAAATGCTGCAGGTGTTGCTGGTGCCATTGCTGAAGCAGCTAGTCAAGAAATGCAACGTCAGTGTGATGAATATGTCCATAAACATGGTCCATTGAGAGTTGCAGAGGTCATGCACACATGTGCTGGAGGTGAGATAAGCAATTGTGTTAAGTACATCTTGCATGCTGTTGGACCTATGTGGTCAAGTGATCAAGAAACAGAGTGCTCTGCAGATCTTACCAGGACATTTCTCAACTCTTTAATATATGCTAATAATCATCTGAAACTCAGCACCATAAGTTTCCCATTGATCAGTTCTGGTAAGTAAAATCTTAACAACTCTTAGCTAAAAGAAAGATGTATTTATAAACTACAAAGTTGAAGTGATATTGTGTAATATTATTTAGTTTTCTTTTTTGGCCTTTATTTTTCAAAAGTTAAAAAATGAAATCCATCCCTATTTAGTTTGTATCAGAGTCAAGGAACAAATTATACTTTAATGTTTGCCTGAAACATTGTTTTTTCCAGGAATATTTGGAATGCCCGTAGAATTATGTGTCCAGTCATTCCTGAATGCAATTGTCTTATTCCCTGATAAATGTGATAATGTATGTCTCCGTGAGGTGCATCTAGTCAACAACAATGCTGACAACACAGCTTTGACGGTCCTTCACTTACGCAGCCTTATATCTCATGGTATCAACAAGCTGCTTACAGAGGCTAAGTTACTTCTTAGTTCTGAATCCACAACAAGACTATCCCACAGACGATATGTTCATACTGAGCCTCGTGTTTCACTATTTGGGGAAGGTAAGACTTGTACTATTTTGAACACCAGTCATTATAATTTGTGATGTTTTAATTATTCTCACTGCAAATAAAGGTAATATTGAAATATTGAAACATGATTACCGTCTAAAACAGAAGTACCTATCAGCAAAGCCGTTATTCTGTCCTGGATATTTGTTAGTCAGTGTTTTTTTTGCATTTTTGGGAAAGGGTCCAGGTCTGGTCTAATTGGGAAAAATGTGCAGTGTGATGCCAAAATTGGGAAATTTCAGGTCGGGAATTTGGAAAAATGCCGTTAATTTCGATTGGAAAGGGTCTGTTTACTGGACTCAAACAAAGATGGAAAAAATTGCTGTTAGTTATTTTACATTGCTACTTTATCATTTGAACTAAAATATTGTTTTCTTTGTGTTTAATGATTACTTTAAACCTAAAATGGCCACACAGACCAAAAATAACACATGTATGAATATTTAATATTGATTTTGGTCCTTGTGGTCATTTAATGCCTAAATTCACCCCTATACTCCATCCCAACAACATACTAGCCCCCTATGATTTGAACATGTATGCTAATTTCAGACTAAAGCTCCCTTAGTGTAAAATAACATTAGTGTGTGTTCATAGTGAGCCATAATTCTTATTGAATACTTTAGTGAGATTTCAATAACAAAAATTTGTTAATTATCTTATAATAATTTTAAGAACTTGAAATCGACCACTCATTACAGGCTGAAGGCATTTGGGCCTAAACAAAAAAACTTTCATGTAAATTATGTTGTCTGGTTATAGTGGGTCTAAATAGAAACAATTAATATTTCACACTAACTGAGTCAATGCTGCTATACATAACAATGCTTATCCACTCAGCAGCAAATGTGATGTTAATATATTACATCTTCAATACAGATTCCAACACACTAATAATTTACCCAGTATTGATAATTATACATTGTATGTTCAAAAACAATTCTTCTGTATGTCTGAAAATTTAAGACTAGTAATGTTGAGTAAATATGGAGCGCTATTGATGATGTATGATGTCAATGTATAATTTTATCTAAAATTTGTTATTTGATACAAGACTAAGTCTTGTACAAAGACATCAAGTTTCTAGAATGAAAACCACAACATAGACAAACTATGTTTTTTTTAATAGATTTTAATGCAATATCAATTATGCATTTTATATCAATGTTTAAACATTTATAGATGATGTTAAAAGTAAAAAGTCATCCACAAAGACAGAATTTTCATCTGGTTCCCCAATGGTTCGTGTTACTGGACAAAAATTATCAACTGAGTCTGACCATGGTAATTACAGAGGCACTAGTCTGTCTAATGCAAGCTATTCACACCACAGTGGAGGAGCGAGAGGATCAGGACTGTCATCTGCTACTGGTAGTTACTACAGACGTTCCCCAGATATTACAAATTTTGAAAAACAAAACACTGGATCTACACTCATCTCTGATGGCGCTCGTGCTACAGGATTATCGCCTTCAAGTTTGCTTGGCGCAACAAAACAAACAAATTCAACAAAAAGAACCACATGTCCACCAAACACTAGCTACTTATACAGTGAAGAAAACAAACATTCAGGACTGCCTATTGCACGCAGTAGCTTGTGGTCATCTTCACAATCCCAGGCAAGGTCAGGAGATACCACAAGACACAAGACCTCTGGCCGACCTTTACCTGATTTACCGTCCAGTGTGAAACAATCTCTCAGTAAGCGATACTGAATCATCTGAACTGACAAACTTGTATGTTTTACTCATCATTTTGTTTTAAATGTTATTATTTTTACTTTCTGACTGTGATATTTCTGTCTGATGTGCTGGCAGTGGAGTGAGATAGTCTTAGGAAAGAAATACTTTGACCCAGTCTCCAATAAACTGATGCCAAAGAGGATGTAAATATTAAGCGTATATTATCAATATATTATTTTAAAACATGTCTTGCCTATGCAAATTGTGGCCTTGCTTGTTATAAATGCTTTTCCTGAGATACTGTTAGAGATATTGATTCATTTGTATGCAATTTATTTTAGTCCTTAGATGTGAGACCCTGACCGATAGCTTTGCTTGAACTGAGAGTGTTTTAAGGCATTTCATCCACAATACTTTTATGCTAAATGCTGTCTGCTCAATGCTACACAAACATGTTTATACATTGTATTATAAAAATAGTATAGCCCAATCATTGTTATGTCTTTGATATTTACCCTAGATAAAACAATTAATATTACGACACATTTTTAAACATTTTGGTTAGAGTTGTTGCCCTTGTTGAAAATATTAATATCTGTAGATATTGCATGGTGACCTATATTTTTCTTTATCAAATTAGATTGATATATTATTTTTGCATATTTTTACAAGCGTTTTCTTTTTTGTTTTAATCCAATAGACTTCATTGCAAATATAAAGGGACTCAAATGATTATAAACATTTCTAAATGTTTGTTTTTCAGTTTTGTCTTTGTTTTATCTCTTATATTTATATGTTTACCCTTCTACAAAGAGCTGGCAACTTCTCCACATATGGAGGAAAATCGACATTTTTGTCAAATTTTCATAGAAGGGTATGACCTGCCACAACTGGGATTTGAACCTGGATCTCTGGGTTACAAGTCCAGCGCACTAACCATTGGACCATGGCTATGGTCTTTATATTTATAGTTATTTATTTAATCATCATACTGGGTTACTGTTCCAGTAACATAAACATTCTTATAATATATCAAGGTATATCCTAAAGTGAGTAAATGATTGAATGAAAATCTAAGCATCAGTTTTATAGTGCCTCATGGAAAATAGTAAAAATGCTAAAAAAATAACCAATTGGCAAAGATGAAAAATAATACCTTTATTTCAACTATTAAAGGATAACACAATGCATGAATACCGTAACTACGTCAATAAATTAATATTATATACAACAAGTACAACATACACTATCTGAAAAGACTCACAGAACACAACTAAAAAGGTAATTTAGCTCAAGAGGTCTATAGATTGAATTGTGGACCCTTGGGTAACAAGGTTGTAACAATGTCCTTCATATAAACAGGTAACAATAGTGTTATATATAATAGAGTCCAGACAGAATTTCATATACAACTCATCTGTACTGCATGTGATTTCTCTTGAAGTCAATACAACATGCCTTTTTTATATTTATCATTATATACATTATATACTAAAGTATTTATGTACATTTAACAGGAATATAAACCTGATAGAATCAAATTAGAGGCTGTAGTACAGGAAGTACGTTTGTAGTGAGATGTGAATAATTATTCCATGTTATGGATCAAAACATTCGAAGCACTTCATTAAAACAGTGAAACTTGAACATACACAATACATTGAACATATTACAATTACTAGTAATATAAGCACTGTTATTTAATATTACACACTTTCATGGTAAAAATTGGTTGTCAAATAATAGAAAATACATATTCGATTTTTCATTCTTGATGTAAAATATAAAACATACACAGAGAATGTCTTAAGCTTTTCAAACAGATTGTCAGAATTTGCACAATTCAGTAATATTACCTCATAAGGAGGTATCCTTTAAGTTCCCTGGCATGAATTTTCATGCAAATGCCATAAAAGATATTTATACACAGTATTAAATTTGTGCAATTTCAGTAAAAACCTCTAAAATATCATGAGGTTATGCAAATGTAGTGTGATCGTAATTTCACTGATCAACCTTTTGCGCAAAATTTTGTGAAATTTATTCTGCACAAATAATAATGATACAACAGAAAGAAATGAAAAAAACTTGTCTGAATCAATGATTACTTGTTCCAGACATCAAGTGAACTAAGTTGCATACATCAGACATTTTCACAGTATTAAAACCCTAAGTATTAGTTCAAATTGTTTCAACTGAGGCAATTAACGAAAAATGAGCAATGCAAAAAATAATTTTTCCAAATTTCATGAGAAAAGCAATTATTTTGTAATACCCTAAAATATCACACCAGGGAATTTTTAACACTAATATATAGTTAAACCCCACTAGTGTCCATCTCAATATAATGACAATCTCATAAAAATAATCACATCTTTTCAGACTGGTTTTTAATACTTCCTCTATATCTCAACTTGATAAAGAGACCATAAAAATATTGTTCGTTTGATATAACTATAATCCATTCTTAAAAAGGTAGTCTCAGTAAAAAGGCTTCATTGTGACTGAATATTAATACTAGAAAAAATAGTCCTGTTTCTGGCTACTCAACAAACCCTATTTTCAGTGCCAACCCTTAAGTTTCTAACAACAACAACTGAACTACAAAATTATTTGGGCACAAATTATAGCTCCAAAGTATGAAAAGTTATATTCAGAAAAAAATAGAAAAAAAGTTTTGTATCCTAACAATCCTATTTTTCTTTTGCTCGAGTAATTGTAAATATGACTTTCTTTTCTAGCCTAATTAGGTTTTAACATTCATAAGCAATATCATAGATAAGCATATCATTAATAAACTCCTCAAACTCAACTTGATTAAGAATTCATTATTAAAACAATCAGCAATTTTCTCTTTGCAAACAATCAAATTTTGTAAAACAAGCTTACATGAAAATGGCCATGATTTTGTATAGCATTTATAATGGCATACAAAATGTAATGGATAATATTTACTACACATAGTATTATAAATTATGTTCATAAAAAATAACTATTTAGAAAAATTACATCTTTCGTGTGAAAATACATTTCAATGTTGAGGTAATTTTTCAATCAAGTAGAAAATGAAAATATTTCTATGAAGAGTCAATGAACAAGATGCTTTCACTTTAAAGGGAGTCAACATGAGATTCAGATAAAAAAGACTGAAAAAATGCAGTCACATTAAAATGGCAGCAAATAACTCATGAATATCGCTTTTATTCATAACCAAATATTGTGAATATGAAAATGTGGTACAGCTTTACAATACTCAATTGTAGAATTCTGCTTCATTACAAAGTCTACAGATTACAAAATCTGAAGACCAAAACTAATGTTTTTGTGATAGAAATCCTGAATACACTTTAACTGAATCAGCCCCTCACTGAAGGGGCCAAATCTCATCTGGAACAAAATTTCACATGTGAAGACACTTTCTAGCTAGCTTACAGAAGGTCGGTGGTTCTGCCTGGTAAGCCTGAGGTTTTCCTCCATTGTTAATGCGTGAAAGTTGACAAACAACATTGACTCTTGATTCGAAGTGATTCAGTGAAAAATAAAAAAAAATCAATCAAGCCTCTTGGAGTTGCAGACCCATTAATAATTTTATGAAGTCAAAATTGATTCATTTTCAAAAATTCCCCGGGAATTGTGTCCCAAATGTTATTGGGTAGTTCACTTTAAATAAAAAATAAAAGCCTGATATATCAATAATGTTGTCACTATTATTGTGTTAAAAGTCTACAGTAAACTTACACAGTGATGAGTCCATTATTTCAACATGAAATTTGTATAATAATCACATACTGCAAGAAACACTAACATGCACATACCTGATCACAAATCTGTATTATAAGAAGAGTAAAGTAAAAGTTACAAAGTGTGATTATGGGTTATTGAGACAGCTTCTTCATTTACGAACAGCAACATGTTTGACACAAAATGTTGACAGCATAGTAACAAACGACAGACATCTATTCTCTCTATTTCAATACCATTAAACAACACATCAATTTAAAATACAGATGCAAATTAGCAGTCACATCACTTGAAAGACACAACCTCCATATTATTTCAAAAAATGATAAAATTGTGTGTTAGTTCATATTTTTTCATAAAGCCACCGAGATGTCACTGGGTGTCATTCTTGTATAACAGGAGGGGACACAGGGTCCACACTCCCTAAAACGAAACTGACCCCTTAACTATGCTCATGAGAAATCCAAGGAGAAAACAATTAGCTAATAAAGTAAATATAATGATAACAATATGAACAATAATCACATTTGCAATGGAGAAGAACTTCTGGCTAAGATATATTTCATTTAAAGTTTTTTTGAAAATCAAACTGATCAGTTATAAAACCAGATGGGCCACAATAGCATAGACAATGTATCACTTTATTGCATAAATATTCTATACAATACTGTTTATATATATTATATTGCGTGAATAATTCATTCATCATCTTATGGCACTATATTTGCAAATATCCATCCTAGGTCAGCACACTACCAGGTTTTTTCCTTCACGGGCCATTCATAAGGGTCTCCCCCTCAAGAAAAATCTTTAAAATAATGTAGTTTTCCCAAAAATTACGTTTACATGAAGTTTTTTCATCCCCCTTTTGCAAAAATACTTTTCCCCCAAATTTTAGAATGGCCTCTTCCCCTCCCTTGTGAAAAAAAGCCCTGACTACACAGGGGATAAATGATGCATATGTCAAAATGCAAGAAAATTTTTTATCTTTCAATATTGGGAGTGAAGTCCAATTTTGGAGGAACAATCAAAAATAAAGAAAAAAATCTTAGGATTAGCCTAATTAAAGAAATGGACGGACAGACACTGACCAAGTTACATTAATAAGTAGAAATTGAATTGAACATAATGGAAATGGTATAATGGTTAATTTTACACCAAAACATGAACATGTTGTCATTTAATTGTTTATAATTAACTCACCTATCTGAAAAATATATCAAAGTAGGATTCAATAGTTTTGTAATAAATGGTCTTTATGTACATATATCATCAATTGAGAAAAACATCAAACAAATTTACACTGAGACTTTCTTACCTTGCTATAAATTAAAAATTCTCACAAATATTGTATTTCTTATCCAACATTATAAAAAACGTTCATGGTTTTGTTTTTTAGTTTCAACATTATATTACAGCTCCTTTTGTGATGAATTTAAAACAAGTTGTATTTTTCTTTACATTCTGCTGTTGTATGATCCTCACTGTGACAACTATGACATTTGCGACGACCAGGCACCCAGCGAGTTGGACTTGGTTTTGGTCTAACTTCCTGTTGATCAACCTTTACAAACTGATCTGAATTAACGGCTGGGTACTGTTGTTCATATTTACTACTCACCATGTCAATAATGGCACTACCTGTAGTAGCTGATTCAGTGATGGGAATAACAGCTTCAAAGTTTGGATTTTCACGTTCTTTATTGAGTCCAACCCATTCATCAATGTTTATATCCCCTGAATTATCACTATCCCAGTTGTCATTATCATCATCATCATCCAACTGAAAGGCATATTCATCATCAACATTACCTTGCAGTACCTCATGTTGTCCAATTTCTTTATCTGAAGAATCTGATAAATCTGGTTCAGCTACTTTATCATTTTGCATCACTTTGTCTTCAAACAAATTTTTATCATCAATAACATTACCTTTATCACCACTATACCCTTGTCCTGTTATTACACCTTCAACATTTTGATCAAACTCAGCTTCAATTATCACATCAGGGCCATTATCAACATATATATTATCTCTATAAGTTTCCACACCTGTTGGTATCAATTTGTCATCTTCAGTTTCGCCAACACCCCACCAATCAATATTAGTATCATTCGCACATTCATATGTTTTATCTATCTGTCTACTTATTGCTGGCAAAGTTTCGTTTGATTCATGCACTGTTTGAGATCTATCAATAAGTTCATCTATCTTATTACATTCTATATGATAACCATCATTTTCTTTTCCATTGGACAGTCTCGTATTTTCAGATTCAGTTTTAACTGATTTTTTGTCCTTTTTGTTTCTTTTCTTACCTCGGTCACCTTTTACAGGAGTGTACTTCAATACAACATCACTATCAATTATTTCCATTGAAGTACTATCAAGCTTTTTCTTAGTTTCTAATCTCTTTTCTTCCAATTTTGTTTCACTTTTAGCTGCTCCTTGCGAAGGTGGTTCATAATCAAACCAGTCAACAATACTCTTTCCAGATACACTTTTCTTCTCTATTGCGGTTTTTGGATCACTTCTACGAGGATTCCCATTCCATGCTGGAGTTTTCTTTTTAGTGTCACAAGATGTCCCTAAATTTTGTCCACCCGCCTTGTCCTCTACACCTCCTTCAGCACGAACATTTAAAAACTGATTTTCTTGCTCAATTACTCCAACATCAGATTGGTTAAAACTGTCATTTACAGCTCTGTCAATTTTACAATCATCATACACAGAAGAACTATTTTGCACAAAGTCTTGGAAATGCTCTGATAAGTTAGAATCATTGAGAACAGTTGGAACATCATCTGACGATTTTGCTGATGTTCCATATCGATCATTCTTTTCCATAGAGGAAGATGGACAACTATGGAATGGAGACTGCTGGTATGATGTTGGTGCAGTATTGGTTGAGTAAAAGGATTCATCATCATACCCACCTGCTGACCAATCCACACTCAACATGCTGTCACGATCTAAATGTTTGTTAGCATCATTAAGTAAATCTGATGTTACCAAGGTTTCTGAAATAACAAGAACTAGTCTTTATGGCAACATCTTTACATAACTCAAGTATTAACCTTTAAACTAGCATGACATAAAAACAATAAAATTTACAAAAAAAAATTCTTGGAAGTTGTAGTACGAATTTATCCATGATGTAGGTACACAGACAAGAGGAATCATTGATGATAGATGTTCATGTACAACAGTAAAATTATTGATCATTTCATATAAATACACATCAAAATCTGACTCAGTTAAAATTTATAATGTGCTGCAATGTAAAAAATCACTGTGCATAGTCTTATAATAAGCTAACCTACAACTTCATTCAAAGAATAAGAAAATTCAATCACATCAATATCATAAAAGAGATCAAATGTGAAAAAAAAGAAAAATTCTATCATTTTACTACATTCTTCATGTAAAAAATATCAACTTTGTGCTTGTCCAAAGCAGTTTTCACTAATCCTGTAAATATTGTTTTTCTCTGAGGTTAAATATCCCATCAACAGTCAAGGTCATTGAGTGACTTTCCCAGCTTTAATGGTGAAGGAAGACCCAAATGTGAATTTTGTCTGGTCCTAGATGGGTTTTGATGTCCCAGCGGATAAACACTTTAATTTGAAGGCTCCAATCTTGTACATATTAATGTAGGTGACTTAAATTGAAGACTATAACATAACATGACTTTAAACAACATTTTTCATCAATATATAAGCTTACCTTTATCACAAGTTGACGGTTTAACTTGACATGATGAAGGAATCATTGTACATCGTGGAGTCTGTGTTGATGAGTCTACTGATTCTTGATTGGTAGGAAATAACTCGAGCAAGATATCAATCAGCCTGTCACGTATAGGTCTAAAATATAACAGGATAGGATGTAAACTCATCTGTTCACAACTTACCATTACTTTAAACCAGTACTTTCAAAAAAAAAATCTAGAAATAAAAATTTCGCATACAGACACACAAGGACATAGATTTTAAAATTATTTGACAAATGAGAAATAATAGAAAAACTGAATAACTAGCAAGTCTTGCGAATCAGACTTTCAGTATTCATATGAGCAGAATAATTGTTTTTAAGTTCCCCTCTGAATCCTTTGATTAAGCAATAATTTGAAAAATATTTTAACCATGTCTACTAAATCAGGACACCTACCTGGAAACTTCTTCATTGAGAAGTTTTTTGCGTACTTCATCCTTAATCCTAGATATAAATGAATGGTTATTCCTGATAAGAAATGTTCCACAGATATCCCAGAATGCAATAAAACAGTCGAGAAAAATGTTCTCTTTATCCGCTTGACCTATCTGTGTACCCTGGTGACAAATAAAACATAACATGTAGAATAATATGGATTTCTCATATGTATTTTTATTTCTTTGAGGTTTAATGACACCAACAGCCAGGGTCATTTTGTGACTTTTCCAACATTAGCGTTGGAGGACGACCCCAGGTACACCTAGGTAGTACCACCGACCTTCCATAACATAGCTGGACAGCTTCACTTATGGGATTCAGACTCATGACCAGTGATGACTTTTAAGTAAGGCTAAATACCATTAATTCCTCAAAAATACATTTATTAAAAATGTGCGTAAGTGCAGCCTACATACCAGTCTGAAAACTGGATACTCCACAATTTATTTGACTTATAACAAGCAAAATGATAACTTATTATTACGCTGTCTTTGAACGGAAGCTGACAAATGGTTAATTGTTCATATTTGAAAATAATCTCAATGAACTGTTGTTGACTATATACTAACAAAGCTGATGCAAAACACAATAAAATGTATAAATGTCATGTAGGTGCTTGAAATAAATATGATGTTTTCATTTACCATTCTGTTAAAGACAATCCATTTCTCAACAGTAGCAAGAACTCCATCCTGAATGTTGGATTTACTGAAATGAAAAAATACAAATCAATCATATGGTAACAAATCTAAATCTAACAGTATTTGAATAAAGCAGTATCAGAAAAAATCAACAGGCAAATTACTTAATACATTAAGATACTGAAACATTTCATATCAGAGTAACATTGAACATGTATTAGGAAATTCTGTCACAGTTCTACAACACAAGAACCAGATCATGCATGTGAGTATAAGAAAGACGAGAACTTTACTAGACCAAAGGACTGACCAACATTTTTGAAGGTCTTACATATAATTCCTGTTACTGACTCAAACCTTCACTAAAATCAAAGGAATCCCAGTAGATTTAAGGGCCAACAATTCTCCAAATATTACCAAACCAGATAAACAAATTTGCAGCAGGACTGAGGTCAGCCATTAGTTTAATAAAACTAAAAAATACCTGATTTACATTGACAATAAAATGAATGATGATACAATTAACCATATCTAAGTTACACTGACATTAAAAAGAAACTAACGAAAGAATAACTAATGAAAGAATACCAACATTACATTGATTATCAATAATAGTAATAAACTCACTTGTCAGTCCAGTCTGCAGCCAAGTTACAAATAAGACCCATAACTCTAGCAAAGTCTGCATGATAAGGTTGTTGGGCAGCAGGAACTCTTACATATAATTCCTGTTTTCTCTTTAATACTTTCAAAAGGCATTCCTTAATATCAAACTCACCTAAAATAGTAAATCAAATCATAAAATAAATAATTTGACAGCAAATTATGATATACAGTAAAACTCAGGCCACCATTGGCACCAAAAACCATCTTATTTTAGAGGGGGTCTTATTTTCAAGTTGAAATATATATACAATACAGAATAAAAGTCTAAATTGTAATATTTATAATTAGGTTGGCCACATGTTAAAGTGGTCACTATGCAAAGGTTGTACCATACTATGATTGTCAATTATCAATGCAAAAGTAAAGCTAAGATCATCATCCTTAGTATGTATTATCAACAAAGCATTCAATCATTGGGGCAAAAACCTAAGCTACTGGGTACATTATAGCAAAATATATTAGATTCATACAGAAAATTCAAATAAAGGTGTTTATACAAATGTTTATAGTGAAACTCACCACTCAGTGAATGTATAGTATCCATGACAACAACATGGTATAGATTAAATTCCTCTATAGCTTTAGACAGCAACAACATCAACACATCATACAAATGTTTCTCTACATCAGACTTCTTCACTGTAAGTGAAATCAAGAAAACAATAAAATTACACAGTAATTAACACCAACTAAAAAAAGTCTTCAGAAGCAATTTGGAAACTCTGTTCTTCTTAATGTAGATAAAACATGTCAAGTGGACCTCCTTGGTTGAGAGATTATGGTCTATGACTAGGAATCGCCTGTCTTGACATTGTGATATTAAATCTCCCTGGGGACCAAGCAAATTTGACATGTGAGTGAACTGTCCAGCTAGCTTACGGAAGGTCAGTGGTTCTACCCAGGTGTATGCCTGGGGTATTTCTCAATGTTAAAGCTGGATAAGTCACCAAATGACCATGTTGATGCAACATTACACACCTAGTGAAAAAAAACAACAAATATGTTTCACAAGTACTCACGCAGCTCAACAACATGGTCCAAGAAAACAACAGCTTTCTCCATACCTTCAGTCCTTCCATACTCTAAAGCCTGTAATTCATAAAATAATCATTTCTTCAACTATCAAGCTTGATGCTAATCAGGAAAATAGTGTTGAGCACAAGAGAATTTTAATTTCAGCATTAGGGGTTTTGAAAGAAAAAATATAACATACTTCATAAAATTTTCAAAACTGTACTATAGCCTACACATTATGCACTATTTCTAATCAGTAGGCATAGTCATCAGTTCAACAATCATCGCATGTTTAGGCATTTATGATGGGTACTGTAAATATCAGATTTTATAGGCTCATCAATTCTTTCAGCTTTTTTATTGTCACAATGACAACTTTAAGATTTCACTAAGTACAACTACAAGCAAAGATAAATGGGGGTACTATTATATTTTTATGATAACTGCAGTATATAATGAACCAACAAGTACAACACAAACCTCTTCAATAGAATCAGTATAACTGATGTCAGGCAGGAAGTCTGCAGGTATTTCACCTAATTTCGTTGAAGCTGATGTTTCTTTCACTTTCCTGTAAAAAGTAAAAAATAAACCATGATGGTGCATACCAGAATTTTACAAATAAATGCATTACACTTCACTGTAAATACAAATAATTATGTACAACGTGCCTACCTTACCTTGAATATGACACCATTACAAAAGAATAAAACAAACAATGCTTTCAACCTGAAGTCCTGTATGTACAGAATGTATACAAGGAAAGCATACCATTTGTTTTATACAAGTGTTTTCT
Source organism: Lutraria rhynchaena (assembly GCA_008271625.1). NCBI lineage: Eukaryota > Metazoa > Mollusca > Bivalvia > Venerida > Mactridae > Lutraria > Lutraria rhynchaena. The sequence goes on from VIBL01000354.1 coordinate 298,213, forward strand.
ACATTATGGGAAAGTTACCAGCACCAACCAAACTTGGAATATTGCATCATTTTGCACTGAAGTTGGGAATTTTTTTTACATCACAATAGAGAGCAGTTTTGTATGTCAAACATATGCAATAAAGCAATAAAAATCAGTCATTCAACAGTGTTTAAAGAATGATTTCTTGATTCATAAGCAATCACAAAAGTGTAAAACAGAAATGAGTGCATCAATTGATTACCATTAATAAAGAACTATTACTCGAATAAAATTGTGTGCTAAATATTTGACAATTTCAGTTGAATTTTGTGTTTTGTTGGTTTGTTTTTCCAATACTGGGGAAAAAGGGCCCCATATTGGATCAAGAAAGGGTCTGTTTATCAATACCTGATTTGAAAATGATGCACCATAAAATAAATAATATCACATTTCTGATGATTACAAATTCAATGGACATAATGATGCAATAACAAATATATCAATTTTAAAATTACAACTACCACATATTTATCTCATAAGATCATACATACATTGGATTGCTTGTTGATTTCTTGATAGGTGATTTTTGGAGCTCATCATACTCTAGAAAAGAAATCAAATTAACACAATGAAAAGTTAATGAAATTCATTAGACATCCATATTTTTATAACTGAATAAAGACAAAATAAAACACAGAAAATTCATCATTGTTCTAGCAAACATAAGTGTAATTATACTAGCATGTCTTTTATGTTTATTTCTTTGTTCCTTTTTTTTAAATGGAGCTGAAAATGGCCAAACAGAGGTGTAGAAATGATTTCATGTAGCCAGTCAACTACTAAAAGTAGAAGGGGGGATCAGAGGGTTCCCGCCAGTAGGGGGCATAGGGGCAATGCCCCCTGAGTGGATAAAGTAGTCAGCGAGAAAGCCAAATAGCCAGTTGATTTTTCCAGCTTACAGCTCATTGCTACATCCTTGAACTAATGAAAAAATAGTTAATTAGATTCAACATAAGTTTCTGGAACTGATCAAACAACAATGGTTTATATTAAACAACAATTAAAACAAAAGTTCTTCAAGTGAATTTTTCAGTTTCAACATCTGATGAAATCATATTTTTGGGGATTTCAAAACTAAGGCCAGAAAACTTGACTGACCCTATCATCTGGCCCTGATCCTAGTCTCTGCAAAATCCAAAACATGGCATCCAATGCTGATATTACAAAACCAACTAGGATGAATTATGCCTAAAAAGTATGAAAGATATGCTTGGAAAAAAAATACAGAAAAGTTTTGCAACCTACCTACCCTATTCATTTTTGGTCAAGAAACCAGAAATATGACAATTCTTTTCAGGTCTAATAGAAAATTAAATCCAATTTATGTAACAATAAATACCTTTGTAAGAATTTGTATCATTAGCTTCGATTTCATCATAGATATCCTGTTTTTTCCATGGATCCATATTATAATCATCTTCCTCTGGTGTTAGTAATTTGGTCCCTGAAAGTAGTTACACATATGATGTACATAACCATCTATGTATGATGGAAACCATATCCCGACTTTAAGCTTCCAGGCCTCATAATTTTAAGAAATGGTACCGGATAACGCTAAAATTGTTTTTGAAGAAAATTATAAAAAAACCGAACCATACATGCAATTGCTATTATAAACTAAACCATACAATACACTGAGAGATTATGTAAGATGGCAATACAATGGTGCCTTACACTAATACTTGAATAACCCCTGTATTATTTAGTGCTGCACTTCTCCAATACAGCACAGTTCAAACCAACAGGACACATAATAGTGAAAAGCAAACGAATCTTAGAATTAATGCAAAATAATCCAAATCAATTAATGACATAAAAATGAAATGACAAAATTATAACAACAAGACGACAGGTCACAAAACCATGTTTTCATGAGAAGTTGCACACAGAATATGCACAAAATAAACAAAGGGTCATAATTCCGCAAAAAAATTATAAATCACAAAACCCCGACAACATGTGCTGGGGTACTTGGTGATGTTAATTATGTGAAAGTTACGTCAAAATCTCTTGAGAAATGCCGACATGGGCTGATCTAATAACCAGATTTTTTTCCTTTGGAAGACTTTGTTAAAAATGGATATGGGCAACTAGATAATTTTCATAATTAATAAATTCACAGAAAAACAATTTACAAAATTGTTCCCACACAACAATAACAATACAATGCTCAAAAACAAATATATTAACACATACTGAATCTAGCGATGTTTACAAGGTCAGCTTGTTCTCTTGTTTCAAAAGCTATATCCTCTGCCTCTTCTTGTAGTGCCTGCAATCTTTTCTGGTGATTATGTTGATGGAAATGTTCCACAGACAATGCTTGTGTGTGCTCTAGATCACTAACATTAAATGCAGCAATAGCTGGAGATTCGGGGCTCTCAGGACTCTCATGGTTATGTTTGGTTGGAGTGTACAAGGTAGAAGCCTTCCCTGGGGATCTAGCAGAGGTTGGACTTGGTTGGAAGTTTTGGTTGGTATTTAATTCGGCATAGTTGTGCCCGCTTGCTGTAGAATCATAGTTATGCTGGTCGTAATACTGGTGTGGATGCTGTCGCTTATCATATCCTCCTTGGCTTGGCACTTTAATTGGGGAACTAGAGGACATTAATTGACCACCATTATGATGCCCAGGTAAACCTGACTGAGGGAAATATTGACCACATGGGTTCATTTTAGGAGGTACATTTGTCTGATAAAACCCTGGCGGCACTAAGCTTGGTGGTTGGTTTGATACTGGCATAGAATGCAAGTTAGCATTTCTCATACCATGAGCATGATATCCTTTGAATTCGTCTCCACCTTGTTGCTGAGGAGCATAAAATGGAGCTTGATTGCCATTTGCATTTGGTATGTACAATCTTGGTCTCGGAGATCCTCTGTTGTCAGTATCATTAATGCTGTGGTTGGGAGCTCTAGTTGACCTTTTGAGTTCACTTGCTGTCACATCATAGCCTGATGAAGCATTGTTAACATTTCCACTACTTGATTTGCTTCCTGGTTTAGAATTCAAATAATCTGGTTCAAAAGTATTAACAGGAGCAGGCAGATTATCAAAGTTGGCGGCAAATCTGTGTCTATCAGAGTGATGTCGCTGAGGGGGTTGTCGATGGTAGCTATCATGACTTACATATCTGCCACCAGGACTCCTTCTTACACCATTAGTAGGATTGTACTGATCGTGCCTAGAAGGAGATTTAGAGAAATATGATCCATTTTGTGGCTGGTCAGATCGGCCATTTACCCCCATTTTACTAGGTGACTTCACTGGACTGTTTGGTGATGCAGGATAAACAGACACATTGTCAAATGGGAAGAAATCAACAACAGGTTCCTTAGATTTGCTTGCACTGTGGTTAGATGAGGATGATGCCATATTTGGTGTTTTCATCAATGAACTACTGTTGCTTGTTGGAGAAGCACCAAGGTTACTAATGCCAGTGGAAGCTGAAGTGTGATTCTTCTGGTGAGGTGGAATGTATTTCTCAGCTGATGGAGAGGCAAGCCCTACTTTAGGACTACTACCAATTTTTATATCATCACCATGAGATGATGGAGAGCTGTTGACAGGGGAAGAATCATTTTGGTAACCTGAAAATACAGGAGTACGATATAAACCCTGTGTAAAGAGATGAGACGGGTAGAATGTACTTTTTCAAAATGCAGTAGATATGTTTTAGTTCTAGCAATATTTTGCATCTAAATTCATATTGATTGTTTATGGCAGCAATAGTGATAATTATTTCATTTAGTGGCAATTGTTTGAAGTGTTTTATTTTGTATTTATCAAGTTCCGACACAGTGTACATATTCCAATGAGACAAAACAACAGTTCCGATTAAATACAATAGGTCAGATTTGAACACAACAACATTTAACACATCATACTAAAACAAGTTTTTACAAGCTTGTCTGTCCATTCAATTTATACATCAAAAGAGACAATAAATTTAAAGATCTGCATGCTGTATTGGTTGATGGATTGATATAACATTTTAATTAATGACAATTTTAATGAAATGTCTATGTATAATTATACTTATCTACAATAGAGTAAATAGATATTTTTTCAATTAGTTCCGTACATAGCCTAAGCCATGTTAAGTTTACCTGGTTGAATAAATGAAGGAATGTCTTGTAAGTACTCAGGAATTGGCTGCTCATCAAACAACTAAAACAGAAACATTAGTCATTATGACATTTAACGAAAATTTCACTCTAATGTCTAAGTATTATAGTAATTCAAAGTAATAAGTTATGATGCATATTTATCAAAATTATTAATGTGTATAGCACATAAACAAATCTAGTAATGTGAAGGAACATTTAATGTCAAGCAAAGGCAAGATATATGCTACCAGGCTTCCCAAAAGTTGCCAGACCATCGGACATGTCACACAAATTTAGCGTTGGTCTGATATTTTTTGTTGAGTACCAGACCAAATGTCCAGCACTTGGGCACAATTAACAGCATTTATCATTTATGTATAATATATTTGGTCATTCAAACTATCATTCTATCCGGTAGAAATTCTGAAGTTTACCTGACCAAATGCTAGTCAAGTTTTCCCACTGTTTCGGGAAGCCTGGCCACACAACAAAGACCAATAGATTTACGCTTGAAATTAGAATGTTCTGTTTCTAGCATTCAATACCGAAAACAAATGAGTCTTTTACATGAATCTTTATGAATACAAATATTATTACCATAGCAACTTCTTCTGAAACTAAACAGTGAGCTATAGATTTTCCATTTACTTCACCACTGAAACAAAGTATATTATACAATTTGTAACAAACATGCTATGAGCATCTATAAACAAAGGTAAAAAAAAAATCAATACTTATTAAAGAAAGGTTAAAAAATCTTTTGAAAGCTTAAATAAGTTAATTTCATTGCCATATTCAGGCACAATGATGACTTAATACTTATATAAATCTAAACAAATTTAAGTAAAACCATGGACAACTGAAATAAATCATAATGAATAATTCATTTGATGTTCTTTCTCCTTGTTGTTTGCTTAATTTGTAAACATCTTATAAATGACTATCAAATCACCACTAGAAAAAAACATTAAATTAATAAAGAAATCAAGCAAGAATCTGCACCTTGGATACAGGGAAACATCGAGACAACCATGCTCAGCATACAATGTTAACACATTCATAATACAATCACTTGTCATCTTCTGAAATGTCTTTATACCACGAGAAGTCCAGCTGTTGACCAACTGAAAGAAATTGAAATATGTAAGACAGTCGATATTGTAAACTTCACACAGCATGTGCCATGAAACATGTAGTATAATGTCAGCCAAAAACTTTATAGCACAACTGAGCATTAAACTTACCTGAAAAAAAACTTGTATGCACTAAAATGGATAATACCTTCAAATACCTTAAGAAAAGAGGAATAACTCAAGCGTTTGCAATGGGCTGACTGCCATAAACCCAGACACATAAGAATTTTATTTCTTGAAAAAACTTACTGGAGTGATTCCTGCAAGTCGACATTTGATGGCTTGTGGCGGGCATTCTTTGAATTGATCGGGAACATATGTGCATATCTTATCCACAGCAGTAAGCTCAGTGTTTCCGTAGTCTACATAGAATACATCCACTGTATTGTTTCTGTAATAAACATTCATATATAGGGAAATTAAAATATAAAGAAAGCTTATCACTACAGAGTATGATGGAATGATATATTTTAACAGTGCTAACTAATCTATTACTGCAGAATACTAGCAATAGACATACAACTTTATATAACCTAACAGTCACACATTTTCTATGGACTAAAGAAAGAAATTATGAGTAAGCACGAAATTTTGATTGACTTTTTTAACAATGTGTTTGTTGTACCCAGTAGTTTTGTAAAGTTTAAGTCAAACTAGTTTGATAATTGAACTCAGAGAAAAAAATGAGTTTTCATATAATCATTAAATGGGAGCAATAGAAAATAGCTAGACTTGAATTGCAGGTAACATCATAAAAAAAACTTGCAAAATTAAGCTAAAAAGAAACATAAACCAATTTGTAGTGCCCAAGTTTAATGCAAGCAAACAGGTAATTATTACTGACATAATTCTTTCCATTGATGCTAGAATCTTATTATTTTAGAGATATGTTAGGATTTAGGAAAGAAATCAATCATGAATGAAAAAAATTGAAATTACTGCATGATTCTGGCTATCTGTCCTCTTTTAATGTATGGTGATTCTATGCTTCCAGTATTAACAAGAACACTCATTCCAGCTTCTATGTTGTCCATCCTGGAAGAAACCCAATCCTGACAAGCAAATGACTGCATATCCTTTAGAAGCCTGTCAAACTGTTGTAGGATCTCCCCTGGAAATTGTACATGTAATTGCAATCACTATGTAACAACGAAGTAACAATATGCTGATGAAGATGATCAGTTTGGAATAAAGGTCTCAATTCTACTGAATCGTAGCACAAATTCACAGTGATATTGCAAAAAACAAGCATTCATGTACAGCGAATAATCACATCAAATTCATATGCATTTCCAGAGAATATGGGAGACTTTGCAAAAAGTATTCACGATTTCAAGTTGGTACTACATATATATAATACAATTTAGTTAATCCTCGAATTTTCATACTTTGATATGAAGTTTTATCATTTATTAAGAGCAATCAATTAATCGATAACTAGTAAAAACTAAAAAAAAATAAGCATAAAAAACTTGCCGTGTGGACTTACTCGAGGTGAACTGCATCCAGAAAAATTGTGGATCAATGACTTGAATAACTTTTCCAGGCCAAACATACTTCATTGCCATTGAGGAATTCATTCTTGGCTCCATCCTGCAATGTATTATCAGGAGAGATATATTACAACAGACACAGAACATGTGACTGATAATAATCCATAATACCACATTATGATATATCACCATTTCATTAATTTTACACTGTACATCACTTCCTAAAACTATGTCATGCACAAAACACATGTATTGTGATGAAAGAAATTACAACAATTGGGAAGTAAGTAAATATTCATGTCATATTAGTGATATGTGTTTAGTAACTCAATCAAAATGCATTATTTTTAGCAAAATATAGTCAATTAAATGGTTAATGAATACAGAGTTACTTACATCCAAAACCAAATCAATTGATAACATACATAGTAACTACCTAAAGGTCAAAATGGACCTTTAATGTTCTTAGAGCTTTCACCATGTCCTAGAAAACTACAAGATGTTTGAACGTGATAAAATCGATTACAATCAAATTAGGGTCACTCTACAGAAATCTATGGTGATACAATGCCAAAATTAATAAAGTAAGATTATAAACGAAATCGAAACATTCGTAAATTTGGTTGAATAATTAAACCATTTAATTCTATGCAAGAATATATCCAAAAGGATATGTGTTTCAACAACTACATTAGTTAACATTTAATCCATAATGAGCAGATTAAAAATGCAGCGTCAGAATCATTAACAAGAAAGTCAAATGCAGCTTTAACCTAACTAAAATCTGTTCATTTCGCTTTCGGATAATTTCAACATCTGGTAAATTTAGTTACCTTTTCTTTCACGAAGCCGCCTTTATCGGAGCTGTATCGTGGGTGCAATAAACTGATCACTTGAACTACACTACATAATTTTCTTTAAGAACTACTACAAATAAAGCAGAAATCAAATCATGGGACAGTTAAAACTAAATCTATAAGTTTTGCACAGTGTCAGCCATATTTCTACATTCGGAATACTTTTGTTTGAAACTCATACAGAGTAGCCTCCCTTATTCAATCAATTCTTAATCGACCAGACGCTGCACAATGTAAAACGGACCCCTAATATTTTTTAAAAAAAGCCCGAGTTCGATCGTAAAGCAGATTTTTAATCATAAATATATTTATAATGTCGAACTACTCACAATCTTAAGTAACAGTCACGATGACTTGGCGGAGTAATTCATGAGACAGGCACTTGTTTGTTTACACACAATTATTTCATTATGACGATAAATATTAATAATAACAAAGTGAGTAATACTAAACGATGATAGTTGACACTGCATTGAAATAATTACACAGAGCAAAATAATGCACAATATTTAAGAAATTGATCAAATTATGTACATTTAGTTCAAATGATACAAATTAGATACATCCGTTAGAATAAAAGTTATTTGTACAGATTAGTTTTGCAAAAAGAAACGAAGCTAGAGTACGAAGCTCCATTGAAAGAACTCGTTCGCAGCGAATAATAATCAATGTTCGAGAAATTGATCCCTTCTTAATAGTGGCCAAGGCCTATGCATTGATGGTACTGACCTGACTGTCAGCAACCTAAATAATTATACACAAGGGTACGTGGGATTTATACCCATAGATAAGTGACGTAATTACGAAAGAAACATTGATTGGTTTAAGGATTATGAACCAATAAAACTGATTGTATAATCTACAAGGAGTGACCAAAATTTAGGCTTATAATTGTACGACAGCTAGTAGGCAAAATTACAATGCCCGTCGGAAGAAGTAACAATGTTGTTTTAAAAACATAAACCGCAAAAATAATAATTTCACGCGGTTAGAAAGTATAGCGTGAAATGTGAGTCTTTTCGCGTAGCATATAGCAAAGAGTGTTTTATAGCTATCATAATGCACGAAAAGATCGTGCGCGTAATGTTTTAACACTGTGGTATGATGTGTAATTGGTCATTCTACCGGAAAGCTCTCCACAACTTCAAGTTTTATTGTTAGAACACAGAATTTAATCTCTGGTTGTTCCTGAGCCATTCAGTCTACACTCTGAGTGTTTCAAAGGTACGTGTATACGTTTTTTTTTATTTTTAAAACCTACCTTTGTATATTCTAAACTCATTTTTTGTCGTTTTCTTGGTCGGCATTGCACATGAGTGAAGTAGTTTGTGTTTTGTTTGTGATGTACAAGTACATGTAGTGGTAAAGAAAAGATTCTGTAAGTACTGGGACCAATATACACATGTGTATATTGATCCCAAGTAAGTATAAATTGTTTATATCCTGTTGTATCCTGCTATCAGAAAATTATATATGCGCTATGAAAATATTATTGGTTTATTTGTTATTCAACTGCATTTAAATATCTGGACCGAATAACTGAAGAATAGTTATTTGTATATGCCCATAATTCGATACAGTCAATGGATCCAAAAATTAAATACATCCAGTACTAATCCCGGAAAAGAGACTGTGAACGATTAGGATAATAGAAGCATTTTAAAACTGATATATTTATATATCCGTACAGCAGTTGCAAATACATTGTATCATTAATTGTATACATACATGTAGTTCATGTCCATAAATAGACCAATATGTCAACTATATATAAATCTTTAGTGTTGTGAAATATCGTGTGAGCCGCAGCACAGTGGATTTACTCGCTAAAACTCACTTCAACTGAGCCCAATGCAGACAGATCCGTCGGTAGAACCGCTGTGCTGACTATATACTCATCCTTTTGTTTTTGAATTTGGTCATTTAATACATGTTCAGAGTTTTGTAAGTTATGATTACCATACAAATTTCCTGTGAGGTAAAAAGGTCAATGCAAATTTATATGTTTGTATTTGTGATACTTTTTGCCCTTGATTTAAACTTTATTTCTATATATATAATTATGCTTCGGATTGGAAAACAAGGTCATAGCGACACTTATATTAATTCCTTTCCTTTGACTTTTTGCTCTTGTACAAAATAATGCATAAATTCAGGCATATTTCATATTTACTAATAACGAAATGGATCAGGGTAAAACAACACTGGTGTAATTATGTTTGTACGATTCGATATACTGTATTTGTAAAAATGAATCGAAGTTTAATAGATGCACTGGGAAATGCACATTATTCTATTATTGTCGGACATTAGTATTCATGTCTATAAATAGACCAATATGGTAAGTATATATTAATGTTGAGAGTTGTGCAATATTGGGTGAGCCGTGGCATAATGGGTATACATACATAATGTATTTCAGATGAGACAAAAGCAGCCTGATACGTTTATCGACGGTCGATCCGTTGGTGACACCATTGTGCTAATTCGACACTCGTCCTGATTTTTTTCCACACAGGTTTGTCCATCCCGTTGCATTTGATTCTTGAAACGGTTAGTAGTACTAGAATAATAGAATTACCATGTTTGTGGTCCTTTCTATGCCCATTAGATAGAATCCATTACATACTTTGGGGACATGTTTTATAATATAAATTTATACATTTCTCTTTTTTTTTAAAAAATTAGGAAATTTTGCATAACTTTCTAAATAATTATTTGCGAATAATATCAATATTAATAAAAACACATGTATAAAAAATAATATGAAAACTACTCATTGTAATAAAATATCTAAAAAAAAACGTTGGAATAATAATATCTACAAATGTATTAAAATACGTCAACTGAATGAATTTTTTTCCCGGTGGACAGGAATTAGCGAATATTTAGCGAATCATTTAGAAGTACCTAATATTTATATATGACGGTGATGTATAATTAATATGTCTGAAAATAATGTTATGTGATTATTTCCTGAACAAGAAGTTCAAATAAGTAATATAAAGGAGCACCACAAAAATCTGCAATTATAGAACGGCATAGAACGGAAATATTACTTAATAAAAATTTGACAAAATTTGGGAGTACAAAAATGGGTGGATTCTAGATAGACATAAACAACATTCGATGGGGGTACAAACACGGGAGCGTATTGAAGAAAAATAGAAAAATATGTGAATGCAAATAATGGAGGTTTCGGGGACAGATATAGACAACATTTAATGAGAAGGGGGGGGGACAAGGAACTCCTGACCAGTTGAAAAGAATCGTCATTTCGCGACGTACACATACACATGACTTACAGCTATTGACTTTCTTAGAGGAGAGATGTATCAACAATTCCGGTGGAGATGATGTTACTCGGTATATTTAATTATTAGGTTTCATTGTTCTCGTCATGTACTTATGCTGAGAAACAAACTGTGAACGATTTTGATAACTGTTTAAAACGTGCACAATTATATGAATCTACAAAGTACAGATGTCGCAAATGTTATTAGCTGCGTACATTAGTTTATCACGTCTATAAACAGACCAATATGTTAACTATATAAAAATCTTCAGTGTTGTGAAATATCGGGTGAGCCGTGGCACAGTGGATATTATCAAACCTACTTCAACTGAGCCTAAAGCAGATTGATTTCTGTCGGCGGAAATACTTCGGTTGATCCGTCGGTAGAACCACTGTGCTAACTCGATACTCATCCTTTTGGTTTTTAAACCTTGTCTTAAAATTGATGTTCACATTTGATTTATAACTTTATGTTTATTCATATTTCCAAACATTTGCTAGGCATGTGAGATCGAATCCAATTAGTATCAATATTTTATGAAATAGAAATTATTTTCTACCGTATGACACACTCAATTTAACAATCTTGTTCAGTGTGTTCAGTAAAGATAAACGAGAATATACAATCAGATTCATTTTTAGACGAAAATCTGAATTAGAACAATCGGATCGTAAATGGATAATTAATCTCTGACATCATTCAACAATCTTAGGCATATAAAATGCTCATTACATGCTCATTAAAAACGGAGTAGGTTGGTCGCGATTTAGTTTGATTTTTTTGAGTGTCTTATGTTGAGATATTTTTATGCGGAAAAAAAGTGAGACAGTGGATGTACCATTCGTCTGGCTTAATAAAAAGCTTGGAGCCGCGAGGAAATATTGTGGCAGATCTGGTAACCAGAAACAAGCAATTTTGTACGCCTTCAAGATGAATTCTTTTCCATTTAATCGATGATGTTGACGCTGTGATTGCCAATTTAAATGTCCGAAAATAGCTAAATAAAAATTAGTAAATCACGTATGAATGAAAAGAAGTTTGTGGGAAAATAAACGTTTTTTTTGTGCATTCAGCTTTGTTCTCATTGACATGCAAACTTAGTTTCCTGCGCAAGTATAGAGCTAATAGAAAATTAGACAATTCAATTCAATTAGTCAATTAAACTTACATATTTTTTATTGCTCAGTTTAACGCAAATATTGCATTCTTTATCAATGTATATTTTCTGTCATAAAATATTCATTGAGTGCTAATTGAATAAATACAATATTGCATTCAAATGAACCAAAGATACAAGAACGTAATTTACATTTAACACATTTACATACATTACTGGTATATTCTGTATTCGTCGTACGCTCATTAACATATCTATAAATAGACCAATAAATGGTATACGTAACTATGTATAAATGTTCTTTGTTGTGAAATATCGGATGAGCCGTAGAAGAGTGGATTTACTCGTTAAAACTCACACTTCAACTGAACCTAAAGCAGATTGATATCGGCCGGCGGTAATGCTTCGGTTGATCCGTCGGTAGAACCACTGTGCTTACTCTATACTCATCCTTTTATTTTTATAATTTGGACATTTTATTTATCTTCAATGAGCAATGATAACCATAGATATTTTTAAGGCGTGTCAGGACAAAATTCAGCAAAATGCAAATTTAGATAATTCATAATATTTGCTACTTTTTATAAAGTACAAATTACCTTAGTTTTTAACAAATTGTGTTATATAAGTCTACATAATCACCGTGAAATCAGTATCACTTGCAGTAATGCCTGTAACAATAAAATCTGCCCTTTGATTATTATGCTTTTTGTTATACGCATACCCGTAAATATCATTTCCCCAATGTATTCGCCCCTATTTGAACCAGGCAATGATTTTGACATCTTGCAGATATTAAAGCTGCAGATTTTGCTAAGATATCAATAAAGAGATTTTGCAAATTTGTGACAAAAGCCGTTAAGACAAATCATGAAGATAAACTTTTTTATTTATTAAATTAAAATGCAAACCAATGTATTTTTCTACAAGTAAACTTTAGCATAAACATTTGCACACGAATTAGTTTTGGTAGACTGAAATTTAACACTTAGCTAGATTGTGTCTTTTTACCTCACTGTATGTAAATGCGTAATAAGTATTGTTGTATACTTCATCATTTTTTTTGTAAAAGTTTATTCTTTTGGTGTATTGGAAGGGGAAAACGGATGAATACAAATTAATGCATTTGAGTTACTAATACAATCATCTTAACCCTTACATTTGTATTTTTTATCTATTATTCAAATGAAAACCTTTTTCAACACACATTAAAGGTAATCTAAAACCTATACTACAAAGTGATGAATATTTTTCTTTTGCAATGCAAAGATAAGCGAAGTATGAAATTTGTACTCAGATTGCAGAGTGGATCAATTTCACTGTCACATTTCAAATAAAATAGTTTATGCACTATCTTACGACAATCAATTGAAAAAAACAGTCTTCCGAAATACAACGTCACTTTGCTTGATCGCTATTTGCGAGAAAACTTTAATAAGTATATTATATCGAATATTTTGGATCTTATATATTTGACGCGCCAAAAACACAATCGAAAAGACGACTTTATGCGAAAATTATCATTTATCGGCAGTTAAATAAAATTACGTATTCTGTGTCTTTATGTAATAATGCCTTAAGTGTTAAACGTAAGTATAAAAAATCCAAATAATTTGCCGCTAGGTTGTTGACTCTAGGGAACAGCCTGGGAGGGCTTTTTCCCGTGTAGGTCCAAACTGCCCTACAACATGTTCTCCACACAACATGGTTAGATCATTGTTCGCAAAGACAAAGTTGGGCTGACTATTCTTACATCGCTGAATTCAGACCTTTCTCATTCCTAAATTAGCTGAAAATCGATGCACCAACATCTTTTTGTCAACTAGTTTCCTAACAAACTTTCTTCTTTCATACACAACAATAACATTGGTGAGATGATGTTGAAAGCAATTACAAACTAGGACATAGATCAAAGATGAATTCCTGCAAAAATGAGCAAAATTTGGGAGAAATTTATTTTCACAAAATTTCAACAATTCTACCGTACCCCCTCGTTACGCGATTTTTGGGTGAAAAAGTGTTTGGTCCGAAATTGGCCATGTGATACCTCATTTTGTTGGTATTTTTGAGAGGAATAAGAAAAATATATATAAATTTGCATTTCAGTGACCTATGAAGCACTCTGAGTGGAACAATCCGACGAGTGGTAAGTACAAATTTTTATCTAGTTTTGTCCTCTAACTTTAGTTTCCGGTAAGATCTGTGATGTTGAAAGCAATTACACACTAAGTCATAGATCAAAGATGAACTCCTGCAAAACTAAGCAAAATTTGGGAGAAATTTTTTGTTCACAAAATTTCAACTTTTCTACCGTACCCCCTCGTTACGCGATTTTTTGGGTGAAAAAGTGTTTGGTCCGAAATTGGCCATGTGATACCTCATTTTGTTGGTATTTTGAGAGGAATAAGAAAATATATATGCCTTTGCATTTCAGTGACCTATGAAGCACTCTGAGTGGAACAATCCGACGAGTGGTAAGTACAAATTTTTATCCAGTTTTGTCCTCTAACTTTAGTTTCCGGTAAGATTTGTGATGTTGAAAGCAATTACACACTTGGACATAGATCAAAGATGAACTCCTGAAAAAATAAGCAACATTTTGGAGAAATTTTTTTTTTCACAAAATTTCAACTTTTCTACCGTACCCCCTCGTCACGCGATTTTTGGGTGAAAAAGTGTTTGGTCCGAAATTGGCCATGTGATACCTCATTTTGTTGGTATTTTTGAGAGGAATAAGAAAATATATATGCCTTTGCATTTCAGTGACCTATGAAGCACCCTGAGTGGAACAATCCGACGAGTGGTAAGTACAAATTTTTATCCAGTTTTGTCCTCTAACTTTAGTTTCCGGTAAGATTTGTGATGTTGAAAGCAATTACACACTAGGACATAGATCAAAGATGAACTCCTGCAAAAATAAGCAACATTTTGGAGAAATTTTTTTTTTCACAAAATTTCAACATCTCTACCGTACCCCCTCGTTACGCGATTTTTGGGTGAAAAAGTGTTTGGTCCAAAATTGGCCATGTGATACCTCATTTTGTTGGTATTTTTGAGAGGAATAAGAAAATATATATGCCTTTGCATTTCAGTGACCTATGAAGCACTCTGAGTGGAACAATCCGACGAGTGGTAAGTACAAATTTTTATCCAGTTTTGTCCTCTAATTTTAGTTTCCGGTAAGATTTGTGATGTTGAAAGCAATTACACACTAGGACATAGATCAAAGATGAACTCCTGCAAAAATAAGCAAAATTTTGGAGAAATTTTTTTTTCACAAAATTTCAACTTTTCTACCGTACCCCCTCGTTACGCGATTTTTGGGTGAAAAAGTGTTTGGTCCGAAATTGGCCATGTGATACCTCATTTTGCTGGTATTTTTGAGAGGAATAAGAAAATATATATAACTTTGCATTTCAGTGACCTATGAAGCACTCTGAGTGGAACAATCCGACGAGTGGTAAGTACAAATTTTTATCCAGTTTTGTCCTCTAACTTTAGTTTCCAGTAAGATTTGTGATGTTGAAAGCAATTACACACTTGGACATAGATCAAAGATGAACTCCTGCAAAAATAAGCAAAATTTTGAAGAAATTTTTTTTTCACAAAATTTCAACTTTTCTACCGTACCCCCTCGTTACGCGATTTTTTGGGTGAAAATGTGTTTGGTCCGAAATTGGCCATGTGATACCTCATTTTGTTGGTATTTTTGAGAGGAATAAGAAAATATATAACTTTGCATTTCAGTGACCTATGAAGCACTCTGAGTGGAACAATCCGACGAGTGGTAAGTACAAAATTTTATCCAGTTTTGTCCTCTAACTTTAGTTTCCGGTAAGATTTGTGATGTTGAAAGCAATTACACACTAGGACATAGATCAAAGATGAACTCCTGCAAAAAGAAGCCATATTTTGGAGAAATTTTTTTTTCACAAAATTTCAACTTTTCTACCGTACCCCCTCGTTACGCGATTTTTGGGTGAAAAAGTGTTTGGTCCGAAATTGGCCATGTGATACCTCATTTTGTTGGTATTTTTGAGAGGAATAAGAAAATATATATAACTTTGCATTTCAGTGACCTATGAAGCACCCTGAGTGGAACAATCCGACGAGTGGTAAGTACAAATTTTTATCCAGTTTTGTCTTCTAACTTTAGTTTCCGGTAAGATTTGTGATGTTGAAAGCAATTACACACTAGGACATAGATCAAAGATGAACTCCTGCAAAAATAAGCAAAATTTTGGAGAATTTTTTTTTTCACAAAATTTCAACTTTTCTACCGTACCCCCTCGTTACGCGATTTTTGGGTGAAAAGGTTTGGTCCGAAATTTTCATGTGATACCTCATTTTGTTGCATTTTTGAGAGGAATAAGAAAATATATATAACTTTGCATTTCAGTGACCTACAACATTTGAAGTTACGTATTGCTGTGCTTCATAGGTCACTGAAATGCAAAGTTATATATATTTTCTTATTCCTCTCAAAATACCAACAAAATGAGGTATCACATGGCCAATTTCGACCAAACACTTTTCACCCAAAAATCGCGTAACGAGGGGGTACGGTAGAAAAGTTGAAATTTTGTGAAAAAAAAAATTTCTCCCAAATGTTGCTTATTTTTGCAGGAGTTCATCTTTGATCTATGTCCAAGTGTGTAATTGCTTTCAACATCACAAATCTTACCGGAAACTAAAGTTAGAGGACAAAACTGGATAAAAATTTGTACTTACCACTCGTCGGATTGTTCCACTCAGAGTGCTTCATAGGTCACTGAAATGCAAAGTTATATATATTTTCTTATTGCTCTCAAAAATACCAACAAAATGAGGTATCACATGGCCAATTTCGGACCAAACACTTTTTCACCCAAAAATCGCGTGACGAGGGGGTACGGTAGAAAAGTTGAAATTTTGCGAAAAAAAAAAATTCTCCAAAATATTGCTTATTTTTGCAGGAGTTCATCTTTGATCTATGTCCTAGTGTGTAATTGCTTTCAACATCACAAATCTTACCGGAAACTAAAGTTAGAGGACAAAACTGGATAAAAATTTGTACTTACCACTCGTCGGATTGTTCCACTCAGAGTGCTTCATAGGTCACTGAAATGCAAAGTTATATATATTTTCTTATTCCTCTCAAAAATACCAACAAAATGAGGTATCACATGGCCAATTTCGGACCAAACACTTTTTCACCCAAAAATCGCGTAACGAGGGGGTACGGTAGAAAAGTTGAAATTTTGTGAAAAAAAAATTTCTCCAAAATTTTGCTTATTTTTGCAGGAGTTCATCTTTGATCTATGTCCTAGTGTGTAATTGCTTTCAACATCACAAATCTTACCGGAAACTAAAGTTAGAGGACAAAACTGGATAAAAATTTGTACTTACCACTCGTCGGATTGTTCCACTCAGAGTGCTTCATAGGTCACTGAAATGCAAAGTTATATATATTTTCTTATTCCTCTCAAAAATACCAACAAAATGAGGTATCACATGGCCAATTTCGGACCAAACACTTTTTCACCCAAAAATCGCGTAACGAGGGGGTACGGTAGAAAAGTTGAAATTTTGTGAAAAAAAAATTTCTCCAAAATTTTGCTTATTTTTGCAGGAGTTCATCTTTGATCTATGTCCTAGTGTGTAATTGCTTTCAACATCACAAATCTTACCGGAAACTAAAGTTAGAGGACAAAACTGGATAAAAATTTGTACTTACCACTCGTCGGATTGTTCCACTCAGAGTGCTTCATAGGTCACTGAAATGCAAAGGCATATATATTTTCTTATTCCTCTCAAAAATACCAACAAAATGAGGTATCACATGGCCAATTTCGGACCAAACACTTTTTCACCCAAAAATCGCGTAACGAGGGGGTACGGTAGAAAAGTTGAAATTTTGTGAAAAAAAATTTCTCCAAAATGTTGCTTATTTTTGCAGGAGTTCATCTTTGATCTATGTCCTAGTGTGTAATTGCTTTCAACATCACAAATCTTACCGGAAACTAAAGTTAGAGGACAAAACTGGATAAAAATTTGTACTTACCACTCGTCGGAGTGTTCCACTCAGAGTGCTTCATAGGTCACTGAAATGCAAATTTATATATATTTTTCTTATTCCTCTC
Organism: Lutraria rhynchaena; assembly: GCA_008271625.1. Lineage (NCBI taxonomy): Eukaryota > Metazoa > Mollusca > Bivalvia > Venerida > Mactridae > Lutraria > Lutraria rhynchaena. The sequence goes on from VIBL01000354.1 coordinate 316,362, forward strand.
AAAAATACCAACAAAATGAGGTATCACATGGCCAATTTCGGACCAAACACTTTTTCACCCAAAAATCGCGTAACGAGGGGGTACGGTAGAAAAGTTGAAATTTTGTGAAAAAAAAAATTTCTCCAAAATGTTGCTTATTTTTGCAGGAGTTCATCTTTGATCTATGTCCAAGTGTGTAATTGCTTTCAACATCACAAATCTTACCGGAAACTAAAGTTAGAGGACAAAACTGGATAAAAATTTGTACTTACCACTCGTCGGATTGTTCCACTCAGAGTGCTTCATAGGTCACTGAAATGCAAAGTTATATATATTTTCTTATTCCTCTCAAAAATACCAACAAAATGAGGTATCACATGGCCAATTTCGGACCAAACACTTTTTCACCCAAAAATCGCGTAACGAGGGGGTACGGTAGAAAAGTTGAAATTTTGTGAAAAAAAAAATTTCTCCAAAATGTTGCTTATTTTTGCAGGAGTTCATCTTTGATCTATGTCCAGTGTGTAATTGCTTTCAACATCACAAATCTTACCGGAAACTAAAGTTAGAGGACAAAACTGGATAAAAATTTGTACTTACCACTCGTCGGATTGTTCCACTCAGAGTGCTTCATAGGTCACTGAAATGCAAAGGCATATATATTTTCTTATTCCTCTCAAAAATACCAACAAAATGAGGTATCACATGGCCAATTTCGGACCAAACACTTTTTCACCCAAAAATCGCGTAACGAGGGGGTACGGTAGAAAAGTTGAAATTTTGTGAAAAAAAAAATTCTCCAAAATATTGCTTATTTTTGCAGGAGTTCATCTTTGATCTATGTCCTAGTGTGTAATTGCTTTCAACATCACAAATCTTACCGGAAACTAAAGTTAGAGGACAAAACTGGATAAAAATTTGTACTTACCACTCGTCGGATTGTTCCACTCAGAGTGCTTCATAGGTCACTGAAATGCAAAGTTATATATATTTTCTTATTCCTCTCAAAAATACCAACAAAATGAGGTATCACATGGCCAATTTCGGACCAAACACTTTTTCACCCAAAAATCGCGTAACGAGGGGGTACGGTAGAAATGTTGAAATTTTGTGAAAAAAAAAATTTCTCCAAAATGTTGCTTATTTTTGCAGGAGTTCATCTTTGATCTATGTCCAAGTGTGTAATTGCTTTCAACATCACAAATCTTACCGGAAACTAAAGTTAGAGGACAAAACTGGATAAAAATTTGTACTTACCACTCGTCGGATTGTTCCATTCAGAGTGCTTCATAGGTCACTGAAATGCAAAGTTATATATATTTTCTTATTCCTCTCAAAAATACCAACAAAATGAGGTATCACATGGCCAATTTCGGACCAAACACTTTTTCACCCAAAAATCGCGTAACGAGGGGGTACGGTAGAAAAGTTGAAATTTTGTGAAAAAAAAAATTCTCCAAAATTTTGCTTATTTTTGCAGGAGTTCATCTTTGATCTATGTCCTAGTGTGTAATTGCTTTCAACATCACAAATCTTACCGGAAACTAAAGTTAGAGGACAAAACTGGATAAAAATTTGTACTTACCACTCGTCGGATTGTTCCACTCAGAGTGCTTCATAGGTCACTGAAATGCAAAGTTATATATATTTTCTTATTCCTCTCAAAAATACCAACAAAATGAGGTATCACATGGCCAATTTCGGACCAAACACTTTTTCACCCAAAAATCGCGTAACGAGGGGGTACGGTAGAAAAGTTGAAATTTTGTGAAAAAAAAATTTCTCCAAAATGTTGCTTATTTTTGCAGGAGTTCATCTTTGATCTATGTCCAAGTGTGTAATTGCTTTCAACATCACAAATCTTACCGGAAACTAAAGTTAGAGGACAAAACTGGATAAAAATTTGTACTTACCACTCGTCGGATTGTTCCACTCAGAGTGCTTCATAGGTCACTGAAATGCAAAGTTATATATATTTTCTTATTCCTCTCAAAAATACCAACAAAATGAGGTATCACATGGCCAATTTCGGACCAAACACTTTTTCACCCAAAAATCGCGTAACGAGGGGGTACGGTAGAAATGTTGAAATTTTGTGAAAAAAAAAATTTCTCCAAAATGTTGCTTATTTTTGCAGGAGTTCATCTTTGATCTATGTCCAAGTGTGTAATTGCTTTCAACATCACAAATCTTACCGGAAACTAAAGTTAGAGGACAAAACTGGATAAAAATTTGTACTTACCACTCGTCGGATTGTTCCACTCAGAGTGCTTCATAGGTCACTGAAATGCAAAGGCATATATCGACTGTTGAATGCCAGAAGGGGCTATCAGCAGTTTTCACCAAAAATGACTTTTTTGCATATTTGAAACTATTTTTACCTATATTTCCTGTGAAAAAAATATTTAGTCAAAAATCCAGTTATAAGTAATATTTATGAGCCACCTTGTATAGGGTCTATCAGCACAAGGCTAAATTAATTGTCCGCCAGAAGGTGATAACAGCATGTCAAGTGCTGCCATAAGGTGCTAACAGCAGAATTCTGTGCTGATAGGTCTTGTGGGTTTTGTTTATATTTACTCTATACTTATCAGTGTTAAGCTGCAATTTATTGATCTTAATGATAGAAATGTAGCCCCCTTGAAGAATGTTATTGAGATAACACTTGTAGAGATGTTCAGTACTAATTAAAACTTTTGAATAAGAAAGTTGTGAAGACCGTGGGAAAACGCATCAGTAATAGATTTCCGTAATTTTGGTTGATTGAAATGCTGTAAAGAAGGTAAGATTATATTGTTTTATTTTATTAATTAGCTAATAAGTGTTCGTTTAACATTTTAACGACATAAAACTGTTAGAAAATAAACACATAAATGTAAATATTTTATCGTCAGTGATGTTATTATTGTTTATCTGTTGACTCCTTCTGGCAGCTGAAATTATATAAAGCCTTTTTATTTTAAATCCATAGTTTATAAAAATATTTTTGTATTTAACCTGCATTATATATCTCATTAAAATGATTGAACTATCCTTTGGTAGCATGTTGAGGTTTTTTATGGGTATTTTTTCGGCACCTTTTGTTGATAGCTCCTTCTGGCAGTCCTGAAATTCTGATTTCAGAGAATTATGGAAGTCGATTGGTCAGATGAGGAAATTTACACTGCCGTTCCACTTGATTCATGGCTGTTTCAAGAACAAGGTCATTTCCATGGTAATTGATTTATTGTTACATAAGATTGTTTATAGTGCACAAAATATTAAGTCTTAGAATAAAAGTCATTTTGATTTTCAGATTCAGACTCCGGCTTGGCCAAACCATATAATAATAGTACTAGCAGGCTTTATGTAAAACATAGTGTTTAGAAATATAATTGATATGTCTATAGTCATTGTATCAAATAAAATATGTAAATACATTTATATCATTTATACCTTTAGTTATAATTTCTGTATTTTAGAAAGGGACCATCCTAAACAAAAAAGAATCTGGTTCGGATAAGGAGCCGACATTGGTAACGGAATCGTCAGATGAAAACATTCCATTAATACACCAACAGAAAGCATTATCAAACGAAAACGAAAACAGACTGTCCATATTAACTTGACGGATCAAGAAACTGATGATAATAGTGATTTTGATGCAAACTATGACCCTTCATTTGATAGTTCATCATGTTCTGATGAATTCCAAACTCCCATCATAAAGAAAAGAACGAAGTGGGTAAGAAAAAGGATACGTTCTCTGAAAAGAGAACATGGTAGGATGGAAAGCAAACAAACTAAGCAACTGAAAATGAGGTGTGTTTCAGATGTCACCAAACAAGCAGACAAGGATCAAGACATTCAGGAAGCCCTGCAAAAAAGCAAAGAAGATAGCTAGATAAACATACTTCTAAATAAATTTGCAGAAAAAAGGATCAACATCCTATTGGCAAGCAACGGATTGAAGAGAAAACAAATACCACCTGATGGCAATTGCTTTTTCAGTGCAATTATCCATCAAGTTGACACAGAAATATCTGTTTCTGAACTAAGAACAAAACTGTGCAGTCATTTGAGGTTGGAATGAGACACATGGCCAGAGAGGGTCTTCCGAAATAGGAACTTGCATTATGACTCACCTAAATTCTCTTCCAGCTAATGTCAAACATGTAATTATGTATTCTGACTGCTGCTCTGGACAAAATCGCAATCAGTACCTTGCAGCTGGATTACTTAACACAGTTTTACGAAATCCCAACATTCAAGTCATCGAGCAAAAATTTCTTGAATCTGGTCATACCCAAATGGAGGGTGATTCAATGCATGCAGCTATTGAACATGCCAAAAAGCAAACATCACTGTACGTACCAGAGCAATGGGACACAATTTTTCAAATGGCTAGAAGGCAAAATCCTTATGCTGTTGTGCCAATGAGATATGATAGCTTCTATGACCTTAAAGAGTACGCTAAGGATAATTTCAATAATTTCAAAACAACAACAGAAGGATCAAAAGTTAACTGGCTTAAGGTCAAAGTATTGAAGGTACAAAAAGCCACCCAGACCAAATCTATGTAAAGTACAGCCTCAGGGATACAGATTTTTTGTGCATTAATGTCAAAAGAACGCAAAGACGAAGACCAGAAATGGTAGACAAAATACCGATGAGATACAAGGAGAAATTGCCTATTTCAGTGGCAAAGAAAAATGACCTTTTGTCATTATGTAAGGCATACCAGAAATGTACTGGTCATACTATGAGAGTTTACCAACAAACAAAGAAGTTGTGGATCGGCTGCCATGTGCTGATGCATTAGATGGGGAAGATTCTGATACTGACTACAAATTTTAAGACTAGAATACAATACAAGCATATCTGATGAACACTTTTTATATGACTTTAAGTGTATCCATATATTCGTGTTAATGCTGTAAATAAAGACAATTAAAAACACATTTTTCAATTATTAACCCACCTACAACATGTTGTTAGACCCCTTTTCTATTTTTTGAGTGTTGAAAAATTTGGCAACCAGAAGGGGCTATCAGCAAAAAGTACCAAATATGGACCTATCGAATGACTTACAAGTTCAATAATCCCTGTGTGCATTTATCTTTGTGTTATCAATCAACTGTCAAAAGCAACTTAAGTTTGAAACAATAGCTGATTTTTTAATTAAAGCCTAAACCTTTAAATGCATTTTTCTCAAAAGTATGAAAAATGCTGATAGCCCCTTCTGGCAATCAACAGTCGATATATTTTCTTATTCCTCTCAAAAATACCAACAAAATGAGGTATCACATGGCCAATTTCGGACCAAACACTTTTTCACCCAAAAATCGCGTAACGAGGGGGTACGGTAGAAAAGTTGAAATTTTGTGAAAAAAAAATTTCTCCAAAATGTTGCTTATTTTTGCAGGAGTTCATCTTTGATCTATGTCCAAGTGTGTAATTGCTTTCAACATCACAAATCTTACCGGAAACTAAAGTTAGAGGACAAAACTGGATAAAAATTTGTACTTACCACTCGTCGGATTGTTCCACTCAGAGTGCTTCATAGGTCACTGAAATGCAAATTTATATATATTTTCTTATTCCTCTCAAAAATACCAACAAAATGAGGTATCACATGGCCAATTTCGGACCAAACACTTTTTCACCCAAAAATCGCGTAACGAGGGGGTACGGTAGAAAAGTTGAAATTTTGTGAACAAAAAATTTCTCCAAAATGTTGCTTATTTTTGCAGGAGTTCATCTTTGATCTATGACTTAGTGTGTAATTGCTTTCAACATCACAGATCTTACCGGAAACTAAAGTTAGAGGACAAAACTAGATAAAAATTTGTACTTACCACTCGTCGGATTGTTCCACTCAGAGTGCTTCATAGGTCACTGAAATGCAAATTTATATATATTTTTCTTATTCCTCTCAAAAATACCAACAAAATGAGGTATCACATGGCCAATTTCGGACCAAACACTTTTTCACCCAAAAATCGCGTAACGAGGGGGTACGGTAGAAAAGTTGAAATTTTGTGAAAAAAAAATTTCTCCAAAATGTTGCTTATTTTTGCAGGAGTTCATCTTTGATCTATGTCCAAGTGTGTAATTGCTTTCAACATCACAAATCTTACCGGAAACTAAAGTTAGAGGACAAAACTGGATAAAAATTTGTACTTACCACTCGTCGGATTGTTCCACTCAGAGTGCTTCATAGGTCACTGAAATGCAAAGGCATATATATTTTCTTATTCCTCTCAAAAATACCAACAAAATGAGGTATCACATGGCCAATTTCGGACCAAACACTTTTTCACCCAAAAATCGCGTAACGAGGGGGTACGGTAGAAAAGTTGAAATTTTGTGAAAAAAAAATTTCTCCAAAATGTTGCTTATTTTTGCAGGAGTTAATCTTTGATCTATGTCCAAGTGTGTAATTGCTTTCAACATCACAAATCTTACCGGAAACTAAAGTTAGAGGACAAAACTGGATAAAAATTTGTACTTACCACTCGTCGGAGTGTTCCACTCAGAGTGCTTCATAGGTCACTGAAATGCAAAGGCATATATATTTTCTTATTCCTCTCAAAAATACCAACAAAATGAGGTATCACATGGCCAATTTCGGACCAAACACTTTTTCACCCAAAAATCGCGTAACGAGGGGGTACGGTAGAAAAGTTGAAATTTTGTGAAAAAAAAAATTTCTCCAAAATGTTGCTTATTTTTGCAGGAGTTCATCTTTGATCTATGTCCAAGTGTGTAATTGCTTTCAACATCACAAATCTTACCGGAAACTAAAGTTAGAGGACAAAACTGGATAAAAATTTGTACTTACCACTCGTCGGATTGTTCCACTCAGAGTGCTTCATAGGTCACTGAAATGCAAAGGCATATATATTTTCTTATTCCTCTCAAAAATACCAACAAAATGAGGTATCACATGGCCAATTTCGGACCAAACACTTTTTCACCCAAAATTCGCGTAACGAGGGGGTACGGTAGAAAAGTTGAAATTTTGTGAAAAAAAAAATTTCTCCAAAATATTGCTTATTTTTGCAGGAGTTCATCTTTGATCTATGTCCAAGTGTGTAATTGCTTTCAACATCACAAATCTTACCGGAAACTAAAGTTAGAGGACAAAACTGGATAAAAATTTGTACTTACCACTCGTCGGATTGTTCCACTCAGAGTGCTTCATAGGTCACTGAAATGCAAAGGCATATATATTTTCTTATTCCTCTCAAAAAATACCAACAAAATGAGGTATCACATGGCCAATTTCGGACCAAACACTTTTTCACCCAAAAATCGCGTAACGAGGGGGTACGGTAGAAAAGTTGAAATTTTGTGAAAAAAAAAATTTCTCCAAAATGTTGCTTATTTTTGCAGGAGTTCATCTTTGATCTATGTCCAAGTGTGTAATTGCTTTCAACATCACAAATCTTACCGGAAACTAAAGTTAGAGGACAAAACTGGATAAAAATTTGTACTTACCACTCGTCGGATTGTTCCACTCAGAGTGCTTCATAGGTCACTGAAATGCAAAGTTATATATATATTCTTATTCTCCTAAAAATAATTGAAATGTGGTCACATGGCCACTTCGACCAAACACTTTTTCACCCAAAATTCGCGTAACGAGGGGGTACGGTAGAAAAGTTGAAATTTTGTGAAAAAAAAATTTCTCCAAAATTTTGCTTATTTTTGCAGGAGTTCATCTTTGATCTATGTCCTAGTGTGTAATTGCTTTCAACATCACAAATCTTACCGGAAACTAAAGTTAGAGGACAAAACTGGATAAAATTTTGTACTTACCACTCGTCGGATTGTTCCACTCAGAGTGCTTCATAGGTCACTGAAATGCAAAGTTATATATATTTTCTTATTCCTCTCCAAAATACCAACAAAATGAGGTATCAC